>CM008279.1:56144881-56571973 GCA_002319775.1 Fagopyrum tataricum
CTGAAGGGCGCCGGACAACGTGGAGAACGAAGAGCGACGGCCGGAAGTCCGGAACGCTGAGAGAGGAGACAAGGACGACGAAGAGAAACGGCCAGAAGTCAGAAAATTTGCTTGCTCGTTTCCGACGAGAGAAATTGTGCAGCGTTCATCGACCTAAAGAAGAAGGCAAAAAGCCACGGATGATTTTTTTTAAACCTAATGCATATCAACAAACGCAAGAAAAAATAAATAAATAAATAAATAACATGCGCCTCAGGAGACGCACAGGCAAAAAAAAAATTGTACGTTTCTGAATGCGCACTTATTATGATGTGTATTAAGCAATCTTTTAACGTATCTATATCATCGTCCTTTCCTTATTCATTTCTTCTTTTATGTCCCTTTTTTTTGAAATGGACCCCACCTCCACCAACAGAAACGTTTAATCAAACTTTTTTTGTTGTTCTTCCTATTTTCTTTCTTTTCTTTAATTTTTTTATCCCCTTTCTTGTTTTCTTCTTTGATGAGTTGTATTGCGCAGGAAGAGGTGTTGAAACTTCAGCCATGGAGGTGAAGAAGAAAATACGATTCCAGCACCGGCCAATTTTGCAACTTTTAAAGTATGAAGAGGTTCCCCATCTTTAGCGAAGATCATGAAGAAATTTTGAAATGAAATATAAATCTACTAAAGTAGTGGAAACGAGGACCGAAGAAGGCCATATACCTTTCTTGTGTGTTTGGGGTTGAATCGATTTTGAGACCGTTCATGTGTATGTTCTTAGAGTTTGAATCTTTGTACGATCGTTGTTAAGTGTTTGTATTTTGTAAAGAAGAAGAACGCCGATTCCTTTATATAATTTGAAACTGAGATCGAAATCGAACCGAAGTTGATTTTGATCTATGATTGTAGAGGTAAGAGAATTCTTATTCAATAAAAATAAAGCACCTCTCTTTCTCTGTATTTAGTTTTGTTCGTCTTCTTCTTACTCTAGGTTGGCCTCTCTTTTTTTTTTTTTTTTAAAGTACTCTCCCTCCTTGTACTTCAATTGAAAGAGGTTTTTTTTGTAAAGAAAAGTTACGGGTGGTTTAGAGAGGTTATGTCGATAACCCCCTAATATTATTTTTTTTTACTTTTTGCTTATTAAGTTAGTTTGTATTTAACTTAACAGGCAAAAATATTCCCTCACTTGTACATGTTTATTAATTTCGTACTAAATCAATATATATCAAGACTAATGTAAGTTTGAAACCATAATATATAAGAACTAAGATTAACACTTACTGTTTGCGATGAATTTTTATTTTAAAAATTTTGATGTTAAGATATTATCTTCATGCAAAATTTTGAGTAATTAACCGTAAATTTTCTTTAAATATAATTTTTTCAAATTTAAGATTTTCGAAATTTTACCCCCAAACATGAGGTTTCTTTGAGCCTTTGGACACTATTATACATGTGCAGACTAGCTCGTACGTCAATTAGAGGATGATGACACAATACTCTTTAGAATGTGTCATTTGTTTGTAATGAATGTAAACTTACATGTACTTTGTCTTCGTATACTTAGACAAGTTGAGTGATTTAATCTATGAGGACACCATAATTCTTTTGTACAAAATGTGTAATTGTACCAAATTGATTCAACAACAAGTATTTATGATCATGTGTATTGTTTTGCTTGTTAACTTGTCTAAATTAAGTTTCACAATTTTGTTGGGGAGGAATGTAAGACAATTGTGTTAACTCTCAACGAAATTATTGAGCTTGTCATTGAGACAAAGTGCAATGAGTTACTCACATGTGTTTCACGATTGTCTAGATTGCAAGAGACAAGCCAAGTGACCAACAATTAGAGTAACTAATAATTACATGATAAAAATATGAAGGCTAATTGAAGTAAATTAAGGGACTTGACCATCGTAGCCTTATCATAACCTTGTAACATCCAACTAGTTTGGGAGCTCAAGACTTTATGTTTCCAGGACACATTTTTAAGCCCCACTAGTTTGGAGCTATGACATTGAGCTTTTATGTGAACTCACCCAAAGTGGATTGGGAAGTTTGGTGTCACATCAATTCAACTAGCTATGTGTGCTCTTTGTTGGGCTCCACATAGGTCAACGTCTTGGGCCTCTTCCAGGGTTTTCCAAAATAACTTCCACCAACTTCTTTCAACCGCTTTTGGGTTGTTTTTCAGCCCCTTAACCGCCTCCATTCTTGCCTATAAATAAAGGCACCATTCGGGAAGTTCCCGAATATTGATAAGTAATACGACTTCTCTGTTTGGCTTGTTTCCGCAACTTAAAAGGCCAAAATACTTTTTTGGTGTTGAAGGAATATAGGCAGCTATACTAGAAGGATCAAGTATTGATTATATATATATAAACTCCTTATACAATTCGTAAGACAAGGTATGGTACTTTACTTCAATCTTTATGACATGTTGGTCTTATGCCACTAAAAAAATTTGGATTCGATGTAGGCATGTAGGAACAAATACACTTAGAAAGAATCCTCAAGAATTGATTGATTTTAGCATCATTCAAGTTACATACAACATCTTATAACTGGTTTTGCATGAAATTGAATCTAACTATATAAAAAAAAAACGTTTGTATTCTCCTTTTCAAAATTACAACTCCTTAGCTTTACTTGACTTAAAAGAACATAGATAATTGTTTGCTTATATAAGATTGTGCACCTACTCATTTGTGAGACTACAAAACATTTGCCTTATTTAATCGTTCACTTGTTTGTTTAATTACAATAACTTGTAGGTTGTTTATTTACTTACTTACATAACATTTGTCTAGTTAAGTTGTTTGTCTCCTCCTTATAAGATATTACTACTTGTAAGTTGTGTGTCTGTTTGTTGGCGATTACACTAGCACAAAACTGGTAGCGAAATCAAACAGAACACACACTAATAAAGGGAATTTAACATTACACTTGAAGGTAGGCTCCTATCGTCTACGTAGGATTCGCGTTATTAGAATACTCTTAAATTGATTTTCTACGACACTAAACAAAAGACGAGAAAATAACTCAACATAATTGTGTGTCCAACAACAAGACAGGATCATCAACTCAATCATAAAATTAAACACATAAAAGTTACTCGAGACAAATTAATCTTTACCGTCATGTCATGAACTTAGTGCTTCCATTTTTTCAAGTAACCATCTTCCATGTACGGTTCCAGAAAACCTATGAACTGAAACACAAAGTAGAAAGCACCAATCAGTATAAGAATGAAGAACTTGTCCTAAATGCTCCTAAACCAAAGATCAAACAAACCAAATGCCATCATCTTGATAGAGGAGTATACATACTGACTTTCTAACACATCAAATTACCAATATTGTTTTCTTAATCCATCTCGAGTTAGATTTAGTTCCATCCACATACAGATAAATTATCCTTAACATCTCTGTGTCTCCCATTAATCTTTTTAAGCATAACAAAGAAGTAATTACTTACTTCACACATTAACATGGTGCAAAGGATATAACATGGAATTATGAAGCAGTTATCACTGGCATTACTATGAACACGTTAGGTATGTTACCTTTCTCCCATCTCTGGACCATCTAGCGCCGTATCCTTCAGGCAATCGTATCTCGAATACAGCCCCGTGAGGTGTTACAAAATGCGCATTCATCCAATGACAATTAACTATGATATTCCTAATTGCGCCAATTGCAAGCTCATTCTTGATGGTATCTGAAAGTATAAAATGTAAAAACAGTCTATAGAAGATGAAAGTTAGGTCATAAAGTATTGCATGATCGTTTATTGCAATATTGCCTGTCTAGGTGATAAGAATAAGAAAGTTAACTATCACAAGAAAGTGCAGCACATTCAAACTACAGGCCATTTCTATAGAAGACTGTATTCTTTTATTTGGAATTGCGAAAATGATTCTCGTTGTTCCAAATATGAGCTTGTAACCAATATAGACAACAGCAATGTTCCATTCATTTAGAAAACTTACTGTGAGATCCATTTATAACTTAAGATTATAAATATTCTTCAGATACATCAGATGGAATCAATTGGGAAATTAATAAGCTGATCAATAAACAAGAGTAGTTACAACTCCAAGATTACAACAAATATGGATCTCCATAAAAATTATAACACTGACCATTTCCTTCAAGTTCAACCCAATAGCCGTTGCTGCACCGCTTGATGTGCTTTGCTAATGCTCTAGCTCCAACAGTCAAAGTACATCCTTTAACCTCAAGAGGGGAGGGGGGAAATGTTAAATAACCATCAAAAGTAGACATATTAAGAGCATCAAACAATGGACAATAAAGAGAAAAAGGCACAAATTGGATAGTCACTGCAGAATTGTACTAGTCAGAAAATCTATAATTTCATCTTAACCTAAAACTAGTAACAGCAGAATACATAGGTATATTGTTTTTCTATATCTTGAGAACACATACATTTCATAGAAGAATAAGCCTTATATAAAATTACAACAAAATGAATCAAAGATCAGTCCATACATCTGGCCTATATGGCAGAGTAAACGACGAAAGTATAGTTGATCTTGCAGGTGGAAGGGCCTCAGTATCTGTTCCTGCAGTGTGCTGAAACCCCAAGAGACTCTGAATTCCCCGATAACTTAAGCTCTGGTTCAAATGGAAAACCAGAATCAAATGATAAATTGTAACTACTACCACCATAAACCTTCTTAATCATAGAACAATACTGACTGAAAGAGTAATATTCAAAAAATGAAATCTGAAAGAATTTTTAGCACATAACAAACATCCATTGATATGGCTTCATAAGGAGAAAAAAAAAGAAGCATCTACCAGATACAATGATTATTAAATAGATTTTGTATTAATTGTTATTCCCCGTGCTACAAGAATACATTCTTTAGCAATTTTTAACATATTTTACCACAGGTCCTTGGTTAAATGAACAAAAAAAACTCCTATAAATACATAGGCTATAGCAGGGAGGGAATAAGGCATAGGTAGCATCTTTAGGAATAGGAGTGTACAAGTACAAGAGCTAGATGAAACAGGTGTGCAATAATTTATGCACACGCTTCTGATTACATGAACCGTTAAGTCCAGGAATTGCCCAGTTCACATTTGAGAAAACAAAGAAGAAGTAAAGAGATCATACTTACAGCAATTATATTTGCTAACACAATGTAAGGCTGAGAAGCTGTTTTAGATACAGCTATTGCAACAACACCATTTGATTTCTCTTTTTCTTCTGTATAGAAGTTCCTGTAGATTCCCACACCTGATGCAAGTAGAAGATGTTGCAATAAAAGCAATCCCTTCGAAGTATTAAATATTGGATGTTAAGTTGTGTTCTTAACTCTCCAGCTTTTCAAGTAACTTTCAGTATTGATTCTAGATACAATGTCCAATGATTTACACTTCAGTAGTCATACAAAATACAGTCTTCTGAAAGGAATTGTGTTAACAATACAAATCATATAAAAATTAAGTAGTAACATCCTTAATGGTTCAAGAATGTTAAACAGTCTGTGAAGAGTGAACCATATAACGATCTGGTACAAAAAGTCAATTTTCTTCTTTTGATCTTATTTCAAATACATATATAAAAGTTGTCTAAAGCGGCAATAAAAGTCTCAAAAAATATCCTGATCGATGGACATGTCATAATAATTAAATATATTAAAAAAGTAAATTGTAAATGTAAATGAGAAAGATAATTAGTTAAGCAAAACTTAATTTTGTCCATGCTGCATATGTCCTTGTTACTCTTCTTTAGGAATCTATACTAGTAGGCTTTGCAATATATATTTTTCTTGCCCTCTGTTTTGTCAAAATGTCCACAACAAAAAAAAAATCAATTTCTGGCTTTATTAAATAAATTAATTGATTATCTTCTCCCAGCAAGGTTTACAGATAAATCACCTGACATGATAAACCCAATCATTTTTCCCAGTAAATTCAAACAGCCCCATTACTAGCATTAGTTCTGATGAAAAATATTACTGGAGCCGCTATAATCAAAGTGAGTGTTGTCACTCAGAACTAGAAGTGATTACCTTCTTGGATTTCTGTCACTCCGGGAAGAACTTTATTTAAACCCTCTGTTTCCATCATTTTTGCAAATGACACGTAATGACGCACTTCCTGCAAGTGAAAGCAGTCAGTCATGATTAGCAACAGATACTGCAGAAAATGACTGTAGAAGAAAAAGAAATTTTACTCCTTGTACTTACCAAAACCTCCATGACCAAGCACTTATTAAACATGATTAAATCACCTGAACAAATCCTGAATGGAAAAGGAAAATCAAATAAAGACATGGTCCCACATAAGCATAAATTACAAACTTATGGAAGCTTATCAAGCTTATGAAGATTATGGAAAGAAGATAAGCTCGATAGTGAGTGTTCGGGAGCCCAAGGTTATGAAAGTTTATGTTTGTTTATGGAAGCTTAAAGTTTTCTCACTTCATAAGCTACCTAGAGGAAGCTTATGAAAATATGGAGCTTATGGAATATTATATTACAAATATAATCCTATAGAAGATAAAGTAAATCTATTTAGTAATTTTACCCTTATATCTACTTCAATAAGCTTCGTTCTCCCAAACACCCATAAAGTTTATCAAAAATAATTAAGTTTGTTGAATTAGCTACCTATTTCGGCTACCCAATAAGCTTCCACTTCAGGTTCCTATAAGATTCATCTTCAGCAACGATAAGCTATTGGTTCTAAAATGGACCATTGGACTCTCTTAGAATTTCCATATTCAGAAATTATCTCATGGAAGGAAGTTGTACACACTCCCCCTTCTACAACATATCCTGGAACTTTCCCACTTTGGGATCAGAATTCTTAGAGAATTTAGGGAGGGAGCAACTTTTCTCTCTGAAGTGTGTTAATCTATATTATTTCTTGGTGAGTGGACCTACAATAGAACTTGTGGATTTTCCACAAGTTAGAAGCCTGTAAGACCAAGAGAATTTGCAACTAACTTTCTAAATTGCATTACTGCAATGCCAAAATACACAAAATAGAACACATTATAAGGGGTCATAAATTGTTAGCCTACTTGACATAGCTAGATAAACGGCTATCAAATAAAAACATGAAAATAAAGAGTAGCTTCATCTGACAAATGAATGCTAGTTTCTAACTCATTGTTCAGAATTACATATCCAATCATCATTTTTGTTGCTTACAGCGCGATTAAAATTTTAGACGTTTATCTTTATTGACATCATTATATGCTGCTAAAGTGGATACTTGGTGGCATTTTAGAGTGTTGGCTCATACAAGAAATTTTCTTTATGCAACAACTGCGGGGACAGGGGTTAAATATATGCAATAGTGATAGAAAATGGTCTGGAGAGAGAGGGAATAGCCATCTGCCTTAAAAACTATATACATTGGTACACACATCACCTGTTATAATCACCCACAGCACATCTTCCTTCAACTGTTTTTGAACCATCTGTATGAAGATTCAGATCATCATAGGGACTGTTTAAACAGACAGAAGCAGGAAGAATCCAGACTGACTCAAATTTAGCATACAAGACAATGTAACCGACAACAATTCTATGTAGTTAAAACAAAATTATGCAAGTAAGATTAATATGAAATTTATTAGAGAGACAAATACCTTTTAGTTGGGAAAAAAATGGCTCCTGAACAGAAAGTTGAAAACTGATGCTCTTCAGTATCTAATGACATGTAACACCCAGAATCCAATAATGATTCACATGATAGTGTGAAAATATATATTACAAAAATAAACAAATACTGAAAACTTACGGTTACAAGTTCAGAACCATTGTACAAAAGCATATCTTCCCACTCTCCCTTCATCTGCTTACACAAACTGTCTTCGCAATGTAATGGTGCTTCACTGTCTCTCGAGAAAAAAGAACCAGAAACAATTGATTGATGCAAAGAAAAGGCCAGCGACTTATACAGAGGGTATAATGGTACTCCAGAATAATCTGTAAAAATATTTCCAGTAAACAATGTTCAAAAAACACTATGCTCCATATAGTAGCATAGTACCCTAAGCAGAACCAAGTTCACACAAAAAATCAAGCAAGATTTATGAGTTGGATAACTAAATTTTCATGTATTTTACCTTTCATCTGTTAAGTTAAAACAGCAGAAATCCGGGCATTTGGTGTAACTGTATCTCATAGTATATATTGAAACCGAGATGACTCGAAATTGCATCAAATTTTGCAAATCACCTAGAACCAACAAACTGAACCACTAAAAACCAAAATTGTCGATAACTAGTTAGAGCAGCTGTTAATTGGTACACCGGTTTCTTGCTTCAACTCTATTATCTGCCATCAATCTCGTTACTCTCTTTCCGACACTAAATTTAGCTAGGGTTTAATTTCTGAATTAGATGCCTCCAGTTCTCTCGGTTCGACAAGTTATCAAATTTCAAGGAACATGCAAATCACAAACTACAGATCACATCAGCTCTCTAGAAATCTCAAGAATCAAGGACGAAAGGAAAGCTAAGTGTTTTTAGTACCATTGGAAGATGAATAATCATCACATTCTCCCCGACCAAGAAGAGTGGAGCAGAATTCAGCTGAGAGCCCAAAGTCAACGCCTAGGGTTCCATTAATAGACCATTCTAGCACGGTTCTCAAAAGCTCCTCTATGCAATCGCCGAGTTGGACAGGAGAAACATCTGGGCTTGGTGGTAGAGTTGATTCCGTCGGTTTTCCGTCCTCCATTTGCGGTTCGATTAGGGCTGGATCTGGTTTCAGATTCGATCTGTATAAGAAAAAATCCTAATATTTCCTGATAAACCTTTTACCGCTCCTTGGTATGGTTGGAATTTGAAAACGGAAATTTTAAAGAAAACATTTTTTCTATTCAGAGTTACTATTCGTTCGGTCAAAAATTAGCATTTATATTACGGATTGTAAAATGCGCTTTCACATTACGGTGGAATGGAAGCGCATTTCGCATCTGGAAAAAAAAAATATCTCGGGTGGAAGCACATTCTTCATCCACCCAGATTTAGCCTTGACATTATTGGAGCAGAAGAGCATTCCGCATCCGCCCCAGGATGGGACGGGTGTGGATTCCGAATGCGCCCCAATTTAATCTTGGTGCAGTCGGAATGCGCATCCGCCTTATCCCGTTAGCAATTTTTGTTCGCTCGGTAACATCACTCTTTTTATTTAACATACGGAGTACGGAATAGAATTTAGTTTTAATGATTTCGCACATGAGGTGCAGAACCAAAATCGGATGATTAATTCCGCATATGGAACGCATAACCAAAATAATAAAATTGAGTTATTGACTCTGCACTTGAAGATCGAAATTAAGTTGGTTTCAACATGTTGGCTTTTTCATTTGCACCGGATAAGGAAATAAAGAAACTGATACGCAAAACATATTGAATAGTAATTATTGTGTAATGCACAAAAGTCGATCAAAACTAATATATTAATATTAGTAGAATTAAATTATATTTTCTAGAATTTTTTTTTTTTAATACATTTATTTTTATCATCTTAAATTCATAAATAAAGGTGATTTTATGCAAGTTAAAGTCATCATTTCAAGTATATAAGAAATTAAAACTAGCAAGTTGAAGTAGCTTATGGAAGCTTAAGGAGGCATTGTACGAGTTTAGTGGTGTTTGGGAGCCACAACTAATGAAAGATGAAGGAATTTATCACAACTTATGAAAAATGGAGGATGAAGGAATGTGGATTTCCATCAGCTCCCTGTGGCAATCTTAGTGCCTACGACCACACATTTGACACTTCCGCCACCAATAATTCAAGGACGGTGTGTCTTCCTATATAAAGGATGGTTGGCCTCAATTCTAAAATATGTATAATTTTAATAAAGTTTAGTTGAGGAGTATTTACTCCTCCTTGGTTTTAGGCAACACAATCTTCCTCTCTCAAAGTTCTTTAAATCTTCGATCAAAGTCTCCACCTTTGAGGATTCTTCAAGAATCACATACTCACTCCACTCCGTGGATTGCTCGATCTACCTAGACCGAATCAACCATTCGCTTCTGCATCTATCTCAAAGCTTTCGTCAACTCATTTCCAACGTTCAAAATCCATCCACACATAGCAAAATAGAGTAGTTGAAGTTCAAGCTCGACTTAGATCCAGAGTTTGTCCTTGAACAAATCCAAGGACACATCAGTGACCCACTACAAATAGACAATAAAAAGAACTCGTTTCTTATTCTTCTATTAATCCGTTCTCTTATATCCACTTTTTTATTAGATATGGATTCTTGCATTTGACAAGTCAATTTTGAATCTAGAGAAACTTGTAGGGTTGTGCCTCGAACTTTATGTACACTACTATATTTTTCATTTCATCTCTTTACCTTTCATTTGGTTGCATGAATCTCTTTATATGTATAATGTTATCTAGTGAGTCCATAAGATAAGCTTCTTGCTTAAACTCTGGGAGACAATCGAGTTGGGTTACTAGTTTGTGTATTCTTATTGCTCTATCATGCTCTAAATTGGAGAGAACTACAACACTTCTTCTTCTAGGTCATGGTTCATGTATATTTCGACTCTTTCATTTTCGTAAGACTTTGTCATGCTTTTCAATGCTATTTTAATTTGGATAATCAATAACTAATGCTAATAAGGTTATTAGCACCTATAATTATCCTCACTGTATTGCTTTGATGAAGGGGATCTTCCAAATTCTTGATCCAATGTATTATGACAAGTAATTTTGTCACTTTTCTTCGACCGAGATCAAGGTTGACTAAGTAAAACCATTCAAGAATAGATAGCACACAAGTCATCATACATGAACTGAATTTCCCATTATAAGTCTCGTATTTTTGTCGACACTAACACAAAAGAGTACCCAATTTTCCTACAGTAAACTCTTATGGACACTCCTTTTACTCAATATTGGATTTTATATATATATATATATATATATATAGCTTTTTGCTGAACTTGAACGGCTTACGTTCCGTTCTTTTTTCTCCCCGAGGGACTCCCCTTTCTAGAGGGACTTTATCTCGTTATTTACGACAAATTGCCCGGAATGGTCTTATGTGGCCTGGCTTCTTTCATCGGTGGAATCTGCCCTCCACCTTTCCCTCTTCTGCTAGCCCTTCCCGGTCAACTGCGGAAAACCTTCTCATCGGACCTCACCCGGCCGGGCGAAGGGGAAGAAAGGGATGGGTGGTCCGGGAACAGCACGAGGAGAGGAGGGCTACGAGCCCCCTACCTCTCCCTCTTCCCCACGCCTATCGCATCTGCAAACGTTTTCCCGTGGGCCGCCACCCCCCAGTCCAGGCATATATATATATATATATATATATATATATATATATATATATATATATATATATATATATATATATATATATATATTCCTTTGATTAATTTACATGTAACTTGACGCTAACTTGCAAAATATCATTTATCTTCCTCTTGCAGATAATCCACGATGTACAAAGTCAGATTTCATATATTGTTTCTTCTTTTTTGCTAATTTGTTTGTTTGATTTCCTTTGGTAGCTGGCTTGATAGAAGTTCTCTCATTATACGCATTATAAAGGCCTTGGCTCCTCATACACTTCCACCTCTCCTAACACATCCTTCGAATTCAACTTCTAAAGTTAGCTTTTTTATTTTTTTCAGTTTTACTATGTTACAATAACTCTTCTAGGATGTCAAATTACAGTAAAAGCAAAGAGGCGCGAATGATGTCCTTTTCTTGAAGAAAAGAGATGTTATTACAAACCAACAAAAGTAACCATAATTTCACAGATGCTGAACTGAACCCTCAAAAATTGATTGGAATGAAACCAAGAGGGATCCCTAAATGAAACACTGCTTTTGGCTTAGACAGGAAGAATCAGAAGAGGGTCATCAAAAGTAATTAACACCCATCAGGCCATCACCATTTGCAAGAAGAGGGAGAATAAGCAACTAATAGAAGCATATAAACTGGAAGGCCAAATTTCAGTATCAAAAACACACTGAAATTCTAAAATCCTTGAGATAAATCCCACAATATTCCAATATGGGTATTGTATAATTTGTATTTGTAGTTGTAGTTGGTGGTCAGCTAAACAAAATAAGCAATTTTTAAAATCTTAACAGAAAAGAAGTGGATCACCAAGAGCAACCAGTCAGTAGCCCCCCCTTACCCTTTAGCTCTCCTTCATTTACCAGAAACGACAAAACACGCCAAGGCCCCACGCATGATGCCAAATGTACACTTATACTTTAAATGAAGGAATTGAGGGGGGGTTTTCTGAAATTTGTGAAAGAACAAATGGGTATGTCTTGTTTTCCCCTGCCCTAGAAATGAAAATCATGTATAAAGGATGTTAAAATAGACAAAAAATGCTAATAGAAACACAATGTACCCATTGGAACAATGAAGTTTCCTGACAGCAAGCATGACTGTCCAGAACAAATTCCCATTTCCAAGCAAATATGAAGTTTCCTGACAGCAAGCAAGCAGTCCTGGCCATTGCTGTCTTTTCGGCCTTAAGACTCAAATTGCGGACATGGACAATGATAGTCCCGTCCGGTTGGGCTAGCCGGCCTTAGGGCATTTCGTCAAGTGTCAACCGAGCCAGACGGTTACACTTGAGGGGGCGTGTGGAGGATTAAGGTTCCCACATTGACAATAGTGGGATTACAAGTCTAGTATATAAGGTTGATGGGCTACTCCTCCTATTGCCAATTGGTTTTAGGATGGAACCCTGTTGGGCTTGTGTGCTGGACTTGGGCCCAACGCGCATATGCGCTCGAACGTGCGATGGACCCCACGTCAATTCTGGCCCAAATATGCGCTCGGACGAAGACTCTGAAGATTTCCCGTTCTGGATCTCTGTAAACTCAATGATTCAAGGCTGGATGATGGCTGCCATCGAAACTAAAACCCGTAAATCTGTCAGTTATCTTGCAACGGCAAAAGATTTATGGGATGATTTGAAAGATCGCTTTGATACAGGCAATGGTCCTCGCATACTACAACTACGTGCGGATCTTGCTAAGTGCTTTCAAAACGGACAACAGGTGGCTTCTTATTTTGGTCGTCTGAAGAAATTGTGGGATGAAATCTCATCGCACAAATCAACCATCTGCAATTGCGCTTGCACTTGCGGAAACAAGACGAAGAACAAGGAGGAGGATGAAGTTTATCAGTTTTTAATTGGATTAGATGACGAGTATTTCGCGTCATTCCGGTCCAATATTGTTGCTCAAGAACCGCTTCAAAAGTTAAATAAGGTTTATTCTTTAGCAGTCCAAGAAGAGCGCCCGAAGACGATAGCAAAGGCACGTGAGACACGCTCCGAAGAGGTTGCATTTGCTGCTCCTCGATCCACTGCTCACGTACACCACAGACATTTGACAAGTCCAAATTGTTCTGTAAACATTGCTCAAGAAATGGACATGATACTTCTGCATGTTTCAAAGTCATAGGGTATCCTGCTTGGTGGAATAAAGGCGGTATTCAACACTCATCATCCGGTACTTCATCTGCTTCCAAGTCACGTCAAGCTGCTCTAACACCGCCTACGACTGGTAGTACACAAATGCAACCCAATATTGCGGCTACTGCCACCACCATGGCTTCTCAGGCAACCGCAAGTCATCTCTCTTCGCTAACCGACCGTGATCGAAGTGATCTGGGTCCTGCGATAACAGACAATCAATGGAACCAACTGATTACAGCGTTGCATACTTATCGTTCGCATTCTGTTAACGATACTTCTGCCGGTAATCATCTTTTACCTTGGATTCTAGACTCGGGAGCCTCTTTTCATATGACAGGTGCCCACACTATATTGCAAAACATCGCTCCTGTTGCCAACAAGCGGATCAAATTACCAAACGGCACAATTGTTCGAGCATCTAATGCCGGATCAATATCCTTCTATTCAGATAGTGTTTTGCATAATGTGTTATATGTTCCTGGCCTTGAGTGTAATTTGATCTCTTTGAATCAACTTACGTCGGATGTTAAATGTATTGTTACGCTAACTAAAAGACTTTGCGTGATACAGGACCGTACTTCGAGGACGACGATTGGAGTTGGTGAAGCTCAGGATGGAGTCTATTGGCTTTGCTAGTTGACACCATTGCTCCGGTCAAGCCTCTGTCTTTCCATGACCCTTGTTACCGAAGACTTGTTACATCGTCGTTTTGGGCATTCTTCTTTTCCATTTTCTACGCAATCTCATTCCTAAAGGTGACATCCGTCCTTGTGACGTCTGTTATCGTGCAAAACAACCTAGAACATCTTTTCCTATAAGCATTTCTCGAGCATCTACTTCTTTTGATTTAATACATATTGATCTATGGGGTCCATATCGTGTCACGTCTACTTCTGGTTCAAATTATTTTTTAACCATTTTAGACGACTTTACTAGATCTACATGGGTGTATCTAGTGAAACACAAAAATCAAGTCCAAACACTTATTCCTAATTTTTGTAACATGATCCAAAACCAGTTCAATCAAAAAATTA
This sequence comes from Fagopyrum tataricum, assembly GCA_002319775.1. NCBI lineage: Eukaryota > Viridiplantae > Streptophyta > Magnoliopsida > Caryophyllales > Polygonaceae > Fagopyrum > Fagopyrum tataricum. Next base: position 56,159,365 of record CM008279.1, read on the forward strand.
AAACTTTCCGCGGTGATAATGCCAAAGAATTTATGTCCTTAACGTCTTATTTTACAACACATGGCATTCTTCATGAAACCTCGTGTATACACACTCCACAACAAAATGATCGTGTCGAGTGAAAACATCGACATATCCTAAATGTCGCAAGGGCTCTTATGTTCCAAAGCAATGTGCCAATTAAATTTTGGGGGAGTGTATTTTAACGTCATGTTATCTCATAAACAGAACACCCACTAAAATCTTAGAAAATAAATCACCCCTCGAGGTTCTATATGGTGCTACTCCCAAAACGGATCATTTACGAGTTTTTGGTTGTTTGGCTTACTGTTCAATGATACCCAGGTCTTCGGATAAATTTTATCCTAGATCTCGTAAGTGTGTTTTCCTAGGTTATCCTCATTCACAAAAAGGTTGGAAAATGATCGATATGGAAACAAATCAAGTTTTTGTAACTCGAGATGCTGTGTTTTACGAGAATATTTATCCTTTTTCCATTCTATTGCCACAAATAAAAAACCCATCCTCAACCCATATTTTCCCATCTGCTTATGATAGCCCAACTGACGTTCCTTCAACTCTTCCCACAACCGACACCCTCCAACAACCTCCAGTGCAATCCCCCTTACCTTCATTTGAAAACCTAAATTCTCCTACATCAACTACTCAAGACACCGACAATTCTACATCTTCCTCCACTCTTCTACCTTGCATCAATGATTCGCCCTCACCAGCATCAATACCAGCGTCATTTGCACCTCGTCGCAGTTCACGTGAAACCAAAACATCAGTACTGCTCAGAGATTTTGTGTGCCAAAAAGCGACAATAGACTCCCTCTCGACAGATCCTGCTTCATTGTCTTCCTCAGGTAAAGTTCCATACTCGCTTGTTGATTACGTTTCGTATAATCGTTTGTCTCCCTCGTATGTTGCTGCAATCAGATCTTTTCACCAGGAAAGGGAACCAAACTCATATGCAGAGGCTGCTAAACAACCGAAGTGGCAAAGTGCTATGCGTGAGGAGATGACTGCACTTATTCAGAATCAGACATGGGATTATGTTGAGCTACCTCCGGATCAGAAAGCCATTGGGTCTTGATGGGTATACAAAATAAAGTACAGATCAACGGGTGAGGTCGAGCGGTATAAGGCTCGTTTGGTCGTCCTCGGTAATCGACAAAAAGAAGGGGTCGACTACAACGAAACATTCGCACCAGTTGCAAAACTAGTTACAGTGAAGTTGTTCATCGTTGTTGCTTCTGTTCGAAACTGGGAACTGCATCAAATGGATGTCCATAATGCATTTTTGCATGGGGATTTAACGGAGGATGTTTACATGTTGCCCCCACCAGGTTTCCGTTCTCAATCGTCCATGGTTTGTAAGCTACGGAAATCAATGTACGGTTTGCGTCAAGCGCCAAGAAACTGGTTCCACAAACTAGCTTCTTCTCTAAAACGGTACGGTTTTACACAGTCATATGCTGATTACTCCTTATTTTCTTACAACAAATCTGATATCTGCTTGCAAGTGCAGATTTACGTTGATGATTTGATCATCACGGGCAATAATCCGTCCACCATTGCTCGGTTTAAGGAGTATTTGCATCAATGTTTTCGAATGAAAGACTTGGGACCACTTGGGTTTTTCCTCGGTATTGAAATCGTCAAGACACCTTCAGGGCTGTTGCTAAATCAACGAAAATATACGCTGGACATCTTACTCGAATCTGGCTTGTTAACGTCCAAGCTTGCAGTGTATCCCATGGAGCAAAATCATCGTCTTCCACTAGACAACAGCGCTGAATTGAATGATCTAGAGAAGTACCGCAGGCTTGTGGGACGGTTAATTTACTTGACCATAACTCGTCCTGAGTTGTCTTACTCTATCCATATTTTATCTCAATATATGCACAGACCCTGTCAATCTCACTGGGATGCAGCTCTTCGTGTCCTATGGTTTCTAAAGTCTTCACCAGACAAAGGAATTTTTCTTTCTCGATCAAGTGATCTTCTTCTACGGGCATACTGCGATTCAGACTATGCAGCATGTCCAATAACTCGGCGTTCTACCACGGGGTATGACATACTTCTAGGAAACTCGCCTATTTCTTGGAAGACCAAGAAACAACCAACTATTTCTCGTTCCTCAGCTGAAGCAGAATACAGGGCAATGGCTGTTACAACCTGTGAGTTATTCTGGCTCAAATCAGTTCTACAATCTCTTGGTGTTTTCCATACAGTTCCTATGCGTTTATATTGCGACAACAAATCTGCACTACACATTGCAACTAATCCTGTTTTCCACGAGCGTACGAAACACATAGAAATTGACTGTCATACGGTTCGTGATCAGATTCAGAATGGTGTGATCAAGACCTTCTTCACTAAATCAGTAGATCAACTGGCTGATTTGATGACCAAGGTTGTTGGTCCTTCACGATTTATAGATTTGCTCTCCAAGCTCGGACTCGCTTCCATGACCTCTTCCGGCTTGCAGGGGAGTGATAAGATACGCAGATAGGAATAGATACGAGCTGTAATGTAGATATTGTTGTTATTATGTTTACAAATTCTTTTGCTGAGTTTGAGGAAATCTCAGTAAATTTGTTATCATTCTATGTATTTAAACAGTGGAGATCACTTGAATAAACCAGGCAGATTAAGTCTTATATCTCTTCAGACATCAACAGACCACCAAAGCCATTCAAATTGTAGACATGAGAGCCATCTAGATTATCATAACATAAAAACCCTTCAGAGTATTAACATAAGTGTCATTACAGACCCCGTCAACATGACACCAAAAACTTCCCAATCTGGCAGCAAAAGCTACAAGACAACCAGTACATGAAAAAAAACCCTTCAGAGTATTATCATAGCATAAGTGTCATTACAGGCCCGTCAACATGACACTAAAAACTTCCCAATTTGACAGCAAAAGCTACAAGATAACCAGTACATGAAAACCCTTCAGAGTATTTAGAAGTACATCCAAAATGATGGCACACAGGTTTGCCAAAAGCCATACTCTGCACAACCCATATTACACATATATACATATCATCATATATTAAAAACTTAGTTCAAAGTACCTAAACTTAAAAGCCAAACTTGTGGGCAAGGTAAGCGAGGAACCATACAAAAACAGCTAGTAGTGCAACCATCATACGCATTATAATACCCTTGGCTCCTCATACACTTCCACCTCTCCTAACACATCTTTCTCATCCAGTCTCGTGTCAACCTTGACCAGTTCAGTGGCAACCTTCTTCTCTGTTGCCCTGTAAGCTTGCACAACTGTCCGGAAAAGAGAGTCTCTGAAATCAACATCAATCATGGCCTTCTCACCCTGGTACCATTTGGCAGGGAGATCATTATAGGCAGAGAGAATAATGTATGCCTGCTTTATGAGGCGGCTATCATAGGGGGCTTCAATGGCTTTCAGCTCAGAGATGGTCACCTCAGAAGGGATATCACTTGTCCTTAAGACATCAATATTCCCTTGACAGTAGACCTTAAGAGGACCTGATGCTATCTGAGCAAGAATCCCTGCCCTCTTAAACTTGACATACTCAAGAAGGACTTTAGGATCAATCATACGGTAGATTGTATCATTCTCAACCATCAAGAGAGATTTAATAATTAGTTTAGGGGAAGACAGTCTTGTGAGTCTGTTTTTTATAACATCATTAAAACTCATGACTTCACCTACTGTCAAACTTTTGGAAAACTTATAGAGAAATCCACTAGCCACAATAGCCTCACACACTTGGATAAATCTCTTACGCCTCAAAATAGGACCATAAACTCTAGAGTAAGATTCATACCATGGCAAGTCTCCATCCTTGGAGCCCTGAGAAGCATAAGCAAAAGCTGCTTTTATCATCCTCCTGACATTCGTTTGCCACGTATGTATCTTTATGGGAGAAATCAGGCTATCCTTCTTAGCTGCAGGTAGAGCTGGTACTGGGATAGGGTCTGCAGTATTGGCATTCAAAGCACCGGCAGCTACTAGTGGTGCAACACATATTCCAGCAAAGGAGACATCACCACTGTTTTCCTCGTCTAATTTATTGTCAATGCAAAAGACCCTAACAGAATCAGCGGATAGGGTCCGATCTCGGATAATCAGTACATCCGCATATAGATTCAGGTACCCAGGAGCAGGGATACTTAATAATTTCATGGCCTTCTCGCTAATAACTTGAACCTTCCTCAAACTAGGGTCAAAGTTTGTATAAACTTTCTTAAGCTCTTTCTGGACATGAGATACTCCAGAAAATTCTCCTTCCCCTCCAGCCCTGCCATGGCAGCATTCCATACTCTGTAGAGTTGATTAACTTAGATCATATGGCGATTTTGCGAGTGAAATTTTATGTGAATTCAAATAATTCAATGCTCATACCTTAGTGAAATTGAAGGGATTGGAGACCAGATTGCTTGAACCAAGTTGAAGAAACTTGATTCTGGAACAAATGAGTTTCCTTTTTTTTCTTCGTCCTTCTTCTTTAATTCTCTACCTTGTGTCTTTTTTGAATTCTCTGGTATCCCTTTCTGATTTTCGCGCTTGTCTTATTTCATTCTACAATAGCCTCTTTTATAGAGTTAGTCCTTAACGACTAAGACTCATTAAACGTCGCCGTTTCACATTATTTTTTATTTTTTGTAACTCCTCTTATTTAAAAAGTCACCATTTATTTGTCCACTCGATTGCTTCTGCAACTTTTTTACCCTTGGAAAAGAGGGCAGACCCGGCTCAATGTTTCTGGAGGTCCAGTCCAAAACTTAAAAAAAAAATGCTATAAAGGGGCCTTGAACTTGAGACCAGCAAGTTGAAATAATTGCCTATTCACCAACTAAGCTGTTAAAATATTGGTAATAACTTCTTATATTTTTTCATAATGAGGCCCCAGTATATCGGAGGTCCTGTTTATAATAACAGGTTGCACCGGCTCCGAGCTCGTCTTGAAAGAGGGTAAACATTGATTTGATTTGATTTGTCACTGCGCTTCACAACTTACATGAACAATAACCTTTATAATTTTATAATAATAAAAAAGGATATAAACGTTATAGCAGAAGTTTTTTAATACGATATTGAATAAGGCCAAGAATTTACAATTTTTACATGCGACAGGTGTATATTACTATATTGCAAATATATGCATTCCAAGATTACACAATATATATACCTTTTTTTATTTATTATTATCTTAATTAATGCTCTTAATCTCTTAAAAAAACAATTCTCAATCCATGCACTGATGCACGTACGCCTCTACTAATAAAGAATTCAATTTCAAATTCAAACCCATGTATAAAAACATTGTACAATCGAAGATTAGTACATTGTGTTCATATCTTTAAAACATGGCTGAGATAATGTCCAACCCATCGGCGGCGACCGTTAGCTTCGACTCAACGATCATAAGGCACCAAGCCGACATTCCGTCCCAATTCGTATGGCCGGAGCACGAGAAGCCGAGCATGAACGCGTCAGCTCTCGCGGTTCCGGTCATTGACTTGAGAGGTCTCTGCTCTGGTGAACCGGAAGCCGTCGAGACGGCTACACGGGTTCTTCCTGGGGGCGAATCACGTAATTGATCGGGAGTTGATCACGGCGGTACATAAGCGCTTGGATGACTTCTTCGAGCTTCCGTTGGCGGATGAAGAGAAACGCTCCGTCGGCGAGCATTGTGAGTATGCTAGCTTCACCGGGAGGTTCGCGTCGAAGCTGCTGTGGAAGGAAACGCTGTCGTTTTGATTCACGCCGGAGGAGGAAGGCAAGGGTAGAGTTGTTTTCGAGAATACAAAGAAAACAATGATTCAGTAAAGAGACTTAACTATTATCCGTCATGCCACCAACCGGATCAAGCCCTCGTAACCGGTCCCCATATTGATCCGACCTCTATCACCATCCTTCACAGGATGAAGTCGGCGGCCTCCAAGTATTGGTCGATGGAGAATGGAAATTTGTCTACTCCGACTTTGATGTCTTTGTGGTGAATATTGGCGACATACACTTTCATGGTATTACGATTTGGCATCTTATGTTATTTGACAACATATTATCCATTATCATGTGTTTATGCATATAAGATTTATGTTCTTGGTATTTATATCTTCAAAACAAAATAGCATTATTCATTAATTATACAAAATTGTTCTCATTTTTATTTAGGAGTGTTTGGTTAGTATCTAGGAACGAAGATGAAAAACTATTTGACTTAATAACCTTTAAACGTAGACACGGATGAAAATGTCTAGTACATATCTTTTGACTAAATAAACACTATTTGGTGGACTAACTCGATATTTTTTCGTTTCTTGAAACGATTTGAAGCAAAATAAATGGATCTCTATCGTATTTGAATGTGGATAAAGGCTTTGACAAATTGAATTTACAAGAGTTGTTGTTTCCACCAAGCCTTGATGAATAGCGACAAAACAAGAAAGTCACTTGCATTCCTAGGGAAGGACAAGCCGACAAGGTGGTGAGAGCACCCGATGCGCTACTCGATGCAGAGAACCCGAGATCTTACCCGGAGTTTACATGGCCAACGTTTTTTGAGTTCACCCAGAAGTTCTATAGATCTAACATGAACATCATTGACACCTTCTCTCAAAGAAACTCACCTTCCGTTTGGTTGCAACTCCGGAAACGAAAACGGATTGAAAATGAATTTAATCCACAGTTATACCTTATTTATGGAATCATTTGATGTGATTTCATACAAAATGTACTTTCTCTCCCCTCCATTTTGTTACCCTATAGGGTCTCAAAACTAATCAATTTATGCTACAATTACTTCAAACCACAAGGAATGATTTCCAAAAACTTCATTGAACGTGGTTATACGTATGGACTAGATACGTTTTCATTCCGTTTCCGTTTTCGAAGTTTAAACCAAACGGACCTTAATTTCTTTTGTTTTGACAATGAGAATCAATCTCACCTACTGTGGTAACTTATTATAATATTATATAATATATATATTAGTTTGTGGTTTTGGATGTGATTTTTTTCTGTACAATTTTGAATGTAGATTTGTGTTTTCCGCCTGTAGTTTTGTGGTCGTCGTCCATCGATTTTAAAGCTAATGAAGTTAAAGCTACAAGATCATTAAATATCTAAACTAAAAGGATGCTCCAGGCTGACGGACATTCAAATGATAAGCCATCATATTTCCTGGCCTTACCTTACAACATTAAAAGAAAAACAATTAATTATCAAATACCAACAATCATATAAAGGCGAACTCTTTGATGTCTATGTTAAGAAAGTCAAAAACATAAAAATCTCGTTTCTTTCTAAATTCGTTTCCACCGTTCACAAAATTGGATCAACTTGTGTTAAAATAGGACTTTAAAAAAGGTTCTAGTGATGCCAAAATTCAATTTATATGTTAGCCACAAACCAATTTATAACATTAATTAGGGTATTATACGAGTCGAACATTGTCATGCTTAAACTCGGTTCGTTTATGAACGAATCGAACCTAAAGATGCTCGACAATTTGTTCAATGACCATTAGCTCCAAAGTTTCTTGGCTGCGTTCTGCTCCAGTTCAACAAAATTTTTTGTAGCATTCTCTTTTGTGAGAGGAACTTTTCGGGTGTCTTCTCATCCGGTTCAATAGGGGGATTTTGAACATTGGCAGTTGTTGTGGCAAATTGGTGAGAAAGAACAAAATTTAACAAACAAGAAACACCACACACATATAAGAAACACCACACACATATTTTATAGTGGTTCACCCAATAATGAGTACATCCATTTTTCATAGATATTTTATTGAAAAGTTTCAAAAAACAGATGTGAGAATGATTAGAGGCAAAGGGAAAATATACAATATATAGAGTAACGAGGGTTATACTTTGACAAGTATAAGACTCTGCCAACATAAAAAGCTCAAACAAAAGAGAAGTCCTATTCAAGACATATCAACAATCTCCACCTTGACTTGAATCCTCACGAACATGCAGATGCATTAATCAATGTCCGTCCGTTTGTTAACATACTACCAAAAGATAAGAATTTGTTGGCGTGGTCATTTAGTTTGTTGACATACTCCTAAGCTCTATCAATCGGCATCCTTGGGACGGGCATGTGGTATTTGTCAAACACGTCAATTTTCTCGGACGGACAGGATTGCCCGAGTTTGCCTAGGTCTAGTTGTTCATAATAATCGATCTTGATCAATTTCTTTTCATATTTTGGTAGATGGAGTTTGATTGAAGTTAAACTCAGTGTATTGGCATAATGTCAACTTTTTGATATGTAGACAAACATTTTGTGAAAATATGTGAATAAGCTTGGGAAACGAAGAAAGAGAGGATTTGGATATGTGTGTCACGTTTAACGAAATGTATGTGAGAAAGTTTTATTTCAAAAGGGGTTTAACGACGTAATAATTGATGACGACATACTTGACGTTATCCCATTTAGTGATTGTGATTTGATGACAATTAGACAATATAGTTGATGACATTACGATTGTAAAAGAAAATTGACGACATTGCATTTTTGTTGTTGTTGAAAATACGATTGTAAACAAATGATGACAGCATCAATTGATAACATTATAATTTTTGTTAGAGATAATAATCCTTTTATAAAAATACAATGACATTACCATTAAAATAAATAAATTATATAATAATTAGGGATTCAAATTTAAAAGATGAAGAAAAAACATGGGTGTGTCTAAATGAATCACAAAATCACGATCTGCTTGAATATTTTTTTAATCAGTTCCAACAATTACCTCCTAAGGCCATTTTATGTGTAAATTTTGAAGATCTTCGGAGAATCATATATATACAGGGCCGGCCCTGAGGGTGTGCGAGGTGAGCCACCGCTCAGGGCCTCGAATTTGATAAGGGGCCTCATCCATTTTTCTGGTGTGTATTAAATTATATATTAGATTTTGGTCAAATTAATAACAAAACATTTGTAGACTAGTGGTTGAAAGGGTATGTAGAAAATTCTGTTTTCTCGCTCGTCCTAAGTTCGACTCTTGCCAGCAACATGTTTCTTTGGTTGCTTCACTTTTTTTTTTAAGTGATCCAGCAGTGTGCCCCATTTATTTATCACCACTTTCTTCTTTTTTAAATAACCCAAAGCCATTTCAAAATTTCAACCATTTATTAAGGAAACTTTAATTTTATAAAGAATTAAGTTGGGGCCTTTTTACCCTCACTTTTATAAAATGTAGATAATATAAAATTTTAAACTTGTCAATAGATATTGTAAATTTTAATAACTTAAGATAAGATTTCCTAGAAAACTTTATAAAAATTTCGTAACCTTTTATCTTTAACGCCTACATTTATATTTTTAAAATTAAAATAAAGATTGTGAATAGTTTTAAAAAAACGATTTTGCGCATTATTTCGCTACACAATAAGTGAAATCAACATGAATGCAACACATCAAACTTACGTCTTCTACTTTACCTAATATAATATACACTTATATGATTAATTTGTAGTATTAAATATTTGATAAATGATAGATATTAAAATTTTAATCTAATTTTCAAAATTTAATTTATTATTTTTAATATTAAAATTTCACACAGGACGTCCGTAAATGATTGGCCGGCCCTATATATATATATATATATATATATATATATATATATATATATATATATATATATATATATGGAGAGAGAGGATATAATCATATAAGAATAAGATATGTCGTAGAGAGGTAAGAATTATTAAGAGCCACATGATTAAAAGTAATGCACGTAGGTTAAAAATAATTAACGTTCATGATTTTATCATGTTTATGGTAAGTAAGGATGAATATTATTAAGCATGTTTAGGTTTTCATGTTTACAGGTTAGCAAACTATCTTTTTATATTTATGAATTTATATTTTAGCAGCGTGAAATAGTATGCATATGGAATTCATAATTATCATTCGCGTTCCATATCGTTCAGAACAAATAATATATTACAACTCTAACAGATCAAATATCCATAGATAACGATCAAAATATCCATAGATAACGATCAAAATATCCATATGTAACGATCGGAAAATATATGAGCAAAAAATAAAACATTGTGATCGTTAACCAATAATAATGATCAAAACATCCATGGGTAATGATCAAAACATCCATGAGTAATGATCAAAATTAAGCATAACTAACGATCAGAACATCTATAGTTAACGATCCAAATATCCGTAAGTAACGATCGAAAAAATATATTACCAAAAAATAATGAAATTATGATCGTTAATCAGTAATAATGATCAAAACATCTATAAGTAATGATCAAAATAGGCATAACTAACGGTCAAAACATCCATAGGTAGTATTTTAAAAAAAACTATCTATGGATGTTTTAAAAGTTAATTGTGCCTATTTTGATCATTACCTATGAATGTTTTGATCATTACCTATGGATGTTTTGATCATTATTATTGGTTAACGATCGTATAATAAATCCAAGTATAAGATAAAGTGCGAAAACATCCATATGTAATGATCAAAATTGACATAACTAATGATCAAAATCCAATTATAAGATAATGTTTCGAACGTTATCTTATAATATAAAGTTTGCATTTCAAATTAACGACCAAGTAGTTTTTTTTTATGGAAAACAGGGAAGGTAACGGGTTTCTCTATTGTCCGTTTAGTTCCTTTCATGGGTGTGGTGGTGGCAGGGAGGGAAGTAGAGGTTTCTCATGCTTGGTTAGTCTTTTGAAAAGACAACACCTATTTGCGGTTGAGCGCAAGACTGAGATTCGGGGTATCCTTGAGTTTAATCTTGATGTTTTTGTGGCTTTTGTGGAGGTTTTGTCCGTCCTCAAGATGTGGTTGTGTGGACGATGTATGTGTCTTCATGCTTTGAGTCGCGAGTGTCGTCACACTGATGGTTCTGTTTCTGCTTTTGGTGAACATGGTGAATACATTGTGGGTATTTCGAGGCCGATGACAGATATCTCAGAGCTGGTTGTTGCTGAGCAGATTGAAGTTGATGGGGTTTGGTGTTTGATGCTGGTCTGTTGGAGAGGGTTATGCGCGTTCCTATTACTACTGTGAAAAGCATCCCTCATAGTTCTCGTTTAAGCTTTTCTCAAGCGTTATTGGGTGCTCTTTTAAAGGTGGTTGCTGAGCCAAGTTGTGTGGCTTCTTGGGTTAGGTTGTTTTTGCTCCCTTGTTGTACGTTGCAGGTGTTTAGGCCGATGAGTAGGCGAGATAGTAGGTCAGGAGGTCGGAAGTTTATTCAACATCAACAGATTTTACAAGCCTTGTCTACTTGGGGAGAATTTGGTGGTGTTTCTAAGCTTGTGCATGCTTTGCTAGACAGTTCAGAGCATAGACCTTTTGTTAGGGTTGATGGTGTCTCAAAGAATGAAGAAGGTTGGGAGAGGAACCCTAATATCAAGCAGTGTCTTCGTAAGGTTTCGGATGGACATTTTACGGCTGCGGTAAAAGTTTTGTGCTCTTCTGGAGTAGCTCCTTATAGTGATGAGACTTTGAAGGTGTTGAAGGCAAAACATCCCTTCAAACCTGCTCCTTCAAAGCCTTGTTCTACTTTTCTTGAACCACCCCTCGTTGTTGATGTTGATTTGATTTTTACATGCATCAAGTCTTTTCCCAAAGGAACCTCTTGTGGTAGAGATGGTTTGAGAGCACAACACCTTTTAGATGCTTTGTGTGGTGAGGGCTCTACGGTTACCACAGGTCATTTGAGAGCGCTTTCATCAGTGGTCAAATTGTGGTTGGGAGGTAAGTGTCCGCTGAGTTTGACTGAGTTTGTTGCTTCAGCGTCTCTTACACCGTTGTTGAAGCCGGACAATAGGGTTCGTCCCATTGCAGTAGGTACTATATGGAGACGGTTGGTGTCCAAAGTAGCCATGAAGGGAGTAAGTAAAGATATGAGGGAATATCTAGGAGATTTTCAGTTTGGGGTTGGTATTTCAGGTGGTGCAAAGGCTATTTTGCATAGTGTTAACATGGTTTTAAGTGAGCGTCACTCTGATGGTTCTCTGGCTATGTTGACAGTGGATTTTTCTAATGCTTTCAACTTACTTGACAGAACTGTTTTGCTTAGGGAAGTGATGCGCCCTTGACAACCATGACCGTGGATGAGGAGGACGGTGCTTTGTGGGTTCGCTCCGATTGACCGCTCACTCGCTCCCGAGCTAAAGCCATCGCCCAAGCTGCCGGCTCAATCATCCGACGCACCATTGCATCACTTGGACCCGTTAGTGGCATGCCATGTCACCACTCCACCATGGCATAGACTTCGGGCGCCACGTCATCAAGCTAGCAATATTATTATTATTTTATTAAATTTTGCATTTAAAATAATAGACTTTAATTTCGGGAACCGTAACTCCGGAACTTAATTCCGGGAGTTACTTTCCGACATTGATAGTCTAGGCCTTTCAATTCGGGAGTTAGCCCCGGCTTTATTTCCCGCTTTTATTTCCCGCCTTTATTTCCGTCATTTAATTTCCGGCTAATGGTTTGACCTTCATCCACTATATAAGGGATGCTTGGCCTCACTTGTAAAGCATGTCTAATTTTAATCAAGTATTTTGAAGGAAAATCCTCATTCTTGATCTGGGCATCACTTCCTCTTCAATCTCCTCAAAGTTCTTCCTTGGATCAAGTCTTAGATCCAATAACTCACCTTCGAGGATTCTTCCAAAGAATCAAACCCTCAGATCCACTACAACGTTTGCTCGATCTCTCTAGATCGAATCAAACCTTCGCTTCCGCATCCATTTCAAATCGCTTCCGTCTTACCAAACTTCTTTCAAAGTTTCCATTTGCACATCAACAAGGAGTAGTTGAAGCTCTAGCTTGGTCTAGATCCGGCGTTCGTTCTTCAACGATTCCAAGGACACATCAAATTGGCATCAGAGCAAAGAGATCGAAGCTAAGTTCTCTTTACTCTTGTTTTTGTGCGTTATTTTATTATCCTTCTTTTGCCTTTGTTGTTCTTCCCCTCTTGAAGATCTTCATCTTGTTCTTCGTGTTCATTGAAGTTTTCTTGAATTTTTTTTTTCTCACCAAGCAAATTTAGGAGATATTTGGTTTGCCATCAAACCATCTATCAAATACAATTTGTTCTTAAACCGACCCAATCCGACAAGTTTGTTAATCGATTTTACCAAATTTCTTGGGATTTATTTGTTAACAAATTCGGATATCTCGCATTTTGATATTCAAAAAAAAAACAAAAATAAAAACCAAAACTCTTCAACAAAGCAGATTTGTTTCCAAAGTGTTTCATCTCTTGCATCAAAAGTTGCAAAGTTCAAAAAAAACAAAAAAAAACAAAGTGAAAAGACGTCCGGCAAACCGGTCCATCCGAAAAATCGGATTATTACAGGTCAAAGACCAAAAGCAAGTAAAACTTGTCGATAAACAATCCGTCCATTTCTTATCTCTCCATCTTCTTATACACGTTGCAAATTTATCACTTGTTATTTGTGTGAATTGGTTCAAATTTTGTTGGATTAGCCTATCTTGCCTAACCGCCAAACGGCCTTCCCAAAAGTAGAACCTTAACGCACTTGAACTTGGGTAACGTTGACTTAATTCGTCACCTTGCTCATTTGATTGCTTGCATTTGTGTGTATTCATTTGGAATCATGACTAACGTGGATATAAAAAACTCTCAGGATGCTCCTGAACGAGATAATGCCTCCTTATCCGAGGAAGTTGTTAATCTTAAGCAACAATTGGAGGAGATGAGGGCACAACTTTTGACCCTTACGACCGCTCAACGTCCCGCTTTAAATCCAAATGACACCATGATCGAGACTTCCACGTCCGATGCCCGTTGAAAAGGCAAAGGTCTTTTGGGGACTGATCCATCTCAAGGTCTTAGGCTTGCCTCAGTCATCGAAAGTCAAATTCAACAAGACGGCAGGGACCACCTCAATGAGACCGACAACTACGATGACCCGACTCCGGATGATTTACTCTATGTAGATACGATGGATAGGAACAAGCGCTTCGAGCGCAATCGTAGACGATACATATCGCCCCCACCTTTACCTAATGCACACCATACTAGCCGTCCTGTCCAGGACGAATCCCGACACACCAATCGACAAGATCATCATCCTCGACGTTCTAGTAATGATCGGTATGGACAACGCCGCCAACAACCTAGCCGGCGATCATCATACCGCGGCTATGATGAGTATGACGAGAGGGATGATTTTGATGAGTTCTCCGACGATGAACCCAACTTGGAACGGGTGGCTCATGTCCGTCCATGGCACCCACCCGTCCGAGACCCATATGAGAACCAGGACCGAGGAGAAGAATGGTTGCCTCCTCCTAACCCACCAAGGCATCCACATCAACGAGCTCATCATGATGATATGCCACCGCCCCGCCCGGATTCCTACAAAGCTCGTAGGGAAGGTAAAGTTAAATTTCCAATATTTTATGGGGAATATGATCCTTGTGTATTTCTTGATTGGGCACAAGACATGAGAAGGGCTTTGAAGCATTGCCATTATGAGGAATATGAGAAGATCGAAGCGGCAACCTTGTATTTTGAAGGCAATGCAAAATCTTGGTGGAACCGGTATGAACACGTCCGTGAGAGCCGAGGATGGGAACCGGTTGCGACGTTTGATCAATTGATCTACGTCATGACAAAGAAGTATGTTCCCGACGATTTCAAAAACGATATGTGGATGCAAATTGCCGAGCTCCAACAAGGCAAACTCACTCTGGTGGCCTACTTGGCCAAGCTCGAGGACATGCATATGAAGGCCGGCATCTCGGCCTCTCCCTCCGCCCTACGCACCAAGTTCATGAGTGGCCTTAATCCGTCAATCTGACGCCCTCTTGAGATCGTTCCTTACAGGGACTTGGGAGCTTTGTGTCATGCGGCCATGAAGCTTCACAAGCAACAACAAGAGAATCCGAGATACTCAAGGTATAACTCATCTCAAAGTCAATACGCTTATTCTACTAACACCCGTGCTCGAGATATATCTAGTTCTCAAGATTCCGGCGCCACCAAAGGAGCCCAACGGATGGTTCAATCCACCCGACAAGCGGATACCGAGAGGGCACCACAACGTGGTCCCAATGCCCCGGCACAAGCGCCTCCAGCCCGTACCCCTCAAGGACCTCCACCGGCGGCACGGCCAAGAGAGCCCGTGTGTTACAAATGTAGCGGATTTGGTCACGTCCAACGTGATTGCCCGAACACTAAGCGTGTGTTGTTTGCAAACCCTTCATATGAAGATGAGGAAGATGAAGAAGACGGCGATATCATCATAGAGGATGACCAAGACGCCGACCCCTACTACGGCATGGAACCATGCGACGAACAAATGGCTTGCGGCCCGGCACAACCCGGTAAGTTCGCCCTTGTATCTCGTCGAATTTTGGCCGTTAAAGAATTTGTTCCTATTGATCAACGCGAGAATCTCTTCCACTCTCGTTGCATGGTCAATAATACTAGTCTCTCTTTAATAGTTGATGGGGTTCATGTTGTAACAGTATCAACGAAAAAGTGGTACAACACTTTAAGTTGCCTACAACCCCCCACCCAACACCTTATGGAATCCAATGGATTTCCGATAAGGCGTGTGACACCGTCACACGACAAGCTTGGGTGACATTTTTCATAGGCGCCTGTGTTGATAAGATCCTTTGTGATGTTATCAAGATGGACGCCATACATGTATTATTAGAACGACCATGACAATTTGATCGTCGTACATTCCATGATGGTTATCTTAATAGATACATGTTCCAATACAATGGAAAAAGAGTCACATTATTGCCTATGACTCCACATGAAATATTAATTGATTATGCGGAACGGAAGAGGAAACAAGCCATAGATGAGACTACTACGGCGCCGGCAACATCGGACCCTCCTAGGAGTCCTTCCGATGTTGTGGGTGCTAGTACTTCCGGATCCTGGAACACCGCCCCTAGTAACAATGCTATTAAGTCTAGAGGTAGTAAAGGAAGCATCGTCCCCACGAATGCAACTTTACCATCTCCGGACCCAATTATCAAAGGCCGGTGTGAGCCGAGGGTACTTTTGGTCCGGAAACATGATTTGACACCGGTCAAGGAAGGCAAGTTACCATGCTTCTAGCTAGTCCCTTTTTGCTTATCTACTTCCCATGACTCTAGTAATATGCCGCACGAGGTGTCTGAATTTCAGGACGTCTTGACCGATGACCTACCACCCGACTTGCCACCGATCCGTGGAATTGAGCACCAAATTGATTTGGTGCCCGGCACGTCTCTACCCAACCGTGCCGCTTACCGTGCAAGTCTGGACGAGACTAATGAGCTACAACGTCAAGTCCAAGATCTTAGACCGGGGATATGTTTGTGAATCGCTTTCACCATGTGCAGTGCCGGTCATTTTGGTGCCCAAGAAGGACGGGTCTTGGAGGATGTGTGTCGATTGCCGAGCCATCAACCAAATAACCATCAAGTACCGGAATCTGATCCCGCGCCTCGACGACATGTTGGATGAGCTCCACGGCGCCACCATCTTCTCAAAGATCGATCTCCGGAGCGGTTACCACCAAATCCGGATGGCCGAGGGTGACGAGTGGAAAACGGCGTTTAAGACAAAGTACAGATTATATGAGTGGCGTGTCATGCCGTTCGGACTTTCCAATGCCCCATCAACGTTCATGCGTCTCATGAACCATGTCCTCCTCCAGTTTTTGAGTAATTTTGTCGTTGTTTATTTTGACGATATTCTTATTTTTAGTAAGTCTTTGGATGAACACATCGGGCACCTTCTCCAAGTGCTCGAGTGCCTTAGACAAGAACAATTATATGTCAAATATGAAAAATGTGTCTTTTGCTCCGACACAACAATATTTCTTGGCTATGTCGTGTCTAAGGACGGAATCCGAGTAGACGAATCCAAAGTTCGCGCTATTCAAGAGTGGCTTACACCTAGTACGGTCACCATGGTCCGAGTCTTTCTCGGCTTATCGGGCTTCTACCGACGCTTTGTCAAAGACTTTAGCTTGGTAGCGGCGCTGCTTCATGAGCTCACTACCAAGGGTGTCACGTTTGAGTGGCGTGATACCCATGCTCGAGCGTTTGATGCGTTCAAAGACCGACTTTGCAATGCAACGTTACTCCAGCTCCCAAATTTCTCGAAAACCTTCGAGGTGGAGTGTGATGCATCTAATGTTGGCAGGGGGGGTTCTCCTACAAGAGAATCGGCCCATTGCTTACTTTAGCGAAAAGCTTTCCGGTCCGCCACTCAACTATCCAACTTATGACAAGGAACTATATGCTTTAGTTCGTTGTCTAAAGACATGGCAACACTACTTGTGGCCGAAGGAGTTCGTGATTCATTCGGATCATGCGGCTCTTTCGTATCTCAAGAGCCAAACTAATCTTAGTCGGCGCCATGCAAGTTGTGTAGAATTTCTAGAAACCTTTCCTTATGTCATTCGGCATAAGAAGGGAAAAGAGAATGTGGTAGCCGATGCCCTTTCTCGGCGATATATCCTTTTGGTGCATATGGACGCCAAGATCCATGGCTTTGCTCTTATCAAAGAGTTATATGCCACGGATCTTGACTTCAAGGATGTATTTGCAAAATGCCTTGACCTCCGAGAGCATGACTCTTTCTTTATAAATGATGGCTACTTGTTCCGCGCGGGAAAACTTTGTATTCCGCGTTCGTCCATACGCCACTTGTCGATAAAGGAGGCCCATGAGGCTCGTGGTCACTTTGGTGCTATCAAGACTCTCGCCACTCTCCAAGAGCACTTCTTTTGGCCCAAAATGCGCAAGCATGTGACAAGGTTTTGCACAAGTCGCATCACATGTCATCATGCAAAATCACGTCAAGGTCCGGACGGATTGTATTCTCCCTTACCTATACCAATGGGACCTTGGGAGGATCTTTCCATGGACTTTGTAGTTGACCTACCAATGTCCAAGCGAGGCAACAACTCCATTTTTGTGGTAGTCGACCGTTTTTCAAAAATGGCTCATTTTATCGCGTGTAAGAGCACCCAAAATGCTAGCGATGTCGCCACGTTATTCTTTAACAATGTGGTGCGCTTACACGGGATACCACGTTCCATCCTTAGTGATCGGGACGTGAAGTTTGTGAGTCACTTTTGGAGAACGTTATGAGGAAAACTTGGAACCAACTTGTTGTTTTCAAGTAGTTATCACCCCCAAACCGATGGTCAAACGGAGGTGACCAATCGGACTCTCGGTGCTCTACTTAGAGCAACGCTTAGGAACAACCCACGTAAGTGGGAGGACTTACTTTCGGTTGTGGAGTTTTCATATAACAGGTCTAGGCACTCAGCAACTAAACTCTCACCATTTGAAGTTGTCTACGGCCTTAATCCACACACGCCTTTGGACTTCACACCACGCCCACTCAAGGACGGTGAACACATCACCGCCGCAAGTCGAGCCGCCTCAATAATTGAACTTCATGAGCGGACAAGAGCACAAATCCAACGTCGTGTCGCCCAACTTGCCGAACAACTCAACAAGGGCCGTCGCGACATATCTTTCGAGCCCGGCGATCTTGTTTGGCTCCACTTAAGGAAGGAGCATTTTCCATCTCGACGCAAGGGCAAGCTATCGGATCGAGGTGATGACCCTTTCCGGATCCTATCCCGCCATGGTCCGACTGCTTACAAGTTGGAGCTTCCGGATTCCTACGGCGTGCATCCAACGTTCAATGTCAAGGATCTAGCCCCTTATGTTGAGCCCCTATTTGACGACGGTGAAACGGGGATGTTTCACATCCAAGATGGGGGGACTGATGCGCCCTTGACAACCATGACCGTGGATGAGGAGGACGATGCTTTGCAGGTTCGCTCCGATGGACCGCTCATTCGCTCCCTAGCTAAAGCCATCGCCCAAGCTGCCGGTTCAATCATCCGACGCACCATTGCATCACTTGGACCCGTTAGTGGCATGCCATGTCACCACTCCACCATGGCATAGACTTCGGGCGCCACGTCATCAAGCTAGCAATATTATTATTATTTTATTAAATTTTGCATTTAAAATAATAGAATTTAATTTCCGGAACCGTAACTCCGGAACTTAATTCCGGGAGTTACTTTCCGACATTGATAGTCTAGGCCTTTCAATTCGGGAGTTAGCCCCGGCTTTATTTCCCGCTTTTATTTCCCGCCTTTATTTCCGTCATTTAGTTTCCGGCTAATGGTTTGGCCTTCATCCACTATATAAGGGATGCTTGGCCTCACTTGTAAAGCATGTCTAATTTTAATCAAGTATTTTGAAGGAAAATCCTCATTCTTGATCTGGGCATCACTTCCTCTTCAATCTCCTCAAAGTTCTTCCTTGGATCAAGTCTTAGATCCAAGAACTCACCTTCCAGGATTCTTCTAAAGAATCAAACCCTCAGATCCACTACAACGTTTGCTCGATCTCTCTAGATCGAATCAAACCTTCGCTTCCGCATCCATTTCAAATCGCTTCCGCCTTACCAAACTTCTTTCAAAGTTTCCATTTGCACATCAACAAGGAGTAGTTGAAGCTCTAGCTTGGTCTAGATCCGGCGTTCGTTCTTCAACGATTCCAAGGACGCATCAGGAAGTAAGGGAAATATGTCCCTCTATCTCTTTTTGGGTTGATTTCATGTATGGTCAAGCTGGCCGTTTGTATGTTGGTGATGATATTATTTGGTCGGTTACTAGTGTGCAACAAGGAGACCCTTTGGGACCGCTTCTTTCTTCCCTTGTTTTGCACCCACTTCTTCATCGGATCAGAGACAATTGCAAGCCTCTTCTACATGCTTGG
Organism: Fagopyrum tataricum; assembly: GCA_002319775.1. Classification (NCBI taxonomy): domain Eukaryota; kingdom Viridiplantae; phylum Streptophyta; class Magnoliopsida; order Caryophyllales; family Polygonaceae; genus Fagopyrum; species Fagopyrum tataricum. Next base: position 56,179,173 of record CM008279.1, read on the forward strand.
TATCTTGATGATGGTACTATTATTGGTCGGACAGAGGAAGTGGCTAAAGCGCTTGATATCATTAGAGAAGTTGGCCCGAGTTTTGGCCTTGTGTTGAATGTTTGCAAGACTGAGCTCTTTTGGCCTTTGTGTGATGGATCGAAGCTTAGAGAAGATTTATTCCCTGATGGCATTGCAAGGCCGGTTTTGGGTGTTAAGTTGTTGGGTGGGGCTGTGAGTAAAGATGATGGGTTTATTAGAGAGCTAGTCATGAAAAGAGTTGTTAAGGCGGTTGAGTTGATGCACCTTCTTCCGCAGTTGAGGGACCCGCAAAGTGAGCTTCTTTTTCTTCGTTCTTGTATGGGTGTTTCTAAGATGTTGTTTAGCTTGAGGACTTGTCTACCGGAACATGGGGAGAGTGCATCTATTTTTTTATTATTTAGGACTCCGTGAATCAGTCGAGGATATTGTGGTTTGTGGGGGTGCTTATTTTGGCGATCTTCAGTGGAGACTTGCTTCTTTACCAATTCGGTGTGGAGGCCTTGTGTTATATTCAACTATGGAGACTTCTTCTTTTTCTTTTGTGGATTCTAGAGCTCAGTCTTGGACCCTTCAAGACCACATTCTGCGGGACAGTGGAGTTGTTGATATGGGCTCTGAGTTTTTTGGAGCGTTGGGCAACCTTCAAGCTTCTATTCCTAATTTTGATCTTTCTGGTTTCACTGTGAAGAGCACCGTCCCCCCCTAAAGGCCAACATGCTTTGGCGAGTGCTTTTTATGGGAAGACAGTACAGACGATAGAAGCAACTTTTGGTTTGACCGCTAGACAAAAAGCGGGTTTTCAGTGTTTACAGACAGAGCATAGCCAAGATTTCCTTCTTGCCATACCTATTGATGTACTTGGACAATGTATGTCTCCCGTGGAGTATTGCACGATCCTCAAGTATCGCCTTATGATTCATTTGTTCTCGTCTGGTATGTTTTGTCCTATGCCTAATTGTGGGAGGCCCTTGGATGTTTTTGGGGAGCATGTGGTTCATTTTAAAGAACTACCCGGCTTCAAATATAGGCATGATCTGATTCGTGATGTTTTATGTGACGTGTTTAAGAGAGCAGAGATTTCGGCCAAGAAAGAGGCGCATGTATCCTTCTTGACTGATCCGCGTGAAGGAAGGTCTACGTTGAGGCCTGCAGATGTGTTGGTTTTTGGTTGGGTGGGTGGGAAGCATGCTTGTATTGATTTGACAGGAGTCTCTCCTTTGGTTGGTTTGGATAACGGGCCTTTTGTGGTGGGTAAGGCGGCTCTCAACGTGGCCTCTTTGAAGGTGGCTAAGCATGAAAGGGCTTGTCTTGAAAACCAACATGTGTTTCTTCCGTTCGTTTTTGATACGTTTGGTTTTCTTGCACCTGATGCCGTCGAGATTCTCAAGAGGGTGCAACGGGTCTCGCATGGTAATTTTGTGTCTCCTAGGTCTTCAAATGTAGTGTTTAAGAGGATCGGATTTGCTATTCAGAAAGGGTTGGCGGCACAGCTTGTTGCCCGCCTAATTTCTAACTCGATGTAATTTTTTTTTTCTAAAACCTAATATTTTGTATTTTTAAAATCTGCTTCTTAATGAAAAGATATTAACTTTTGGCCGCTAACTTCCAATTGGACCGTTATAAATTGCGTTACAAAAGAAGGTAATGCAATATTTTATCTCTCCAAAACATAATAAATTACATCAAAGTTTTTTTTATCGGATTTCCATAAATAAATTATTATATAGAGAAGGTGTATATTTTCAATTTGTATTCAGTAAAACTCACTTAGAAACCCTTACAGTTGTGTGAAATCTTGAACGTTCATTAAATAATCTGACGGTTGTTAAAGGTTTTTACTTCTTATCATAAGAATATATATATATATATATATATATATATATATATATATATATATATATATATATATATATATATATATATATTTATTTATTTAGTGTGCTAAGTAACATCTTGAATTGGCATGATTCAACATAAATTAAACAAGCAAGTGAAAAAAGACTTACATGGCATAATATGATATTTTTGAAGAGATAAAGGGTAATAAATTCGATAACCGCACAAACAAAATGGGGAAATGAGAGGCCGAAAGAAGTCGGGGGACGAAACTAACTGTCAAAGAGAAGAACCCAATGGACATACAAACAAACAAATAAACCGGCGAACTCTTGGGAAAGTGAACGACGAAATTCCGGAAAAATGCCTCCCTTAAAAAGGAAACCGTCATAGAACCAAACCAGCACAACCGCAATCCAAACACGATTCTAAGCTGTTAAAAATGATTTTACAATTTAAGAATGAAAAATTAGTAAAAATTATACCATTGTGTACATCTATAAACACCCATATTATATGTATTTATAACAAAAACAAATTTTTTCTATTAATGCTATAAGGCTATTTCGAAAACAAAACAAATAAATATATACATATGATGATGTGTTATTCTTGAATACACTAACTTAAGGTATGTTTGTAGTTTTTATATAAAAAAGAGTGATAAAACATATAGAAGATTTTAAAATGAAGATCATCCTATAAAATTAACAAATTTACACGAGATGCTCGATTCGGTGGTAAACATACAAAAATAACTAAACATACAGCCTAATCAAAATAGGCCCAAAATAATATGTGCCGTGCCGAAGGTTCGGCCCAAAAGAGGCCCAAAATAATGATCCGAATCCGTTACATCACTTTCTTCCTCTTCTCTGTAGACTATTAGGCAGGTCTTGTGGTGAAATAGGCAATCAGATTCTGCATAGAATCTCGTAGACAGGGCGGAGGAAGAAGATGGCTTCGACCGCAGCGGTTCCAATTTGGAGAGCAGCTGGATTGACTTACATATCGTATTCCAACATCTGTGCTAGCTTGGTCAGGAACTGTCTCAAGGAGCCGCACAAGGCCCTAGCTCTTTCCAGGGAGAAGGTCCACTACGCCATTTCCAAGTGGGAGGATGGCAAGCCCCAGAAACCGGGTAAATTATCCTCTCTCTTCGCTTATTTGCTCGCTTCCCTCAATTTCTTATTTTACCAATCGATTGTAATATAATTTCGGTAGTTGCTTTGGTTGATCTGTATCCGCGCATTGATCTAGGGTTCTTAGGTTTCTCTAACTTCTGTATGATCGGCTTGTTTTGAAGATATCACACTATTATAAACCGAAATTGGCCAACAAATGAAACTGGGGGTTGTTTTAAGTACAAAGCTGAAATTGGGGGTAACGGGGTTTCTGTTGGTAGGAATAGGATTGCAATCTTATAAATGAATAGCCTAAATCACGTTAATCTTATATGAGAATCTTGTCAATTGGTGTGGGGCTGTGGGAAGATTTGAAATTTCTGTTGAATATTTCAGTATTTCTCTTGGAGAATCTGTGTTTGCAGCAAATGAATGAAGGTTTGTTTTACCTGTTTTGGGCTCCTTCAAATGCACATGTAGTTCCAAAAGATTGAGAATTTTTTTTTCTAGTTTTGTTTGCCACGTCCACCAGATGGGACTAAAAGAAAGAAATTTCGTTCTTCCAATTGACTAAAGCTGTGTGATTTAGCTTGTAAGAGGCTTTCTGCATTTGGAAAATGGATTTCTATTATTTACATAAATTCATAGTGCCCATCCTTAAATGTGATGAATTCAAGATACCTGAAAATGTCAGAATTACTTTGCCTTAGGTTATTATATCACGTCGATGATTTGCTCCTCCAAATGGCGTATGTGCCGGACTTGGACCTAATGTACTCATGCGCTTATTCTACGTTTCCCTTCTCTACTGGATTTATTTTTCCAGTGGACGTCTTCTCCCTCATTGTTGAAGAAGCGCTTTATATTTTTGAGTGATGAAGTTGATGAAACTGATTTTTCAGGATTTTGTAAAAGTATTCAAACTTGTTTTTTCATGACTTGTAATGTTTTAGACTTGAGTTTATTGTTCTGTGTTGTATGAAAATTTGTTTTTTATAAGTTACTACTTTAAATCTATTTTATTAAAATATGACAGTCTTTCATTAAAACTTAAAAGGCAGCCGCCTTTAGCCTCTCAGGCGTGCCTAATTTGTGGTATGCCTATTGCCTAGTGTCACCCTTTGCTTTTTTACACACTGGACTGGATTATTTCATTGCTTGCCCTCTACCTGCTTACTGGCTGGATTAGCTTGATGCTAAGGATTCTCATTAGCCAAAGCATCTAGCCTGTTCGATCCTCGTTAACACGAATTTGATACACTCATAAATTGGAATTATCATCTACCTAGTTGAACTTGAACTCCAAATTACAGTGTAAAGCTAACCTTTTGATGTCTTAAAGCAAAGTGTACAAGGTACTTGTTGTTTGTGAAGGTCCACTGTGATAGGTTGAGATCGGAGATGTTGGTGCATTTTGATAATAGTACTAGTTATTATAAAGGGAAAAAATCATCCTTCAAAATCATGACAAAACCCTTTATTTACTGTTGCTTCTGCAATTGTTAACATGTATTGCTTAATCCCGTGTTGCAGTTAATGGCTCTGATATGTGAAATGCAATTCCTGGCTATTACTTATGTAGACATCAACTTAATAAGCATTTGATGCATTAGTTCATCTCTGCTAGTCTTGGATCCTGTACTCCTGGCATGCATATGCAAATCTTCTGCTGTTTTTTTCGGCACATCTTGAATTTGTGCTAATATCTTCTTTCTCCCTTTTGGATTTTGTCAGTAATTCGATCAGACAGTGGCGAAGTATGAGGCCGATCCAGGTGTGAGGTGAAGAGAAACATGTACTATAACTATTACCAGATTAACTGGTGTCCTGCATCCCCATTTGAACTATTTTGTTTGGAGATTGTAATAAGGTAGACAAAACAATATCAGTCTTTTGTTCAAGCACAATTCCTGAACTTGTCTGTTTATTATTGTTACAAGCATTATTTATGTTTTTCATCTGTAGAGGATTATATAATAGTTTGTTATATATTATTTTTTTTCTTACATCATATCTAATTTATATCTTTACCTTTTTTATATTAAAACTCAATAATTGATAGTTTTCATTATTTTCTTAATATCATTTTTAATTTTTATTGTTGTTATATATAAATGTTGGTACTATGATAATCTGATTATATATGGTACTATGATAATTATTTCTACTGTATTATTAAAATTAATCAAATAGAAACATACTTAATGAATTAAAATTTTAAATCTTAACTAAATATAATCAATATTAGTGTAAGCTATAAATATTTATATATTTATATGATTTTTTAGGTATACATTTATATATTTTATGTGTTGAAATTATTTATTTAAGTTTTAAATTTGAAAACAATGTGTAGAGCCCGTCTTACTTTTGATTTAAAGAAAAATAAGTAAATAGAAAACAAAAATAAACATCTGCCACATGCACTATATTTAAATAAACATCTGCCACATGCACTATATTTGGTAGAAAAAAAAAAGAAGATATAATAAATTATAAATTTATTTTTGATGTGGGAGAGTGAGTTGGATTCAAAAATTTTCTTTAGAAACTTCTTTTCACTTTTTTTTTTATACAAGGTAAGTAAAGTAGATGGGTCATCTCCTAGAGACCAACCGACCTACGGCATCCAAACGGATGAGGTAAACAACATCATCAGGTAGTTCTTCATCTCCTGTTGAAGCAGTGTGACCATAAAAAGCGAGTTTGTCAGCTACCGTGTTGATTTCCCTGAAGATGTGAATGACACTGGATTGTGTGAAGCTCGAGATCAAGATAGATATCTCAGATATGATCATATCCGTCTCCCGGGGGGGGGGGTCCAAGACCGATTTATTGCATTGATGAGCATTAGATTGTCGCCTTCTATCACGATTGATGAGATTCCTATCAGTGTGACCTTCTTTAGACCTTCCCGAAGAGCAAATGTTTCTGCCTCGAGGATTGACTCAGCATTGCATCTTCCTTTTCCTGTAACCAAAGGACAACCCGAGTTATTACGTATGATATAACCGAACGCATATTGGTTGTTATTGTTTCTAGATGCATCAAAGTTTAGTTTGACAAAGTTATCTTTTGGTTTCTGCCATCTGATGTTTTTACTTTTTCTTCTAGATTTTATTTGAGGAGATTTATCCTTTGGTTCGATATTAGCTTCATCCCATTCAACAATTTGCTTTAAAGCTAATTGCTTCAGATTTGGGGCTGGTTTTTTATTTTGGAAGATAATTTGATTTCTGGCCATCCAAATGGTCCACCAAATCATAACCAGTTGTCTGAGTTCTGAAGGGGATAACGCTTCTTTTATTTGAATTAGAGAATCATAAATGTTTTGAGCCGAAATATCGCATTCATTAATTAGTTCTGATATTTTAGCGTTGTCTATGATTTGATGTGTGCATGGACACTCAAGGAAAAGGTGCTTAACGCTCTCCGTGTGATGCATTACTACCGGGATTTTTTGTTTGTCAAGATTATCTTTTGTTGGAATGCCATTTAGGGCTAACTTCCACAAGAAGTTTTTGGCTTTAGGTATTATGCTCATTTTCCATATCCAAGATTTGTCTTCAGTCACACCCACTTTTCGTTTTTGTACTATTTTCATTGCTGACTTTGTCGAGTACCAGCCCTCCATGTTAGCATGCCAGTATACTCTATCTCTAATATTGTTTATAGGGAGATTATAGTTCTTAATTCTATTGACAATGTCACTTGGGAGTATTGTTCTTAGTTGTTCAAAATTGTGTTGCATCCACTTTCCTTCAGAGATAAACGCATTAACCGTCTATGAGGGATTTATGTTGGATTTGTCATATGCTAGCTCTAATAGTGGTTTTTCCAGCAACCACTTGTCCTTCCAGAAACTTATTGTTTTTCCGTCCCCTACTCGCCATCTTAGGCCTTTGTTGAATTCCTCTTTGAGTTTGTTCAATTTCTTCCACTGCCAAGAAGGGTTATTTCCGCATTCATAGTTCCAAATGCATTGTCCACGAAGGTATTTTTCCTCTATAATTTTTACCCAAACATTATCCGGTTCTGCCATGATTTTTCATAGTAGTTTCATTTGAAGTGCTTTATTCATATCCTCAGCTTTTCTGATCCCTATGCCTCCTAAGGATCTCGGTTTACAAATTTTGTCCCAGCTGATGAGCGGTCGGAAATTAGAACCTTTATTCCAAAAGAAATTCCTGTTAATTTTATCAAGTTCATTGTGAATACTTGTTGGTAACATAAAGGCCTGCATAAGATGGCTCGGTTTCGCATTTAGGTTTGCTTTTATTAAGGTTGCCCTTCCTTCTTGCAAAAGTGACGTTGCTTTCCATTTCGTTAGTTGCTGTTTTGATTTTTGGATAACAGTTGTTGAAGATATCTTTATTTACCCTTTCATTCACAATAGGGCTTCCTAAGTAATGTTCGATACTATTGGAGGAGTTAATACCAAGGAGCGATTGTATCCTTCTTTTGTGTGTTTGTTCAACATTGTTAGATGTTTGGAATGAGGATTTATGATAGTTGATAACTTGACCCGAAACTTTACAGTAGTCACTAAGAACTGTCATAATCTTATTGATAGCATCCGTTGTTGCTTTAGTAAAAATAATAATATCATCCGCAAACGCTAGGAATGGTATAATTGTGCCGTTTTTCGTAATGGGAAAACCGATTGTCTTCGGGTTTTCTCTGCTTAATTTTTGTATATTTCTGGCTAGAATTTCAGCTCCGAGATTGAATAGGAGTGGGGATAACGGATCACCTTGTTGGATTCCTCTTTGGGGTACAATGATACTTGTTGGGGAATCATTTATTAGTATCGAGTACGATACAGTTGTAATACACTCGTTGATCCAGCTCCTAAATTTCTCATTAAATCCGAATTTTTGGAGGACCTCTTTTAGAAAGTTCCATTCCATTTTATCGTACGCTTTTTCAATGTCTAGTTTTATGGCCATATAGCCTTCTTTTCCTTTCTTGGATCTAAATCCATGAAAAATTTCATGAGCTATGAGAACGTTATCATGTATTGCCCTACTTTTTGTAAAGGCGCTTTGTAGTGGGTGGATTAGTTTTGGTAGGACTCGACCTAGTCTACATGCTAGAATTTTTGCAATTATTTTGTAAACTGTCGAGCATAAGCTTATAGGCCTATAGTTAGATGTTGTTGATGGGTTGTACACTTTTGGCAATAGAGCAATGAATGTATGATTCAACTGTTTGAGAATTTTCCCAGATATGCAGAAGCTCTGACATCTGGTCCAACAATTTGCCAGTACTTTTGATAAAAACCAGCTGGCATTCCATCCGGTCCTGGAGATTTACCACTACCAATATTAAATAAGGCATCTTTAATCTCCTTTGAAGAGAAGGGTTTTGTTAGTTCTATATTTTCTTCGTGTGTAATTTCTGGTTGGATAACCTGTCCTAGTTCTTGGAGTTTTCGTTGGTCAATATTAGTTGCACTGAAACAGGCCTTGTAATCGTTTGTGAATTCCTCATTAATTTCGTTGTCCTTAGATATAATAGTGCCATCATTTCTAGTTATGCTAGCTATTATTTTCTTATTTCTTCTGCCATTAGCTTTTCTGTGGTGAAATTTCGTGTTTATATCTCCTAAACGGAGTTTAGTGGTTTTGGCTCGCTGCATCCAATATTTATTTTGGTAGTCCAAAATGCATTCTCATTTCTTAGATAATCTGTTTATTTTATCATTCGCTTGTTGATCAAATGAAGTATACAACTTCTTTTGCATTAGCTCGATTTGTTTATCGACAACTTTAAGTTGTTTATTAATGTTCCCAAAATTTTCTCGACTCCATTGTTTGAGCTTCTGTTTCAAAAGATTTGTCTTTTTCACGAGGTTAAACATATGAGTTCCACTGTAGCGCGCTCTCCACGTTTGTTTAAAAAGAATTTCGCAATCTTGTCGTTTCATCCACATTGATTCAAATCTGAATGGTCTATTCTTAAAATTTGGAGTCATCTTTTGTAATTCGATTGTGATAATGCAATGATCCGATGATGTAAAGGCTAAGTTTCTTGTATATATTTCAGAGTATTCCTGCAAGACCCTTTCCTATACCATAGTTTTGTCCAACTTCTCATAAGTGTTGTTGATACCATCCCTTCTCTTCCTCCATGTAAATTCGTTTCCTTTGGTAAGAATGTCACTGAGATTGCATTGATCAGCAAAATTGTTTAGTCTATCAAATTTGTTATTAGCGATGGTGGCACCGCCCATCTTATCAGTGGCCTTTCGGATCTCGTTATAATCACCAATGACTATAAATGGCTTGTTAGCGATCTAATTTTCGTTGATAGGTAAGCCCAAAATTCTTCCTTACATTGTTCGTTCGGTGGTGCGTATATTCCGAAAATGTGAGTCTCAAATAATGTGATAAAATTTATGTGTTTAATTTGAATACATCTGTTGTGAGTTTTAATGATCTCGATTTTTTTATTTTGAAATTTGTATTCTTTCCATAGCATACAGAGCCCCCCAGAGCGACCCATGACAGGGATAAATAAAATATTATCAAACCCAGCATTTCTCCATAGTATCTCGTCAGGTTCACAATTAATCTTTGTTTCTGCCAAGATAATGATTTGGATGCATTCGTTTTTGCATGTGAGATTCAGATCGGTCCAAAAAAATTTCTTCCTCATTCCCCTACAATTCCAGAAGGCAATCTTCATTTATACATATTTCTTGATTTGGGTGGTAGTTTACCCTTTGTTCCTACCTCTTTTGCTAGTAACATAGATGTTTTGTATGTGTTGTAATTTTCGGGTACATCATGTGTACTTGGTGCTTTATGAAAAGACACGCTAGAGATTAGGTCCGAATAATAGTCCAACACATTCACCAATTGCCTTAGTAGATTGAAATCATATGCCCAAGGTTGGCTTTGTCGTTCATACAGAGAACTAAACATACAATTCTTATATTTTTTCAGATTCCTCCTCGATTGAGGATAAGTTCTATTCAGACTTGTTGGTTCATACCCCTGACCTTTGTAGGCAGTATCCCTTGTCTGCTCTTGCTTCCTGATTTCACATTTCGGACATGTGTTTACATTTGTTTTTGCGGCCTCCTGCTTGTCATTTTGGGTCATTTTTATGCATATGCTTACATTGATTCCACTCGTTTTCTTGAGTATTGGTCTCCGGTACATGTTCCCTTTTTATGGTTCTGGATATGAAGTTGTTTGTTTTCAATCTTGGTCGGAGTTCTCGGACAGTACTAAGACAAATCCAAGTGGTAATTGAAACAACCAAGTCAGACTTGGGTCTTGTGCAACTAGTAACCCGACTAGGTCTAGGATAACTCCTCAAGACGGCTCTCTAACGGTTTTAAAGAACTTGAAACTACTCAGACTCGCTCCTCCCAACCATCAACGATGTATCACGACAGCCGTGTCAACTCCCGTCCTCCATAAGGAGTGATCTGATCTTCTTCTTGCTTTGCTTTTGCCTTTATTTTGACTGTAATTTTTGTGAGAAACACTTCCGTCAACTTCTCTAGGTATTTCCTTCCATATCCAATGGGAGATGACTTTGTTTCCAACATTAAGTAGTTTAGGGTTGAGAGATTTAGATTCAAGAGAAGCTTTATAGTCTGACGAGCCATCTGAGAGGCTGATTTGAGGCAGAAGACAGATATGAGATTTGAGGATTTTTCTCGATTTTTTGAGGTTTTGGGGACGAAAGGGAGTCGGCCAGGGTGGCGCGTAGAGCAAGTTCATTTTGAGGTTTTTGTGGTGCAGGGAGATTGTAATATCTTCTTTTCACTTATTGCCTCTAATTATCAATTCACGCAACCACATTGACATCAATCTTTATCTTAATGTTAAGAAATAATCAAAAAAAAAAAAAAAACTTAGAAGACTCTCATTTCATAGCTATGATTATTGAACATACACATGCTGTGCAAGAGAATGAAAAAACGAATGTGGATCCATAGGATGTGCTCGTTTTAAAGATTACGAATCTATCGTGTGGTTTCGAGTAAACACTCCCAAATTAGGTTGGCCTACTCTAAGATTCTTGATGTGTCTTGCCATGATAACGGTGGCTGCAATCACCAATGTGTTACGCTTGTTTTCCGCACATTGCTCCTCTTGATTATTGATAAGTTTCTTACTCATTCTTCATGTTTCTTGATAAGCTTGTCTAAAATGAGCACATATAAGGATTAAAGTGCACAACTAAAGATCAAAAGTGCACAAACAAGAAAAAGAAGAAAAAAAATCCCCCGAATAAAGACTAAAGTGCACAAATAAGAGTCACATGCATGCCTCCAACCTATGATGCACGTACACCTCTAGAAGGCGGAGTGTCCCGTGCCCGACACGGCCGAACATGCAGACATGGCAGAACACGGCGTAGACATGGTCAAATATGATCCGACACGGTCAAAACACGATTTAGAGGTAGGACAAAGTCAACGATAGTTTTCCCTATTTTAATAAGGCTAAAAAACAAAGTTTGATTTACCCTAAAATTTCTTCTCCTCTCCCACTTTTTTCCAACTAAACCTAAACCTCATATGGTCATCTGCGATTTAGTGATTGCGGAAGCAAGACACTCTTCTTCTTCTTCTTCTTCTTCTGTTGAAATGTCGTTGTTCCACAAGCCAACCCTTCTCTCCATTTTCTTCCATTCTTCTTATTATTTCAAAATTTTAAACCTTTTATTACTAATTTAATGTGTGATCTTTGTGGAATGTTTAGTGTGTTATTCCAATTCTTCTACTTTGTCCGATTTGCAAATTTTTACAATTGTTTTTCTTGGTTGATTATGTTGTTTTTTTGTTGTTGATTTGCAAAATAGATGATTATTTCTTCCATTTTGAAACGAAGGATGTTTATTTGAGATTGTAAGACTAAGTATGCTTGTTTCTATATTTTGTAAGACTATAAATATTTTTTCCTAAGCTTGTTTTGGTTATTTTGTTGCCGTGTTAATATATTTATCTACTCATATATCATTGGGTTTTTCGTATATATGTATCTCATTATGATACATGAATTCTACATTTAAATAGCTTGAAAATGATACATTATATGTTTTCCTATGCTTTTGAGAATTGATGTTTCCCCGTTTCTCGCAGTGTCCTTTTCTTGTGTCTCTGTTTCCTATGCTTTTGAAAAATTGCAGTTTTCCGTATCTCCGTTTCTCGCAATGTCCGTTTCCCGTTTCTCCGTTTCTCGCAATGTCCGTTTCTTGTTTCTCCATTTTCTATGCTTTTGAGAATCGTCGTTTCCCCGTTTTTTGCTGTGTCCATGCAACTTATGTCAATCATGTCATTTGGATAAACACAACCATGTACCTTGAACTTTCTCTAGAGTGGTGGCGTTCACTCTTTCGATCTATTGCACAGTGAGTTGTGGACGTCTCACGGCATTAATAAAAATGATTTTAGTATTATCTATTGTTATAGATAACTATTCACGGACTCCCCTTGTTGGTTATTGTTACGTGTCATCCTAACGTTAGTATAGCTGTTTAAATTTACATATATTTATTATAATTAATTTTGCTAATTTGTTTTTTTTGCTAGTTTGAGGTTCAATGCCCTCCGCACATCTAGTCATACTTATTAATATGATAAAAAAAAAGTTATAAGAAAGTTCACTGCACCCTCAGGAGGGTCACACAATACACGAGTCTCAATCAAAAAGTTCAAAGCAAAATTAGCTAGAAATTCCGCAACATTAGCTGTCTCGCAATAGACATGTCGAGTCTAGATATTATTTATTTGTTTAAAATATAACACTGTATCTAAAATACTTTAGGATTTTTTTTCTCTTGGTGGCCTCAAGGTTTGGACTTTTCCTCTTGGTATCCACTAAGTTTCAAAATTCCTCTTGATACCCTCATGGTTTCATTTGTTTCTTCTTTATATCCATTCTTAATATATTACATTAAAATTCATTATAAAATAATTTTAAAAATCAGAAAAATAAATTTAAAAATTAACTATGATCTTGTTAAATTTTAAACTAATAAAATTGAAGTATTTCTTATATATTTTTAATTAAAAAAAGTAAATTAAAGACAATTTTTTATTTTTTGAAATAAAGTTAAAAAAATTATTTTCGATTTAAAATAATATATATAAATTAAATTTAAAATAATATCTTTTTTTTTAAATTTTTTAATAGTCTAGAAATTTAAAAATATAGTAAATATTTTTTGTGAAGTTAATTTTCTATAATTTATTTTAATTCGAAAATAAAAATAATATTTTTATGTTTAATGTTTATTTTTTAGTTTACAATATACTTTTCCATACTCTTAAATTTAAAAAAAACATGATTTTTTTAAAATTTTCGAATTAAAGTAAATTATATAAAATTAAATTCAAAAATAAATAAAAAATACTATATTTTTTAAAAATTCTAGACTAAAATTTTTTTTATTTTTTTTAAATTTAAATTTATGTATTTTATATAAATCTAAAATAAAAAAATAAAATATTTTAATCTTAATTCAAAAAATAAAAATTATCTTTAATTCGAAAAATAAAAATTTATGTATAAAAACTAATTTTATTATAAATTTATTAGTTTTAAATTTTAATGAAGTCATAATTTGTTTTAGATTTATTTTTATAATTCTTTTTATTATTTTATAATGAATTTTTAATGTAATATATTAAGAATGGGTATAAGGAGGAATTTTAAAACTTGGTGGATACCAAGAAGAAAAGTCCAAACCTCAAGGACACCAAGAGGAAAAATTCAATACTTTACTATATATTGATCATAGTAAAATGTACATATATCTGTTGTAATTAAACATGAAGATTCCCATAAAAAAAACACACAGAGACTTATCAAACACGTATACAACGAATGCACGGTAACTAGACAGGAAAAGAGAATAAATCACCTAAAAAATATTTATTGAAAATGAACACTATTCGATTACCATTCCTTGACCACCTTGGTAGTTACGCGTTCCGTAGTTAGGTTCATCATCAGGTTCAACTATTCAAAACTGAAATATATTTACTTCTAAACACTACATGAAAAATTGCCTTAGATTAGATGCAAGTATAGATTTTGCAGTGTCAATTTTCTCAGCACATGGAATAAATCAACATTTCAATAAGAGTACAAAACTGGTGTAGTGAAACGGTCCACAAAAGGTTGTGGCTGATCTGCTGCTAAGCTGAAAACCCATCTCCCAATTTTAAGTACGAGTAGCTTATCTAATTATTATAGAAAAAACAGATCTTACAGTAGAAGCTATATGAAGAAACATATAATGTGTAGCATTTGGCAAAAACTCGATACAAAGAGACAGTTATCTGCCGATAGCAATGTGCCTTTGGAGGAAGCTGACAACAGCAACAGGGCTTTGGCTTGCCTCAGAATTACTCGCCAACAGTCATCCCAAATCCAAACTTGTAGTCTTTCTTCCGGTGATCAAGCTGTCAAGTTACGTCAATTCAGTACATTTAGGTCAACAAAGAGTCAATTGTCATCGAATCAATTGAACTCCTCACTCTTTCAAGACAAGATTGTCTATGTAAAGCTTACCTCTCCAGAAAGAATAAAATTCAGACCCATGTTGAGCCTCTCTTCCAGGAACGCAGATACGCACCCATTCGAATCAATCTTCCCCCTAAGACGTGACTGTGGCAATATCAAGAGAGAAACAAAAGGTTTAATACCAAGATAAGTCATACCAGTTCAAAAAAATACAATTCTAGTTTGCTTCAACTGGCAGTTGGTCCATAGGAGTACGGTTTTCATTTACCTTTCATCAATACACATTTTTCATACTAAGATAAAGAATAGAAGAGATTACTATTGTGAAAGAGCATGACAAATTTAATAGAGAAATTTTGCATGGTAAACCCCTATGTTTTAAAGTTTTTCAAACAACCAAGTGGCAGCTGAATATCTGTGTTGTAATTAATATTTCATGAAATGCTCTATTATCCCAATTTTTAATGCATATTAATTGTCCTGAGCTGTAGATTTATTAATAAATCCCTATAATATTACTTTAGTTCAATGTATAATATTTTCTGAGTACTTTGATATCATTGATTTAGTTGAAATCATTAAGATTGAGATGCTTTATAAATTTACAAACAGAAACCATCAAAAACCATTAAATATAACCTCATGTGATCACTTAATCGAGATAATATGATGATCAAATACAAGACAAGGTACCATGTGCAACATGAAAACTGCTGCATCACGTGAGATTTCCAAATTGAATATAATGCATGAGCAGATTGTTCACTAGGTTTCAATTTGATTTAATGAAAAGTACATAATAGTGATGTTGAAGATACCTGACGAAGGATATAATCATAACCAACACTGGTTGTAGCCTCCTTTGACATATAGTTGTACATGAAATCTGTTGCCAGAGAAACCTGTGTAGATTTAAACTGTCAGTATCACTGAGAGATCAACAGATTTAAACTTTTGGACTTAATGATGTGTGACAATTCACCCTTACCTTTTCAGAGACCTTCTGAACATAGCAGAGCGCGACCATTCCGGTAGAAGCAACCTGCCCTGTGGCTACCTGCATATTCAGTGAAGGACTCAGGTAAAAAAAAACACCAATATTGCAATGCTTAACAAATTAACAATTCTATTGTTGCTTGATGTATAGTAGACAATCAACTTTTGTAGCCATAACTACAGAATTGAAAATGAGATACCCTCTCAAGTAAACAATTTTTTTTAAAATCCCAACTATTTATAAGAGACCATGCCACTTGCAGAGTTGCAGAGTAAAAGTACTGTTGTGAGATGTAAATATTGTAGAGACTGAAATATGCAAACAGAATAGTTTCCAGTGCTTAGAAAAGGTAAGAGAATTAGAGAAATAATCATAGGAAAAAAAAAAAAGAAAGAAAAAAAGACGAGCCATAAATGTATGGTGTATCCAGCTTTCTAGTCTAGCTTTCCAATGGCCACAAATGCTAATTTCATAAGAACAGGATCTTCTAATCTATTATTTTCCACCACAAATTTAATCCATACCAATATTCCACAGGTAATTATTATTTCCATTCTATTTCACTAATCGTACAAAAAAAATCTGTTTTAAAAAAATAATGATGTACAATAATGCACCTATAGACTACAATAGCCAAACAATTTCAGTACACCTCCTACAACAAAGGGTAGAAGTCCTCAAACTATGAGATCTTATTTGAGTGATGACAGACCCACAGCAACAGATTATGCACTTTTGCAGTAAATATTAGACAATCTCGCAGAACTTTACTTCACTTGTACTGTAACCCAGATTGGATAAAAGAGAGACAAAAGAACAGTGGGGAATATTCAAGAAGCAAGTCCAACTGACCATCTTGTCTGTGTTGTAACGAGCGGCATAACCAACACCAGATTTTCGGTGCTGACCAGCCCAGAATACTTCACCACCCAGGGAGAAATGAGGGGTCACACTCTGCAAGATGCCCACAAAGAAAGAATGTAATTATCTAAGCATTTCTGCATCTGATGAATGGTCAAGCATAATGAAGTTAAGATGGAGAAAATTTAACGTTGACAAAAACTTTATCATCTTTATTGAGTCAGTGTCCCGCCTTTACACCTGTCCTTTCTTGTTTATAGCAATTGAACATCTAACAAAAGTTCAGAACCAAATATTTATGAACACATAAATCATATACCTGTATGTAGCTAGCTCCAAATAATGCACCATTACCCATCTGAAATTGTGCTCTATAATCACTACCCTGTAAATAGAGGGATAATTGCAATTACTAAAGTAGCAATAATAAGGTATGTACAATAAACTTCGAGGTGTAGTACCTCCGTAAATTCATACAAGTCAATGGAAGTGTCATTCTGAGGTACAATGTTTATATACATCATTACATCACAGGATTTACAGGTGACTGAAACATTGAGAAAATGACTTACTGAAACAACAAGACCAAATGCATGCACGGAATGCTCTAGGGGTAGTAAAAGAAGAGAGAGAAGATGCAATGAGAAGGCAAAAGGAAGAGGTAGTGTACACCGGAAGAGGGTTAAAGCCAATTAAGGTGGGCTTGGGGTTAGTTCAATAGCCGGTAGAGGGGACCATCAGGGTGGTTAGGTTACAGCTCGGACAGGTTTGTTATGTGGGTATTGCTACTGTCACATACGGGTTATCTTGTGGGTGATTGTAGCCTATAACCTACTCTAAATGACAGTAGTAATTCAAGCATCAAAATTATATTGGAAGTTACTTGTAATTGGCATTTGCAATTTTTTCCAGAATATTCTACCTTGCACTATACTCTTAATTCATCATTATTACTCCATCTTTATAAAAAAAAAAACAATCAGAAGATTATATTATCTTATGGATAAAACAAATTTAACACTTAATTGAATTCAAGATCATGAAGATGCATGCTGATATACAGGTTTTTCAACCCAGTCAACAGAAAAAATGGTGGTATTGCTCTACAGGTTAAATTTCAACATTCAAAATATATTTTGCCCAATTTCAATAAGAGTGAAGAAGTTTCCCCACTTAAAAGAATGAACTGACACGAGTACCGAGTTATAGTAAAGATAACAAAATATTCTCATAGTCATCCATGAAATAACTTTTTACTAATTCGTTAAAGATAACATTGTCGTGCACTACAATCGTATGGATTATGATGGCTGAACTTCTAGTTGTATTAGTTAAACATGGCCAAATGCTAACATAAACCAGCCATAAAAACATTGCGATGGAAACATAAAAATAAGAGGTCATGCTAAAATAATAATCTAATATCTGCACATAGATATTCATTAGAGGGAAACCAAACAAGCTGACATAAAAAAAAATGCTACCTTGTAATCAAAGGTAGCCATCCCGTGAGACATGTGTGGCTCGCTTGTAAGCTGTGAGAGAAATAAGCTACTCATCAAGCCTATCGTCAATTAGCTCAAAATAGGACATAAAAGTAAGGCATCGTGCAAAATAATAAATAACTACACAACAAGTGTACCTAATCTTCTACCTGAGCATTAGCCTTCAAAGCAAGATTATCAGTCAGGTCACACTTCAGTCTTGCATTTAGCCTCCCATCGGTCATTATCCTACCAATAAGCATCATCTGCAGTGCAGGAACCAAAAGGTTTATTGAAGGTCACAAGTCACTAAATTAGTAACTACCATCATCACTCTTGATGATCAAAGTCTATATATGCTGCCTACCTTTGGATCTAAGAAGTTTGCACCAAACTCATAAGTAGCAGTAGGGATCTTGATTGCTTCAGGAGATTGAGATGGAATTTCAATTGGCCCCATGAGCACACTGATAAAATCATCCAAAAAGAAATTTATGGTGGGTCAATTTCTGTGGAAAAAAACTACACATCACTAAGATCACAAATACTTCAAATGCTCAGGTACCTGTGGCTAAGAGCAAACTTTGGGTTAAGCATCCTTGTGAAGTCAAATCGCATCCCTTCAAACAGCTCCGGCTTTAAGGACACTGCGACCAAGAAAACAGCCACAAAGGGACGTCCCAAATAAAAAACCTATTTTCATTTTGTTTTAGCTGTCACATTTTTTTATAGAAAACATGTTGTCTTGAGATTGCTGTTTTCCTGTCTATCATCAAACCTATAGCTATGCTTGTATAGTTGTATTACTAATTTACCAAGTTTCCACTAAGATAACTGATATGTCATAACTTAAGATGAAACATAGTTTGTCATATTCAATTGATCTGAAACATGGCTATGTAGCAGACTTAGCCATTCATCTTCCAAATTGAAAAGTGACTAGGCACAAACCGAATTTCACTAGACACTTATAATAGACTTCAATAGGAACTGTCCTTAACCAGTTGATATACTCCAAACAAGATGATCAATCATCCAAAAGTCAAGATGACTCATTATTACTTGAATACTAAAGTGATACAGCTGAATCAAATGCAATTGCATGTTTTGCCACCTGTCCACCACTCCATCCAAAAACAAGTTCAGGTTTCATGTCTTGTCCATAACAAAACAACTACTAGTACTGATTCCAATAGAGGTAATGATGGCTTTCCTACATAATGCATAGGATGAGTTGGCCTTTCTTAATCTAATGGCTGCATTCTGACAAATTTTTGTAACTGTAGAGTGTAGACCAATTTTCCTAGGAAAAAGAGTTATTAACAGCCACTTAAGCTTGTCCCAGTTACTAAATTTAGATGGAAAAAAGCCTAGCTGTAGACCAAAGTTTCCAGTTTCCGATTAGTAAGTTGATAAACCAAGATTAAAATCTACAATGCAGTTAAAAGACGGTACCATGTAAACAAACAATGAGAAATTAAAGTTCATTTAATAGCCTAGAAACTTAGAAATCAGAAAAAGGGATATTGTAACAGATATGGATTGTCCTACGAAGTGCATGAACACAATGAATTTGTACCCATGAAAATCTTAAACCCAAATCCAAACTTTTTTTTGAAATAAGGAAAATCAAGTTCGTTATTAGAAACAAGTAACCATCGCAAATAAAAATTAGATATGATGTTGCAGTAAGGGAACAAGAAGATATCAAAATTTTCATGAACAAACAGAAACTCAACATATCTGAAAAGAACAGCAACATGCCAAACCGAATATTGAATAAGTTAAGATCGAAACACCAAAAAAGTTGAAGGGAGAAATAAAATGTACTGAACTGAGAGCTTCACGATGGATCTCTTCGTAAGGAATAGGGCAAGGGAGGTTGGAGTAATCGACTTTCTCCTCAACTTTGGGCGAATCCTTTGCCTCCATTGTAGCTCCGGGTGGTAATCCTGCCATTAATTCGACACCTAAACCCTAATCAACAACTACTGACTTTGACAGCTGACCCTTCTCTCTTTCTCCCTGATTCGAATTTGATAGCCTAGGAATCTAGCAAACAATCGATCAATTTGAATGGGTTACAAGCATTAAGCGCAAATGGTAAAGAGCTAGGAGAAATGTAAAAGAGACAAAGGGCAAAGAGGCCAAGGGTTTAAAGGAGGGTTTTTGTGGGAGATCGGGTGAGCAAATGGACTGTGGTACTTGTATTATCGGGTTGAAAGCCCGGTTCATGCAAACCGGGCTACGCCGTTCGACCCATATATTCTAGTCCTGAACGGCCCGTCACAAACCTTGTGCCAAAACTGTACGGCTACAAAACCTTTTATTGTGTGTTATCATTATTAAAATCAACTATAGGAAGGACATTAACTTTAGGTTTTGCTTTTTTTCTTCATCAAAGTATGTTTTTTTTCCTTGGTGATGAACATTAGTTTTTGTTTTGGTTTTGGCTCGATGTTCTTTGAGGTTTGATATTTTTTATTTGGTGTCCTCCAAATTGATCTTCTTTTTACAAATATTTTTCTTTTTTTTTTTTTTTTCCATTCGGTATTATTTGATAGAGAGTTGTTGTGAACTTCACTCCAAGTCTTTTTTTAGGTAGAAGGAGGCTTGATAATCTTTGCACATCTAGTCACACTTTATTAATAATAGAAAAAAGTTATGTATTCCTCATGTGGATAGTTTGACCCTTTATATCATCAAAAATAATATTCACTATACCCTCATGAGGGCCAAACAATAAATTTAATATCAATGGAAAAATCAAAAGCATAACTCGCTAGGGAGTCCGCTGCTCTTTTTGCATGTCGGGAGACATTACGAAACTTGATAGACCAATATCCATCGAGGAAGTCTTCACATATATGTATCAGATTAAAGAGTGGGTGGCGATCTAGGAGCTTCTTTGCTAGGAGAATTGATACAATTGTTATAAATTTGTTTCCAATATCACCAACTCATACCCACCCTCTCAAGTCACTCGCAACCCATATAGCGCACCCACAACTCAACCTCAACCATAGGAAGAATGCAAAGGCCGAGATTAGCAACAAAAAACCCAATGTTACTCACCCACATTATTTTCAATCACTCCGGTTTTTGTGATTGACCGTTGCTTCTACGGAACCATCCGTATAATTTGATGCTTCAAAGAGAAGGTGGTTCCGATATAACATGCACAACCGAAGTAATTTGCTCTCCATGCAATCCACGTCTCTTATCTTTGATCCAAGCATTAATATATTCCCCAAATACTTAATAGTTTTTATACTTGTGAAAAGATCTCTATTCTACTAGAAACCCTAATTAAGAAAACACGAACCGAGTAGGGTTTATTCCGGCCATCGGAGGTCTTGGTTGCTCGAAATGATGGATCCTCCTCATGTGTCCGGTACAACCGATAAGGAGGCAACCACCCTGGTAAATTGTCAAATTCGAGAGATTGATGGTAGAAAAGACACAATCATGGCTGAAGTGGAAAGTGGTGAAAAGGTGGCCAACATCACCGTCATTGGCTCGTCAGAGGGAGGCACTATAGGAGAACAACCTACTTTTGTTATTGGAAGTAATAACAACAAAGCTTCTACTAGTGATGTATGCCTATCATAAGGGGCTACTCCAATCAATTAAGAAGGCACCGATTTGACTACCAATCTAGACCGTAGGTTGTTGGGGGACGTATGCAAGGGGTGTGAGAAAACCAATTGATGTCATGCAATTTATGGAAGGGAGAGCCACCATTATGTACCCCTTTGGCCTAGACGGAATCCAGTTATTGATATCGATAAAGAGATCACAAAAGCACTTGAAGCGGATTGAAATAATTATTTTATGTTTAAGGTCCTAGGGTACCCAACCACGTTTCTAGTTATGGGGAGAAATATTCGTGATATGTGAAAGATGGGAAGCAATATCAGAATGGTGGACCTAGTTAACGGTTATTATATGGTCAGATTCAACAATGAGAATTGACGAGATGTTGATGGTACTGTCGGATGGGCCTTGTACGGTGTTTGGCCGTTGCATGATTATGAAACGTTGGACGCCAGACTTCGTGACTTCAGATCCGATAACGACAACACCGACTTGGGCACGGATTACAAATGTACCAATGTAGTGGTACGTTCAAAGGATCCTTTAGTTGATGACTTCTGGTATCGGAAACCTTGTAACTATTGACCCCAAGTCCTTGTATTCGAATAAAGGTTGTTTCGTTAGAGCATGTGTCGAGATAGATCTTAATAAGCCGCTAAATACGGTTATGTTCATCAATGGAAAAATATGTCAAATTGAGTACTAACTACAAATGTAACGTCCGGAAATTTTATTCCGGACTTAGAGCGTTTTATAGATCTTCCCGAAGGCACGAGGTGCCGAGTGCCGGGATTTATTCCTAAAATCCCGAGCCGACTCGTCGTTTATCCCTTTTTCCCGCGTTCCGACCCTTCGTTCCGAGTCGAAGTGACAAGGGGTCAATTCCGACCCCTCGTTCCGAGCAAATGTGACAAGATGGCTGCTGTCCCCTCTCCCTCTTGGCAGCCTTGTCCCCTCTCTCTCTCTCCTCTCTTCTCTTTCACGTTCTTTTTCCCATCTCCCTCTTCCTCTCTTGGTTTCTCTTCTCTTCTTCCATTTTTGTTTGAAGATCTAGGGTTGTGGACTGCTTGGAGAGATTCCAGATCTGTTGGTAAGCTCCTTCCTCTCCCTCCCCTCTCTTCTTTGCTGATTCTCCTCATTCTTCTTCCCTCCTTCATCCATGGCCATGGATGAAGATCTTGAGGAGTTTTTGCTCAAATCTTTGCATGCATAGGTTCTTAGCTCGATTAGTTCGTGGAGAGGAGTCTAAGACCATTGGTTGGTGTTTGGAGAAGACCCAGCAAGGAAAGGAGGACATTGGAGCCGAGGATCCACGATCGAAGACGAGCTTCTGCAACGAAACCGCGGGGGTGGATCATCACGACCGCGGGAGCGGCCAGCCGCAGGGGCGGCGCCAGACTCGCGACTCCAGACCACCGTGGGTGCGGCTCCAGCACCGCAGGGGGCAGCTCCAGGGCGGCAGCAAGGCGCAGGGGCGGCTCCTGGTTCCGCAGGGGCGGCTTTTATGTTCCGCAAGGGGCGCCAGCTTGACTCCGCGGCTGCGGTTTCTTCAATAGTAGGCTTCTCCTCTCCTTTCCTCTTCGTTCCTTCCTTAGTTTTATAGTTGTATCATGTTAGTAGCATGCTTAGGATGGATCTAGAGTAGCCTGAAATGCCACTTAGTGGTTGTGAACCTAGGAGCCCTTAAGGCTCGATGTAGTTGATGGTCACGAGTGTGATGAACATGATAGACCTAGTAGGCTTTTACTCGTTCTTGGGTTTTGAGTATGATCATATGAGAGTTAGTAGGCTGTTGAGATATCTCCTCATGCGTTGAGTGAGATGTGAGTGTGAGAGATTCTAGGATGCGGTCCTAGAATGAGAGTCAAATGATCTTGCGTAGATCATTTGTGTAGAAGTCCTAGACTTCTTGAGTTGAGCGGGTTTTGATGGTTATCTTATTGTGAGCAGGTTGTGTGCGTCTTCCCAAGGGAAGCAAGGGCGTTTTGTGAGTTAGCATTGGGACGAGGTAAGTCTCCGGACTTACTTAGCTCGTATTCTACGTATTAGCATCGATGTGTGTTGGTGGTGTGTGTTTGTGTTATTGTTTATGTTATAAAAAACTAAACCGGTAAATAGGACCACCGACCTTATATTTTGGCCCAAGTGTATGATAACGGGCGGTGACATCATCTGCCTAGCTCTTGCGAGAGTCTAGGAAGTTCTCGGCGACTAGCCCGGGCGGGTAGACGGTCGGATGCATCAGTACCATTCCTTGCCGGTAAGTAGGGACCGAGGCGAGACCACAGTGGTTCTTGTGTCACAAACCTAAATTGAATTAGAACGGGATACGACTTAATAATAAAAAGATAATAAACCGGACTTGTGTGTTTTGGAGTTTGATGTATGTGATATCCGTGTGTTTGTGCCTTCACCTCTTTTCTAATGCTTCGAATATGAGCTAACGGTTTTAAACCGTGGTTGTAGATTCCTTGCAGGTTAGGGACGCCGCCGAGTGAGGTGGAGGAGTGGACAAGCGGGGTCTCCGTACATTATAAGACGTTTGTGGGTTTATGTTGTACGGTTGTGGTTTCTTCTTGGGGTTATGTTGTTTTGAGGACTCGACTGAGTTTCCACTTTGTATTTTACTTTGCAGTCTCTCGCATACATTATAAACAATTTTTTTTGTTTTGCCTTTATTTGTGCCTTGTTGGAAAGGTCCGGTGAAATTGTTGTCAGGCTAAGGGTCGGGACCCATTGTGAGGTCTCGCCCGTAGCATCCCGAGTCCCGCGGATTCGGGGTGTTACAACAAAGGCTTGCAAATGGTTTGCTTTGGTTTCGGGAGGTATGGACATTACGCTTACGAGTGTCATTATGAGGCAAAAGAAGCTCCGATTATACCACAAGAAGAAAATGGAATCGATCAAGTAGTGGTAGGGATTATTAGGAATGAGTATGGTGTATGGAAACGGGGTTTTGTTCAAAAGCTCGGGACATGTTCGGTACCCATAGCTGAATTATGGGGTACGTATTTTGCATGGCCTCTGGATTACTTGGAAGGTTAGGACAAAGTTTGCGATCCTTGAAACGGATTCACAACTTGTCGTTAATCTTTTGAATAAGAACATACCCCGGTGTCATCCCGTTTCTAGTATGCTCCATAGGTGCCAAGGCTTTATGCGAAGATATTGGATTATCCAAACTCATCATATTTTAGGGAAGAAACTATGTTGCGGATTTCCTAGCTAACTTTGTGTAACACCCCAAATCCGCGGGACTCGGGATGCTACGGGCGAGACCTCACAACGGGTCCCGACCCTTAGCCTGACAACAATTTCACCGGACCTTTCCAACAAGGCACAAATAAAGGCAAAACTCAAAATCGTTTATAATGTATGCGAGAACTGAAATGTAAAGATACAAGGTGGAAACTCAGCCGAGTCCTCAAAACGACATAACTCCTATAAGAAAACCAAAACCATACAACATAAACCAACAACACAAGACATATCCAAAAAACGTCTCCGTCCTATAATGTACGGAGACCCCGGTTGTACACTCCTCCACCTCACTCGGCGGCGTCCCTAACCTACAAGGCATCTACACGAACGACCGTTAGCTCATATTCAAAGCATTAGAAAAGAGGTGAAGGCACATACACATATACATCACATAACACATACATACTCCAAAACACACAAGTCCGGTTTATTCTCTTTTTATTATTAAGTCGTATCCCGTTCTAATTCAACTTAGGTTTGTGACACGAGAACCACCGTGGTCTCGCCTTGGTCCCTACTTACCGGCAAGGAATGGTACTGATGCATCAGACCGTCTACCCGCCCGGGCTAGTCGCCGAGAACCTCCTAGACTCTCGCAAGAGCTAGGCAGATGATGTCACCGCCCGTTATCATACACTTGAGCCAAAATATAAGGTCGGTGGTCCTATTTACCGGTTTAGTTGTTTATAACATAAACAATAACACAAACACACACCACCAACACACATCGATGCTAATACGTAAAATATGAGCTAAGTAAGTCCGGAGACTTACCTCGTCACCGCACTCAAATCACAACACTCTCGCTTCCTTAAGGAGGAATCCCACAACCTGCTCACAAGAGATATGCATATCAATACATGCTCACGCTCAAGAAGTCTTAGACTTCACTCTAGTGATCTAAGCAAGATCACCTAGCCCTCAAGCTAGGAATGCATCCTAGGGTCCAAGGTACTCGCCACACTCTCAGCACATGAAAGCAATTCACAACAGCTTATAACCTCACATGATCTTAAACCTCAGCCAAGAAGAAACAAGCTAGCCTAGAAGGTCCATCATGCACAACATACTCATAACCATCAACTACATCGAGCCTTAAGGGCTCCTAGGTTCACAACCACTAAGTGACATCTCAAGCTACTCTAGATCCATCCTAAGCATGCTACTAACATGATACAACTACAAAACTAAGGAAGGAACAAAGAGGAAGGGAGAGGAGAAGCATACTGTTGAAGAAAATGCAGCCGCGGAGTCAAGCTGGCGCCCTAGCGGAACACTGCCGCCGCCCCTGCGCCTTGCTGATGTCCTGGAGCCGCCCCTGTGGTGCTGGTGCCACCCCTGCGGTTGTCTGGAGCCGCCCCTGCGGTGTCTAGATCCGCCCCTGGGGCTGTGATGAGCCGCCCCCGCGGTTTCGCTGCAGAAGCTCGTCTTCGACTATGGATCCTTGGCTCCAATGTCCTCCTCTCCTTGATGGGTCTTCTCCAAACACCAAACACTGATCTTAGACTCCTCTCCACGGCTTAATCGAGCTAAGAACACATGCATGCAAGGATTTGAGTAAAAAGCTTCTCAAGAGCTCCATCCATGGCCATGGATGAAGGAGGGATGAAGAAAGGGAAAACAACAATGAAGAGAAGGGAAGGAGAGGAATAAGCTTACCAAAAGATCTGCTCCACTGCAGTCCACAATAGAAAAGCAAGAGAGAAGAGAGAGAGCCAGAGGAGAAGAGAGGAAGAGGACAAGAGCTGAAAGGGAGAGGGGATCAAGGGGTTGATGAGGAACGAGGGTCTGACCTCTTGTCACCTCAGCTCGGAACGAAGGGTCGGAAAGCGGAAAAAGGGAAAAACGACGAGTCGGCTCGGGATTTTAGGAATAAATCCCGGCACTCGGCACCTCGTGCCTGCGGAAGATCTACAAAACGCTCTAAGTCCGGAATAAAATTCGGATGTTACAACTAACCCCCTAAAAACAAGTTTCGTCCCGAAACTTGCTAAACGCAGCACTCTCGATCAAACACGTCTCGTAACCACGTGGAACTCATAAAACGTCAACTATCGGCTCTAATCCAAGTCTACGTATAGAATCACATCAAGACCTCGCAAGGTACACATATACTCATACGAACTCACATAACACGTCATGACATAAACACATAGCACAAACAAGGGAAGATCTCGGGACTAACCCGACGGTCCTATCGATGTCGCTAAATCTGCGTAAAACTCGGGATAGTTCCTCCGGATACTATCCTCCGTCTCCCATGTAGCCTCATCGGCTCCTCGCCTCGACCACTGCACTCTCAGCATCGGTATCTCCTTCGATCGAAGGCGCCTCGTACTCCGCTCTAAAACCGCTATCGGATGCTCTGCAAAAGTATGGTCCGGCTCGACCACTAGGTCCTCGTGGCTAATGATGTGCCTCGGGTCGTGTATGTACTCTCTCAGCTGAGAGACATGAAATACCGGATGTATACCCTCCAACCGCGGTGGCAATGCTAACCGGTATGCCACCTCACCGACTCTCTCCAAGATCTCGAATGGACCGACATATCGGGGGCTTAACTTCCCCTTAATGCCGAATCGCCTGACGCCCCGCGTCGGTGATACCCTCAACCACACCTGAGCTCCTACCCTGAACTCGAGAGGTCTACGCCTCCTATCCGCATACGACCTCTGACGGCTCTGCGCGGCCAACATCCTCTCTCGGATCAAAGCAACTCTAGCCACGTCGTCCTGTACCTGATCTGGAGCTACAACGCTAGAACTCCCCGGCTCGTCCCAACATAAGGGAGTACGGCATCTCCGTCCATACAATGCCTCATACGGTGCCATCCCAATCGACGTGTTATTATACGAAAACTCGACCAACGGGAGATGGTCTGGCCATACCTGACCCAATCTAGTACACATGCTCGTAACATATCCTCTAATGTCTGAATAGTCCGCTCAGACTGGCCGTCGGTCTGTGGATGGTATGCGGTGGTGAAATGAAGACTCGAACCTAGGGCGGCGTGTACCTGCTGCCAGAACCTCGAGGTAAAACGCCCGTCCCTGTCCGAGATGATGGTCCTCGGTACTCCATGTAATCTCACAATCTGACGGGTAAACTCCTCGGCTAAACGAATCACCGGCCACGTTTCCCGTATAGGGATGAAACGCGCGGTCTTCGTCAACCGATCTACTACTACCCATATCGCGTCGAAGCTCCTACTCGGTCTCACGGTAACGAAATCCATGGATATGTCCTCCCACTTCCACTGCGGCAGCAGTGGGTGAAGCTCTCCTCCGTGTCTCTGGTGGTCGATCTTGACCTGCTGGCAGGTCGCGCATCGGGCCACATATCTAGCTACATCGGGCTTGAGCCCGCCCCAC
Organism: Fagopyrum tataricum; assembly: GCA_002319775.1. Lineage (NCBI taxonomy): Eukaryota > Viridiplantae > Streptophyta > Magnoliopsida > Caryophyllales > Polygonaceae > Fagopyrum > Fagopyrum tataricum. The sequence goes on from CM008279.1 coordinate 56,207,220, forward strand.
CAATAAAATCTCCTAATATCCTGGTACATCTTACTCGTGCCTGGGTGCACCGAGTAAGGTGTGGAATGTGCCTCATGCAAAATCCGCTCTCTCAACTCCTGATCCGACGGTACACAAATACGTCCCTGACGTCTCAATAGCCCGTCTGCTCCTGTGATAAACTGTGCCTCTCCTCGGGACATCCTGTCCCGGATCCTCATCAAAATGGGACATCCCTCCTGCTTCTGCAGGATCTCTCCGGACAGGTCAGGTAATACCTCTAACTCGGACAAACAACAGTCCGTATCCGGGAACCGGATATCCAACTCCAAACCTATCAAATCCCTCTGCAACTGTGGCTGAACCGTAAGCCGAGCTATAGCCTCCTCTCGAGGTGTCCTCCTACTCAAAGCATCGGCGACTACGTTCGCCTTCCCCGGATGGTACAAAATCTCTAAGTCAAAGTCCTTAATCAGCTCCAACCATCTCCTCTGGCGGTTATTCAACTCCCGCTGAGTGAAATATATACTTCAGACTCTTATGGTCTGTGAAGATCTGGCACGTAGCCCCGTACAAGTAATGTCGCCAGATCTTCAGGGCATGAATCACTGCCGCTAGCTCAAGATCATGGGTAGGGTAATTCTCCTCGTACGGCTTCAGCTGCCGAGAAGCGTACGCAATAACCCTACCTCTGCATCAAAACGCACCCCAAGCCTAGCTTGGAGGCGTCACTATACACTACAAAATCCTCTACGCCCTCAGGCTGGGCTAAAACAGGAGCGGAGGTCAACCTCCTCTTCAGCTCCTCGAAGCTGTGCTGACAAGGCTCGGACCAGACGAACCTGGTAGACTTCCTCAGCAAGGAAGTGAGCGGTCGTGCAATCACGGAGAAACCCTCAACAAAACGGCGGTAGTATCCCGCTAAGCCCAAGAAACTGCGCACCTCCTTGACCGTCCTAGGAGGCGGCCATGCCAGCCGGTAAAACACTTTCCCAACTTGCGCTAAGATCTCAAAAAGGTCCGATGTATCGGAAACTCAACTTCCTTCTCGGGTCTTTCTCACTACAACATTTCCATTATGTTTCTTCTTTGCTTGTCTCTAACAAAAGAAGATCGAACTTCCAATTTACACCGTTGGCTTTGGTTCTTGTCAAACCACACTTTGATGTTACGTTTCCTCAATTCTTGTTGCAAGTTCTAAGTAATGAAGGAAATACTTTGCTTCACACTGCTTCTACTAACGAGACATGTATGCTATAACTTTTACATCGTCTCTCAATACTCAATCAAGACCATGTCTTGAAGAATCACTTGTACACTTCAAACCGATCATACCTCGAGGCAATTTCAAAACAGTTGCACCAATGAATCTCCTCTTAACTCAACAACTCCATTGTCCATTTTCGTCCCACTCAATACTTCATCGTCATCCGGAGTAGGTTAGCCATAGATGGTGTTACTTGGAGAATCTCTCCACAAATCCGGTAATGATCAGCACATCCAAGAAAACTTGTAACTTCTTTCACATCCTTCGGGGTTGTCATCCCGAGACAACTGGTCATACAACTTCTCTCTTCTTCGAGAGTAGACCAAAATGTCTTATTCGGGCCTTAGTAAGCCCATATGGAATCACTACAACTCGTAGTGACCATGGTTTGTCCGGAATGCCGTGTTTGCAATATCCCAGTCTCGACTTCTCAATTGGTGACAATCAAACCTTAACTCGATCTTAGAAGAGACCACCGACCCTTGCAACCGGTCGAGTAGATCATCTATACGTGGTAAGGGGTACTTGTTCTTCATTGTCATCTTGTTCGGCTCATTGTAATCGATGTACAAATGGAGATAACCGTCTCTCTTTTCGCAAACTGGTGTTCTCCATAACAACTTCAAATCAAGAGTTTAAGATATATCAAGTTCTTGTTACCGTTCCTTTATGATCCCACAGCCTGGTTACTCTCCCCACACTCATCCATAGACCACCCGCACATGCGCGTTCTCGGTTGTCACCAATTAGCTGATAACTGACCTTCTCCCATGTCAATGACTTACCATTCTTCTATGCTTCCATGTTACCATTCTCATGAAGGCTACCCTCTCGGGTACTCTACCTTAAACTCCGTTAGCTCATTCTTCATTCCACGCTTCCTTTTCCTTCTGCGAGATAAATATACCCTTCTCGGCGTTGTTGTGTCACATGACTCACCTTCATAGGCTTAACCGCGCTTCATGATATCTTGTAAGTGCGTCTTCTCAAAATCTCTAACGTTAGTTAGCATCCACGTGTTGCTCTCATCTTCTTAGGATCATCATTTATACACACTTCCTCCTTTTTGGCGTTTCTTCGCCTTATCGTCATAACGGAAACCGGTCAACTCCGCGTGAATCCCCACCTTGCCATTCTTCTCATAACTCTCGTAATGTTGACTCTTCACTTAATGGTACCTCGTAAGCTTAACTTACGGTATCTTACATCTTTCACACTTGGTTCGATCACGTTTCTCATCTTGACTCCAAAGCTTAGGAGCGTCTAAGGAAAGCTTCACTTCTCGTGATGGAACACCGCCTTTAACCTTGTTAGAATCCATCTCCTCCTCGATTCGCATCTTTAGTTGTCCACGCGTCTTCTTGAAGAACTTAAGTTTGTTATCTCCATTGTTCTCGTCGTCGTTCGATCATGGCTTCTTTAGAACCGCTTCTACACTTTAATGTTGCTCCCATCTCTTGTATTGCTTCCATCTTGATTGCTCTTAAGTTGTCTCGAGTTTTCTTTTACTTGGTTGCCCTTCGCTTACGTCATCTCTACTCCTCCTCTTCGACATCCTTTTAAAGGAATCCGAAACGTCATGGTGTTCGTTAGCACGAAAAGATCAACTCGATACTTGAGCGTACTCCTCCACGTATGAACGCTATCAACGGTCGTCTCAAAGGTGATGATATCGTATTATCCTCTTTCTATTAGTCCGTATCTCCATATGCTACTATATATATATAAGAATCCGTATATATAACTATATATGTCCTATGTCCACATTACTACTAATATAATTCATCACAACAAACAAGGTCCAAAACGAATCCTCCTATATAACTATACATATAAATCAAGTCAAAACATCACATACATAGCTAGGTACATAAAAATCCAAAACATCCTCATATATATATATATATATATATATAACTATAATAATATATATACATACTTCAATCCAGAGATCTATGTCGCCGAGGTTTGCGGAAGGAGTGGTGGTCCCGTACATTCTAACCCAAACCCGACTCATGCACATGATTTTGAAAACGAAAAGTCAGAACCCGTGTGGTTCTGTTTATTCCTCATTCGGCCTTTAAAAGATTGCGAGTGCCATTGTTGTCAACCTAGGCTTTGATACCACTTTTGTAACACCCCAAATCCGCGGGGACTCGGGATATACGGGCGAGAGACCTCACAATGGGTCCCGACCCTTAGCCTGACAACAATTTCACCGGACCTTTCCAACAAAGGCACAAATAAAGGCAAAACTCAAAATCGTTTATAATGTATGCGAGAACTGAAATGTAAAATACAAGGTTGGAAACTCAGCCGAGTCCTCAAAATGACATAACTCCTATAGAGAAAACCAAACCGTACAACATAAACCAACAACACAAGACATATCCAAAAAACGTCCCCGTCCTATAATGTACGGAGACCTTGTCTGTCCACTCCTCCACCTCACTCGGCGGCGTCCCTAACCTGCAAGCATCTACACGAAACGGTTTAAAACCGTTAGCTCATATTCGAAGCATTAGAAAAGAGGTGAAGGCACATACACATATACCATACATACTCAAAACACACAAGTCCGGTTTATTATCTTTTATTATTAAGTCATATCCTGTTCTAATTCAACTTAGGTTTGTGACACGAGAACCACCGTTGTCTCGCCTCGGTCCCTACTTACGGCAAGGAATGGTACTGATGCATCGACCGTCTACCCGCCCGGGCTAGTCGCCGAGAACCTCCTAGACTCTCGCAAGAGCTAGGCAGATGATGTCACCGCCCGTTATCATACACTTGGGCCAAAATATAAGGTCGGTGGTCCTATTTACCGGTTTAGTTGTTTATAACATAAACAATAACAAAAACACACACCACCAACACACATCGATGCTAATATGTAAAATACGAGCTAAGTAAGTCCGGAGACTTACCTCGTCACCACACTCAAATCACAATACTCTCGCTTCCTTAAGGAGGAAGCCCACAACCTACTCACAAGAGATATGCATATCAATACACGCTCACGCTCAAGAAGTCTTAGACTTCACTCTAGTGATCTAAGCAAGATCACCTAACCCTCAAGCTAGGAATGCATCCTAGGGTCCAAGGTACTCGCCACACTCTCAGCACATGAAAGCAATTCACAACAGCTTATAACCTCACATGATCTTAAACCTCAGCCAAGAAGAAACAAGCTAGCCTAGAAGGTCCATCATGCTCAACATACTCGTAACCATCAACTACATCGAGCCTTAAGGGCTCCTAGGTTCACAACCACTAAGTGGCATCTCAAGCTACTCTAGATCCATCCTAGGCATGCTACTAACATGATACAACTACAAAACTAAGGAAGGAACGAAAGGAGGGAAGGGAGAGGAGAAGCCTGCTGTTGAAAAATGCAGCCGCGGAGTCAAGCTGGCGCCCCAGCGGAACACTGCCGCCGCCCTACGGACCTAGGAGCCGCCCCTTCGGTTGTCTGGAGCCGCCCCTGCGGTGTCTGGTGTGAGACCCCTATTCTTTCGGACGAGATCGGACCATAGCCGAGAATTGGCTTTGGGCCGAGACTAGCCTTTCCGCACCCGCGGCATGAATGCCGCCCCTGCGGGTTCCCGCCCCTGCGCTCATGGAACCGCCCCTGCGGTTTCCGGCGGATGCAGCCGGTTTTGTTGACTTCGTTGACTTCGTTGACCGTGCTTTACCTTTGCTTATGTCTTTCCTTGCTCTTGGCTGATCAAGGGTTTCCATCCTCACTCCTTTCTTCAGCTTCCCACGTTCTTCTTGCTTCTCCTTGCTTCACCTTGATCATGTCTTGGTTTCCTTTTGTTTGGAAGAGAGTTGTTGTACTTTGTGGTTGATGATGATGCTAGTGTGTGTGTTGCTGAGCTTGGAAGCCAGCTTTGGTGTGTGTTGATCCTCCCTGCAGCCTAGGATCTTCAGTAGTGATGAGTTCTTGCTTCTTCTCCTTCTCTTCTTCTTCTTCTTTGATTCAATCTTTCTAGCTTAGGATTAGATGTATGCTAAGCGGTATTGATGTTAGTATGTGTATGGACATGTTTGTGTGTGGATTTGGAGAGAAAAGGCGGGATTTGATCACGGGAAGAGCCGAGGAGAAACTGTGGAATCGCCCTCTGCAGTGTTTGCCGCCCCGCGGCCAGAAGTCACCGCCCCTGCGGACCTTGTGCCGCCAGCGCCCGCGCCGTGTCAGCGCCGTGCCTGCGTTGCCAGCGACCCTTGCCACCGCCCCGCGTTGAGTGCCACCGCCCCGCGGTTTCCTGCGTTCCGCCCCTGCGTCCCTTGATCACGCAAGTGCGTCTTATCCCGGATTACCCATAGTTGGGTAGCTCTTTTCCTTTCCTAGTATGAGGGAACTAGTATCATGCTAGGTATCGGTTATGATGATGTATGATATAGTTATGCCGGTTACGGCCTTGAGGTTACGAGTTGGATATGATCCTTATGGATCCCTTGGGTCTAGGTGTAACCCCTTTGTGTGATAGGATTGTGATCTATATGTATGTATGCCTTGTATAGGCCGTGTTGTCCTCCAGTTTGGAGTGGACCAGTTGGAGAGTTGATCGTGGTTGAGTTTACTTCTGAGATTGAGGTAAGTCCATAGGACTTACTTAGCTACTATCCTTATATTGGATATATGCTTGAGTTGTGTGTGTGTTATATGCTTTATAGCATGTGTTATTATGGTCACCGACCTATGTTATACTGACCACCCATTGTAGTGGCCGTGATAACCTTTCCCTTTAATCCCGTAGTGGAGTCACAGAGGTTCTTTGTAGTCAGGCCAGATCTGGTATAAAGGAAGGACCCTCACCACTCCCATAGGGTACACGGGAGGTGTGCTGATACTACTCCAGCTGGCTAGAGTACTCAGAGGCGGGGATTATATTCCTCGTGTCGCATATCTTCATATACATCTATTTATACAATTGAGTGTTTTAACTTATTAAAGATAATAAACCGGGTAAATGTGTGATATCATGATGATGTGTTAATATTATTGATGTGTGTTTGTGCTCTAGCATCTTCTTATATATGTGTATAGTTAGCTAACGGTTTTTATACCGTGTTGTAGATCCTTTGCAGGTTAGGAGAGCTGCAGAGTGATCCAGAGGGGTGATCTGCTGAGGGTTTCGTACACTGGGCGTATTCGTGGGATTTTGGGTTTATCATTATTGTACGGATTTCAGTTTGACTTTGTACTCAGCAGTACTCTGTATCATCCTTTTGACATGTATATATATATATATATATATATATATATATATATATATATATATATATATATATATATATATATATATCAGTTTTTATGTTTTGTTTTAATCTATTGGTGCATTGTTGTAAGATTCAGAGAAATTGTTGTCAGGCTAGGGTCAGGATCCATTGTGAGATCCTAGACCAATAGCACTCCGAGTCCTACGGATTTGGGGTGTTACATCTGGATCTGCCCCTACAGCTGTGGATGAGCCGCCCCCACGGTTTCGTTGCAGAAGCTCGTCTTCTCGTCTTCGACTATGGATCCTTGGCTCCAATGTCCTCCTCTCCTTGATGGGTCTTCTCCAAACACCAACCACTGATCTTAGACTCCTCTCCACGGCCAAATCGAGCTAAGAACACATGCATGCAAAAATTTGAGTAAAAAGCTTCTCAGATCTCCATGCATGGCCATGGATGAAGGAGGGAAGAACAAATAAGGGAAAACAACAACAATGAAGAGAAGGGAAGGAGAGGAATATGCTTACCAAACTAGATATGATCTTTCTCCACTGCAATCCACAATCCAAGAGCTTCAAAAAATGGAAGAAGAGCAAACAGAGAGAAGAGAGGAAGAGAGGAGAGATTAACGTGAAAGAGAAAGAGAGGAGAGAGAGAGGAAGGGGACAAGAGCTGAAAAAGTGGAGAGGGGATCAAGAGGTCAGCTGACCTCTTGTCACCTCACCTCGGAACGAGGGTCGAAAATGACCTCTTGTCACCTAAGCTCGGAACGAAGGGTCAGAAAGCGAAAAAGGGAAAAACGACGAGTCGGCTCGGGATTTTAGGAATAAATCCCGGCACTCGGCACCTCGTGCCGCGGAAAGATCTACAAAACGCTCTAAGTCCGGAATAAAAATTCTGGATGTTACACTTTGCTTTCAATTTTGACATCGATTTTGATGTATTGCTTAACCCTCATGAGAGTGTACGTAGTGAATATTATTGATTCTGATGTAATGGGTCGGACATCCCCGCTTGATGACTAATTAGCCTCTTTTCGTTGAATAAAAAACTCGTTTAAATACGCTGGAAACCACTGACTTTCCTTCACAGAAAAAAATAGGATCAAAAAATGGGTAATTTAATCTCCAAATATAAAACCATTTAACCTCAAATAACCTCCATCTAGTACATCTACCAAGATAACATAAAAGTCGCAACATAATAAAAACAAAATTTGCACCGTATTAAAACAAACGGCGCAACATAACTTTTACCTTTATTATAAAATAGGATATAAAATTTTCTCTCAAATCTCATTGAATATTCAAATTGAATTTTAGGATTTAATTCAACGTTTGAGAGGCCTCAAAATACATAATTTGTATTTTTTAGTACACTTTTTTTTTAAAAATATGATCAAAATAAAACTTAACGTGAATGTGATTGACCTTATTGAATCTTTAAATTGGATTTGAGATGTTAGTCACGATGGTCACAAATGTGTGTTTTGTTATCTCACATTGATGGTCACAAATGTTGGTTGGTAATTGTAATTTACGATAATTTTGTGTCGCGACTTTTCATTAGTCCACCAAATGGACCCTAACACCAAAATGGCCCTAATGTATTTTTATTGGTCACAAGAAAGAGCGAAAGAAAGGTAAAACAAAATGCGATTAATCAAAAATAACCTCTCTATCTTATCTATCTATATACTAAAGCAGCCCGTGAACCTTCACGTGACACAGTCTAGTGAATCCACGTCATTAAATTTACACGTGACACAGTCTGGTGAATCCACGTCGTTAAATTTACACTTGTCAATTTTTTGTTAATTCAGGTCCCCACCATGTTAAAATAAATTATTTAAAAATATTTGATTTACGAGTTTTAACTAATTTATTTTATATAGCGAGTCTTTAAATTTTTGTTAATATACGTATATTTTTTCACATAATCTTTTACACCAAATCTGATTCACGAATTTTAACTAATTTATTTTATATATTGAGCCTTCAAATTTTTTGTAATATACGTATAATTTTTCACAAAATCTTTTTCACCAAATCTTATTTACGAATTTTAACTAGTTTATTTTATATATTCAGTCTTCAAATCTTTTCTTAATATACATATAACTTTTCAAATGTTGATTTTTTATTTAAACTTTTGAAGATATTAATATTTTATTTACTTATATTTTTCAAACATTGATTTTTTTTATAACTTATAAACTTTATTTTTTATTTAATCTTTTAAAGATCTAAATATTTTTATACTTTTTATTTTAATTGAACTTTATTTATTTCTGAAAATTATAAAAAAAATAATTTCTAAAATAAGTTTTTTTAAAACTATTGACAAAAATATTTCTTCACTTAGCAAATATATATATATATATATATAATATATATATATACATATCAAAAAGGTGATACAGAGTACTGCTGAGTACAAAGTCAAACAGAAATCCGCACAACATAAATAACCCATCCCACGATATCGCCTAGTGTACGGAACCCTTAGCAAATCACCCTTCTGGATCACTCTGCAGCTCTCTTAACCTGCAAAGGATCTACAACACGATATAAAACCGTTAGCTAACCATACGCATATATAAGAAGATGCATCAGCACAATCACACACCAATGAATAGTAAACACATCAACATGCTATCACACATTTACCCGGTTTATTATCTTAATAACGTTCAGTCACTCAAGCGTATATATATATATATATATATATATATATATATATATATATATATATATATATATATATATCAATATGAATATATGTGACACGAGTAATATAACTCTCGCCTGTGGGTGCTCATGGCAGCTGGAGTGGTCCCTGGTCACACCCACCCGTGTACCCAAAGGGAATGGGGAGTGGCCAACCGTTTACCAAGTCTGACCCAACCACAAAGAACCGCCCAGACTCCAAAGGGATGAAAGGGACAGCTGTCATGGCCCTACAATGGGCAATCACTATACCATAGGTCGGTGACCATCATAACGCATGCTATAAAGCATATAACAAACACCACTCATGCACACATCCAATATAAGGATGACAGCTAAGTAAGTCCTATGGACTTACCTCAACCTCGGAAGTCTCAAACCCAAACAGCTCCAACACTGCCTAAACAAGGCATAACAACATATATCAAACTCATATCCATCATAGGGGTCACACCTAGACCCTAGGGATTGTAACACCCCAAATCCGTAGGACTCGGAGTGCTACTGGGCTAGGATCTCACAATGGATCGTGACCCTAGCCTGACAACAAGTTCACTGAATCTTACAACAAGGCACCAATAGATTAAAACAAAACATAAAACTGATATATATATATATATATATATATATATATATATATATATACATATCAAAAAGGTGATACAGAGTACTGCTGAGTACAAAGTCAAACAGAAATCCGCACAACATAAATAACCCATCCCACGATATCGCCCCAGTGTACGGAACCCTCGCAGATCACCCTCTGGATCACTCTACAGCTCTCCTAACCTGCAAAGGCTCTACAACACGGTATAAAACCGTTAGCTAACCATACACATATATAAGAAGATGCTAGAGCACAAACACATATCACTAATATTAACACCTCATCATGATATCACACATTTACCCGGTTTATTATTTTTTATAACTTTAAGCACTCCAGAGTATATAAAATCGGTATATATGAATATACGTGACACGAGGAATGTATATAACCCTCGCCTCTGCGTGCAATAGATAGCTGGAGTGGTATCAGCGCACTTTCCCGTATACCATATGGAGTGGTAGGTGCCCTTCCTGTATACCAGAACTAACTAGCTTACAGAGAACTTTCCAGACTCCACTACGGGATGAAAGGTAAGTTGTCACAAACTACAATGGGCGGTCAATATAACATAGGTCGGTAATGAACCATATCGCATGCTATAAAGCATATAACAAACACCACTCAAGCATACATCCAATATAAGGATAGTAGCTAAGTAAGTCCTATGGACTTACCTCAATCTCAGAAGTAGTATCACTACGATTAGCTCTCACTCAGGTCCACTCCAAACTGGAGGACAACACGGCCTATACAAAGCATACATATATATATCAAACTCCTATCACACAAAGGGGTCACACCTAGACCCAAGGGATCCATAGAATCATATCCAACTCGTAAACCTCAAAGCCGTAACCGGCATATCTATATCATACTCTCATCATCATCCGATACCTAGCATGGTATTAGTTCCTCATACTAGGAAAGGAAGAGAGCTACCCAACTATAGGTAATCCTGGGACAAGACGCACACCTGCGTGATCAAGGGACGCAAGGCGGAATAGACAACCCGCGGCAGGGAGCAACCGCAGGCGCGGTGACAAGGGACGCAGGCAACGTAGGCAAGGTGTTGGCGCTGGCGCGGGCACTGCGGCACGACTTCCGCAGGGGCGGCGGCTTCTAGGCGCGGGGCGCGGCGTTGTGCAGAACGTGAACCCGCGATTCCTCTTCGGCTCTTCTCGTGATCAAATCACGTCTTCTCTCATCCAAATTCACACACATACATATACATACACATTCCAACATTAATCTACATTCAAGATGGAATCAAAGAAGAAGAGAAGGAGAAGAAGCAAGGACTCACCACTACTGAAGGTCTAGGCAAAACAAGAGCACAAGCATTATCTCAGCTGGCATCACAAGCTCAGCAGTTAAGCACATCATCAACCAACATCAACAACACACACCAAACTCTTCCAACTCTAAGGAATCCAAGCTCAAGCTCAAGAAGGATGAAGGAGAAGCAAGAAGGATGTAGTTCTGGAATGGGGAGGTGAAGAGATAACCCTTGCTCAGCAAGGAAATGGAAGAAGTAAAGCAAAGAGTAAAGCACGGGTAAAAGGAGTCAACAAAAACCGGCTGCAGCCGCTGGAAACCGCAGGGGCGGTTCCCTGAGCCCGCAGGGGCGAAAACCCGCAGGGACGGCAGTCATGCCCGCGGGTGCGGAAAGGCCAATCTCGGCCAAAGCCAATCTCGGCTAAGGACCAAAACTCGGTCCGAAAGAATAGGGCTCACACATCTCACCCCCCTAAAAACAAGTTTCGTCCCGAAACTTGCAAAGTCCTGAAACCACTCGAACTCATAAGCCGAGGTATAACTCTCTCTATAACCTCAAACATAAGCATGGAGGAAATCATCAACTCCAACAACAAAACACTATCCAGGGCATAGAGGAAAACCATCTCTAGCCAAACCATAAACATATCACAAGGCATAGAGGAATCACATCTCTAGCCGTATCATATCCATAACAGAAAGGTATGGAGGAAGAACATCTCTAGCACTACTATGTCCATCAAATAGCATGGAGGAAAGAACCATCTCCCAGCTAAACCTATCATATCATAATAGCATGGAGGAAAGAACCATCTCCAGCTATAACACAGAGTCATACTAGCACAACAAGATCTGATAAGATCAAATATCACATCAAAGCTAGTATGAAAATAAACACATCATAGCATATAAGCATATAAGCACATAACACTCACCAAGGTAGTACTAAGACCTACTCGGTGATCCTACTGGTGCATCTAACTCAGCATAGAACTCTGGATAGTTCCTCTGTATACTATCCTCAGTCTCCCATTTAGCCTCATCAGGTCCTCGTCTCGACCACTGTATCCTCGGCATAGGAATGTCCTTCGAACGCAGGCGTCTCATACCTCGTTCTAGGACTGCAATAGGATGCTCAACAAAAGTGTGGTCCGGCTCGACCACCAAATCCTCATAACTCACGATGTGTCTCGGATCTGGTATGTACTCCCTCAGCTGAGACACATGAAATACAGGGTGAACACCCTCTAATCTCGGAGGCAAGGCTAATCTGTAAGCTGCGCTCCAAACCCGATCTAGAATCTTGAACGGTCCGACATATCGGGGGCTCAACTTCCCCTTAATGCCAAAACGCCTAACACCTCGTGTCGGGACACTCTCACCACACATGGGCTCCAACTCTGAACTCTAGAGGTCTACGCCTCCTATCAGCATAAGACTTCTGACGGCTCTGCGCAGTCAGCATCGCTCTCGAATCAGTGCTACTCAGCCATATCATCCTGAATCTGATCAGGTGCTAAACACTAACACTGCTCTGCTCATCCAGCATAACGGGGTACGACATCTCTGCCCATACAGTGCCTCATATGGGGCCATCCCAATAGATGCATGCCAGCTGTTGTTGTATGAGAACTCAACAAGTGGGAGATGATCCGTCCAACTTGCCCCCAATCCAACACACAAGCTCGCAGCATATCCTCCAGGTCTGAATGGTCCTCTCTGACTGACCATCTGTCTGAGGATGGAACGCAGTCGTGAAGTGCAAACTCGTCCCCAGGCAGTCTGAATCTGCTGCCAAAACCTCGAGGTAAATCGTCCATCTCTGTCGAGACGATCGTCTCGGTACACATGGAGTCTCACTATCTGCCTAGTGTACTCCTCAGCTAATCTGCTCACCGGCCACGTCTCCTTAATAGGAATGAAACGTGCCGTCTTCGTCAATCTGTCCACTATGACCCAGATGCATCAAAACTCCGGCTCAGCCTCAGTCTAGTCACAAAATCCATGGTGACGTCCTCCCACTTCCTCTATGGAACAGGAAGTGGATGGAGCTCACCTCCAGGTCTACAATGCTCTATCTTGACCTGCTGGCAGGTCGCACACTGTGCCACAAATCTGGCCACATCGGGCTTCAGCCCTCCCCACCAATATAACGTCTCAAGTCCTGATACATCTTACTCGTACCTGGATGTACAGAGTAAGGTGTACAGTGAGCCTCCTGTAAAATCCTCTGTCTCAGCAGGTACAACAAACGCGACCGCGGCGTCTCAAAAACTCCATCTCCTAGCAGGAACTGTGGTGCCTCATCCCGAGACATCCTATCTCGTATCCTCATCAGTGTCGGGCAGGTTTCCTGCTTCTGTTGGATCTCACCCCAACAGATCAGGAAAGAACCTCTAAAGTACGCAGCTGGGCATCCTCATCAGGAAACTGGATGTCCAACTCTAACCAGATCAGGTCTCTCTGAACTGAACTGTACTGTCAATCTCACAATCGCCTGCTCTCGAGGCGTCTTCCTGCTCAGGCGTCGGCGACAACGTTCGCCTTCCCTGGATGGTACAGAATCTCTAATCAAATCCTTGATCAGCTCGAGCCACCTACGCTGGCGGTATTCAATTCCCGCTGCGTGAAAATATACTTCAGACTCTTATGGTCTGTGAAGATCTGACATGTAGCACCATACAGGTAATGTCTCCAGATCTTTAGTGCATGAACTACCGCTGCCAACTCCAGATCATGAGTCGGGTAGTTCTCCTCATACGTCTTCAGTTGTCGAGACGCATAAGCAATCACCCTGCCTCTCTGCATCAAAACACATCCCAAGCCTAGCTTGGATGCATCACTGTATACCACAAAATCCTCAGTACCCTCTGGCTGTGCCAAAAATAGGAGCAGAAGTCAAACGCCTCTTCAACTCCTCAAAACTTTGCATGCACTGATCAGACCACACAAATCTAATAGTCTTCCTCAGCAAACTCGTCAGTGGATGGGGCAATCACAGAAAATCCCTCCACAAAAGCGTCTATAATAACCGGCTTAGGCCAAGGAAGCTACGTACTTCCTTGACGTTCGTCGGTGTAATCCCAAGCTGCTGCTGCCTCAATCTTCGCTGGATCCACCTTGACCCTCTCAGCTGAAACCACATGACCCAGGAATGCTACCTCTGGCATCCAGAACTCACACTTTAGAGAACTTAGCATAAAAGTTCTCTATCCCGCAAAACCTGCAATACAGTCCTCAGATGTCCTGCATGCTCCTCTCTACTGCGAGAGGATACCAGAATATCATCAATGAAAACCACCACAAACTGATCCAAGAAGTCGATGAAGATACTGTTCATCAACTCCATAAAGACGGTTGGGGCATTCGTAAGCCCAAATGGCATCACTACAAACTCGTAGTGGCCATATCTGGTCCGGAATGTTGTCCTGTGTACATCCTGCTCTCTCACCCTCAGCTGGTGATATCCTGAACGCCGATCAATCCTGGAGAACACAGTCGCTCCCTGTAGTTGATCTAACAAATCATCAATACGAGGCAGTGGATACTTGTTCTTGATGGTCACCTTGTTCAGCTCTCTGTAATCTATACATAACCTCAGTGATCCGTCCTTCTTCCGTACGAAGAGGACAGATGCTCCCCATGGGGACACGCTAGGGCGAATAAAGCCCTTCTCAGCCAGCTCCTCAAGTTGCTTCTTCAGCTTCAGCATCTCGACAGGCGCCATCCTGTATGGGGCCTTCGAGATCGGTCTCGTACTAGGCTCTAACTCAATCCCAAAATCCACACTCCTCTGAGGCGGCAAACTGGATGGCTCAGCAAAAACATCAGTAAAATCACAAACCACTGGGATATCTTCTACAGCTGGACTCTCCCCCTCCTTCATGGCATAACACCAGAAGGCATCACAACCCTGTGCAATCAATCTAGCTGCCCGTATAGTGCTGATAACCGTACATGTCTTTCTAAGGTCCCAACCTCGGAAAACCTCTATTTGGCCTAACTCGGTAGAGAGGGTAACAGTCCTCCTACCTACATCTAAAACTGCAGAGTGTCTATCCATCCAGTCCATACCTAGAATGACTTTCTTCATGCTCTAATGGCATGAAAAAGAAGTCAACTAGTAACACACGGGTCCCTACAAAAATGGGACAACCGTGAATCTCACGGGTACCTCTGACCCTACCACCATCGGGTGACCTATAATAAAGGGTATCCCCTAAACTGTATCTAAACCAAGACGCTCTACACAGGTATCATAAATAAAAGAGTGCGTAGCACCAGTATCAAATAAAACTCTAACAAGTAAACCATGAATCAGAATGGTACCTGTAGCAGTAGGTGCAGCTGGCTCCTCTGCACTCCTCAACTCAAAAACACGACCCTGTGGGCCTCTGGTATCAGTGGTGCTCCCACCACGACCTCTGCCTCTACTCGACCCTGGAGCAGATCCCTGAGTCGTAGGGCGATCTGGACCCTCTGCTGTCCCTGAATCTACTGCTGTTGAGGTGGCCTCTGCCCACCTCCCGCTGCACTAGCAGGGGAAGAACCCTTATGAGATGAAGCTCCGCCCTGGCGGCAGTAAACAGCTCTGTGACCTTATCTACCACAGGTGTAGCAAGTCACTAATGGCCTCGTGCACTCGGGCCTCATATGCCCCGGATCACCACAGTTAAAACACTGACGTCCCTTATCTGCAACCGGTGCAGATGAGGGCTGACTCCGGCGTCTCTGACCACGCCAACCACTAGCAGCACCACCAGCACCATTGGTTTGCCCTGTACGTTGTCTCTTCTCAGACCCTCCGGTCTGAGAAGCTCTCCTCTAACTCGCCCGCTCTCGCTCATAGTCGGCGGCTCTATCCTGGTAGTCCATCAAGGACTCACAATGAAATCCCGCCATATAGGCCTGGATAGTATCCCTCAGTCGTCGGGAAAAGAGATAGACGTGCTGATCTGCAGAAGGTGCAACTGGTCCTAGTAATGTGAGCTCCTCCTGAAATCTCCTGATGGCCTCAGAGACTGGTACATCCTCAAACCCAACCTCAACAAAATCTCACAGTTTCTCCCTCCTCAGTGAGGCAGGGCAGAAACGCTCTCTAATCATCGTCCTCATATGCTCATAACTAGTAACCTGACCCCGTACTGATCTCTACCAGTGTTGTGCCAAAGTCCCGAAATAAAGTCTGAACCAGCTCGATCTGTTTGTCAGCTGGACATCGAATAGACTCCAGAGCTGAGTCTACATGCCCTATCCAGAGTTCAACTTCTAACCCCACCTTCCCAGTGAAAGGGGGTACACCCATCTGATGAAAAGCCTTTAACCAAGTATCTGGTTTAGGCCCTCTATGCTCCTCTGGTGCTCTGGCAATCTCAGCAGCAGGTACGTGTACAGCTGGCACCTGAGTAACGGTGTGGGACCTCTCAGATGGTCCCTCTTGTGCCTGTAAATCTGGGGCACGTCTACCGGCTCTAGCAGCCTCCTCTACTCGTCTGATATAAGCTCGGAACTCTGATCCCCCCATGGAGACACGATCAGACTCACCAGATTGGGCTCTCTGTGTCCCCTGTCTCTCAGCTGCACCGTTCCCAATCTCAGGAACGACGCTCTCAGCAACCTCCTTATGTATCTCTCCCGCTGCATGTGAACCGTCAGTTGGAGTCCTACCCCGTCCTCTACCTAGAGGGGGTCTACCTCTACCTCTACCTAGAGGGGGTCTACCTCTACCTCGCCTAGCTGCAGGTAAGGAACTAGTCTGAACCATCTGCAGAAGACGTAAACCTAACTTAAAAGGCTATATATATGCCATATGTATAGATATATATCAAATCAATCACAACAGAATATCTATATATATCTATACTGTCGAGATCTTCAGAGGGGCGACGGCTCACGTACACGATATCCCAAAACCTTTTGAAAAGTCAGACCCCTTTCGGGTTCTGTTTATTTATCTATTCGAACTTTATTGCAGATTACTAGTGCCATTGTTGTCAAACCTGGCTCTGATACCAACTTTGTAACACCCCAAATCCGTAGGACTCGGAGTGCTACTGGGCTAGGATCTCACAATGGATCGTGACCCTAGCCTGATAACAAGTTCACTGAATCTTACAACAAGGCACCAATAGATTAAAACAAAACATAAAACTTATATATATATATATATATATATATATATATATATATATATATATATACATATCAAAAAGGTGATACAGAGTACTGCTGAGTACAAAGTCAAACAGAAATCCGCACAACATAAATAACCCATCCCACGATATCGCCCAGTGTACGGAACCCTCAGCAGATCACCCCTCTGGATCACTCTGCAGCTCTCCTAACTTGCAAAGGCTCTACAACACGGTATAAAACCTTTAGCTAACCATACACATATATAAGAAGATGCTAGAGCACAAACACATATCACTAATATTAACACCTCATCATGATATCACACATTTACCCGGTTTATTATCTTTATAACTTTAAGCACTCCAGAGTATATAAATCGATATATATGAATATACGTGACACGAGGAATGTATATAACCCTCGCCACTACGTGCAATAGATAGCTGGAGTGGTATCAGCGCACTTTCCCTATACCATATGGAGTGGTAGGTGCCCTTCCTGTATACCAGAACTAACTAGCTTACAGAGAACTTTCCAGACTCCACTACGGGATGAAAGGTAAGTTGTCACAACCACTACAATGGGCGGTCAATATAACATAGGTCGGTAATGAACCATATCGCATGCTATAAAGCATATAACAAACACCACTCAAGCATACATCCAATATAAGGATAGTAGCTAAGTAAGTCCTATGGACTTACCTCAATCTCAGAAGTAGTATCACTACGATCAGCTCTCACTCAGGTCCACTCCAAACTAGAGGACAACACGGCCTATACAAGGCATACATATATATATCAAACTCCTATCACACAAAGGGGTCACACCTAGACCCAAGGGATCCATAAGAATCATATCCAACTCGTAAACCTCAAAGCCGTAACCGGCATATCTATATCATACTCATCATCATCCGATACCTAGCATGGTATTAGTTCCTCATGCTAGGAAAGGAAGGGAGCTACCCAACTATAGGTAATCCTGGGACAAGACGCACCTGCGTGATCAAGGGACGTAGGGCGGAATAGACAACCCGCAGGCGCGGCAGGGAGCAACCGCAGGCGCGGTGACAAGGGACGCAGGCAAGGCGCGGGCGCTGGCGCGGGCACTGCGGCACGACTTCCGCAGGGGTGGCGGCTTCTAGGCGCGGGGGCGGCGTCTGTGCAGAACGTGAACCCGCGATTCCTCTTCGGCTCTTCTCGTGATCAAATCACGTCTTCTCTCATCCTTATGGATCCATTGGGTCTAGGTGTGACCCTTTGATGGATATGAGTTTGATATGTTGTTATGCCTTGTTATTAGGCAGTGTTGTTCTCCAGATTTGGAGTTGTTCATACTTGAGAGTACTACGTGGTTGAGATTACTTTGAGGTTGAGGTAAGTCCATAGGACTTACTTAGCTACCATCCTTATATTGGATGTATGCATGAGTGGTGTGTGTTATATGCTTGATAACATGCGATGTTGTTTATTACCTACCTATGGTTTAGTGACTGCCCATTGTAGGGCGTGACAACCTTCCCTTTCATCCCTTTGAGGAGTCTGGGAGGTTCTCTGCGGACAGGTCAGACTTGGTTCAGTGGGACGGGCTTTCTTCACTCCCATAGGGTATATGGGGACGGTGACCGTATCCCCACTCCAGCTGGCAACATCCCCGAGAGGCGAGGATTATATTCCTCGTGTCACATATATTCATATACATCTATATATATATACGATTTGAGTGTTGGACCTTATAAAGATAATTAACCGGGTAAATGTGTGATAGCATGATGATGTGTTTATTATTCCTGACGTGTGACTGTGCTTATGCATCTCTATACATATGTGTATCGTTAGCTAACGGTTTTATACCGTGTTGTAGATCCTTTGCAGGTTATGAGAGCTGCAGAGTGATCCAGAGTGGGGGGTCCGCTGAGGGCTCCGTACACTGGGTCGTTATCGGGGATATGAGATCTTTTGTTATACAGTCATGTTTTATTTGTACTCAGCGGTACTTATGTTACCTTTTGATATATATATATATATATATATATATATATATATATATATATATATATATATATATATATATATATATATATCAGTTTTATGTTTTGTTTCAATCTATTTGTGCCTTGTTGTAAGATCTAGTGAACTTGTTGTCAGGCTAGGGTCAGAATCCATTGTGAGATCCTAACCCAGTAGCGCCTCGAGTCCTACGGATTGGGGGTGTTACAAAGTTGGTATCAGAGCCTTAGGTTGACAACAATGGCACTTGCAATCTGTGATAAAGGTCAAATAGATAAATAAACAGAACCCGAAAGGGTCTGACTTTTCAAAAGGTTTTGGTTTTGAAATGAGTACAAATATTTTGGGATAGCGTGTACGAGAAGCCATCACCCCTCTGAAGATCTCAACAGTATAAATATATATAGATATTATGATGTGATTGATTTGATATATATCTATACATATGACATATATATAGCCTTCTAAGTTAGGTTTACGTCCTTTGCAGATGGTTCAGACTAGAGCCTTAACTGCAGTTGGACGAGGTAGGGGTAGACCCCCTCTAGGTAGAGGACGAGGTAGGATTTCCGCTGCTAATCTACGTGCAACGGAGGAGATTCACGAGGACGTTGCTGAGAGTGTCGTTCCTGAGACTGGGAACGGGGTTGAGAGACAGGGATCACTAAGAGTCCATTCAGATGACTCTGATCGTGTCTCCATGGAGGGACCAACATTCCGTGTGGAAGAGGCTGTCAGAGCAGATAGACGTGTCCCTGATCTGCCAACACAGGAAGGATCATCTGAGGGATCCCATGAAGTTACTCAGGTGCCAGCTGTACAGGCACATGCTGCTGAGACTGCTCGGATTCAGGAGGAGTATAGAGGGCCTAGACCAAACACTTGGTTGAAGGCATTTCATCATATGGGTGTACCCCCTTTCTCTGGGAAGGTGGGGTTAGAGGTGGAGTTATGGATTGGGCATGTAGACTCAGCTCTGGAGTCTATTAGGTGTCCAGCAGACAGGCAGATAGAGTTGGTGCAAACTCTGTTCAAAGATTTGGCATAGCACTGGTGGAGGTCTGTACGGGGTCAGGTCACCAGTTATGACCAGATGAGGACCATGATCAGAGAGCGTTTCTGCCCTTGCCTCACTGAGGAGGGAGAAACTGGGGGACTTTGTGGAGGCTGGCTTTGAGGATGTACCAGTCTCAGAGGCTATCAGGAGTTTTCAGGAGGAACTGACTTTACTGGTTCCAGCTGCACCTCTTGCAGATCAGCATGTATATCTTTTCTCCCGACGACTGAGGGAGGCTACACGGATTTACATGGCGGGGTTTCATTGTGAGACCTTGATGGATTATCAGGACAGAGCTTCCGACTATGAGAGGGAGCGAGCTAGTCAGAGGAGAGCTTTTCAGACTGGAGGGTCTAAGAAGAGGCAGCGTACTGGGCAGACTAGTGGTACTTGTGGAGTTGCTAGTGTTGGGCGAGGTCAGAGCCGCCATAGTCATCCCTCATCTACACTAGTTACAGATAAGGGGCGACAGTGTCACAACTGTGGTAGGTATGGACACATTCGATCAGAGTGTACGAGGCAGACAGTGATGTGCTATACTTGTGGCAGACCAGGTCATAAGGTTGTCTTCTGTAGACAGGGTAGAGCTACATCTCAGCAGGGTTCTTCTCTTGCCAGTGCAACAAGAGGTGAGGCCCCCACAGTAGCAACAAAAAGACAACAGAGGGTCCCAGATTGTCCTACGACTCAGGGATCTGCTCCTGGGCCGAGTAGAGGCAGAGGTCATGGTGGGAGTACCACGGACACCAGAGGAGCTCATGGTAGAGTTTTTGAGATGAGGAGTGCAGAGGAGCCGACTGCACCGACTGCTACAGGTACCATTCTGATTCATGGTTTACTTGTTAGAGTTTTATTTAATATGTGAGCTATGTCTTCATTTGTATCCGATGTGTATGTTGAGTATTTGAGTTTAGTTATGACAAGAGGATATCCTTTAGTATAGGGTTACCTGATGGTAGTAGGGTCAGAGGTACCCATGAGATCCGTGATTTGTCCCCTTTCTGTAGGGACCCGTATATTGCTTGTCGACTTCTTTGTCATGCCATTAGTGCATGAAGAAGTCATTCTAGGTATGGATTGGATGGATAGACATCAGACAGTCTTGGATGTAGGTAGGAGGACTATAAACCTCTCTACCGAGTTAGGTCAGATAGAGGTTTTCCGAGGTTGGGATTTTGGAAAATCAGGTATGGTTATCAGTGTGATACGGGCAGCGAGACTGATTGCACAGGGTTGTGAGGGCTTCTGGTGTTATGCCATGAAGGAGGGGGAGAGTCCAGCGTTAGAGTATATCCCTGTGGTATGTGAGTTTGCAGATGTATTTGTTGAGCCGTCCAGTTTGCCGCCTCATAGGAGTGTGGACTTTGGCATTGACTTAGAGCCTGGTACGAGACCGATCTCGAAGGCCCCATACCGGATGGCGCTTGTCGAGATGTTGGAGCTGAAGAAGCAACTCGAGGAGTTGGCTGAGAAGGGTTTTATCCGCCCTAGCGTGTCCCCATGGGGAGCACCTGTCCTCTTCGTACGGAAGAAGGACGGATCGTTGGGACTGTGTATTGATTACTGAGAGCTGAACAAGGTGACCATCGAGAACAAGTATCCATTGCCTCGTATGGATGACTTGTTAGATCAACTTCAGGGAGCGACTGTATTCTCCAGGATTGATCTGCGCTCAGGATATCATCAGTTGAGGGTGAGAGAGCAGGATGTGCATAGGACAACTTTTCGGACCAGATATGGACACTACGAGTTTGTAGTGATGCCATTTGGGCTTACGAATGCCCAACAGTCTTTATGGAGTTGATGAACAGCATCTTCATCGACTTCCTAGATCAGTTTGTGGTGGTATTCACAAACGAGATTTTGGTGTACTCTCGCAGTAGAGAGGAGCATGCAGGGCAGTTGAGGACTGTATTACAAGTTCTACGAGATAGAGAACTTTATGATAAGTTTTCTAAGTGCGAGTTCTGGATGCCAGAGGTAGCATTTCTGGGTCATGTTGTTTCAGCTGAAGGGATCAAGGTGGACCCAGCAACGATCGAGGCAGTAACAGCTTGGACGACACCGACGAACGTCAAGGAAGTACGTAGTTTTCTTGGCCTAACCGGTTATAACCGACGCTTTGTGGAGGAATTTTCTGTAATTGCCCGTTCACTGACGAGTCTGCTGAGGAAGACTACCAGATTTATATGGACTGAGCAGGAAGACGCCTCGAGAGCAGGCGATTGCGAGGCTGACAGTTCAGCATCAGTTGCAGAGAGACCTGATCTGGTTAGAGTTGGACATCCGGTTTCCTGATGAGGATGCACAGTTGAGTACTTTAGAAGTTCTTCCTGATCTGTTGGGTGAAATCCAACAGAAGCAGGAGACATGCCCGACACTGATGAGGATCCGAGAGAGGATGTCTAGGAATGAGGCTCCACAGTTCCTTTTAGGAGCAGATGAAGTTTTGAGACGCCGCGGTCGCGTCTGTGTACCCGCTGACGCGGATCTACGCCAAAAGATATTACAGGAGGCTCATTGTACGCCTTATTTAGTGCACCCAAGTACGAGTAAGATGTACCAGGATTTGAGACGTTTCTATTGGTAGGGAGGGCTGAAGCCCGATGTAGCCAAATTTGTG
This sequence comes from Fagopyrum tataricum, assembly GCA_002319775.1. Lineage (NCBI taxonomy): Eukaryota > Viridiplantae > Streptophyta > Magnoliopsida > Caryophyllales > Polygonaceae > Fagopyrum > Fagopyrum tataricum. Next base: position 56,230,133 of record CM008279.1, read on the forward strand.
GCACAGTGTGCGACCTGTCAGCAGGTCAAGATAGAGCATTGCAGACCTGGAGGTGAGCTTCATCTACTTCCTGTTCCACAGAGGAAGTGGGAGGATATCACCATGGATTTTGTGACTGGGCTGAGACCGAGCAGGAGTTTTGATGCCATCTGGGTTATAGTGGACAGACTAACGAAGACGGCACGTTTTATCCCTATCCGGGAAACGTGGCCAATGAGCAGATTGGCTGAGGAGTACACTAGGCAGATAGTGAGACTCCATGGTATACTGAGGACGATCGTCTCAGACAAAGATGGGCGATTTACCTCGAGATTCTGGCAGCAGATTCAGACTGTCCTGGGGACGAGTTTGCACTTTACTACTGCGTTCCATCCTTAGACAAATGGTCAGTCAGAGAGGACCATTCAAACACTAGAGGATATGTTGGGAGCTTGTGTGTTATATTGGGGACAAGTGTGGACGGATCATCTCCCACTAATTGAGTTCTCATACAACAACAGCTGGCATGCATCTATTGGGATGACCCCATATGAGGCACTGTATGGACAGAGATGTCATACTCCGTTATGCTGGGATGAGTAGAGCAGTGTTAGTGATTTGACACCTGATCAGATTCAGGATGATGTGGCTCGAGTAGTACTGATTAGAGAGCGGATGCTGACTACACAGAGCCGTCAGAAGTGTTATGCAGATAGGAGGCGTAGACCCCTAGAGTTCAGAGTAGGCGCCCATGTGTGGCTGGGAGTGTATCCGACAAGAGATGTTAGATGTTTTGGCATTAAGGGGAAGTTGAGTCGATATGTCGAACCGTTCGAGATTTTGGATCGGGTTGGGAGCGCAGCATACAGGTTAGCTTTGTCTCCAAGATTAGAGGGTGTTCACCATGTGTTTCATGTGTCTCAGCTGAGGAAGTATATACCAGATCCGAGACATATTGTAAGTTATGATGATTTGGTGGTCGAGCCGGACCACACCTTTGTTGAGCACCCGATTGCAGTCCTAGAACGAGGTATGAGACGCCTGCGTTCGAAGGACATTCCTATGCTGGGGATATAGTGGTCGAGACGAGGACCTGATGAGGCTACATGGGAGACTGATGATAGTATTCAGAGGAACTATCCAGAGTTTTATGCCGAGATAGATGCACCAGTAGGATCAGTGAGTAGATCTTAGTACTATCTTGGTGAGTATTATGTGCTTAAACGCTTATATGATATTACTAGTTTATAACCCGCACCTTGTGCGGGTACTTTTATAAATTGGATATGTTGATTAATATGTTATTGAGCCCGTATACGTGTGAAGTGTAAACTAATGTCATATTTATGAAGTTATAATATTCATTTACCTTTACTTATTCTCACAATGATAAAAATTTTTACGAAAAAATTATTGTCACATTATTTGATTTAATTTTTATACAACCCACCACCCTTTTTTCAAAGTAATCAGTTGATCATCCCATCTTTTCATCATAGATCATCCTTGATGTTATCTTCTCGGCCTATATTAGATAAAAGTCCCTTTCGATTCAACTTGTTGTAGTAGGGAAAAGAACATACAATATGACTAAATAACCTATAGGGGTTGATGTTAATAACCCTATTAAGCTCATAAGAGAAGTAACAATATGCTTCTGGAATTTTGGACATATATAAGGAAAAGTAATATATTATAAAGATGCAACTTACACACAAATCATTCACAAACACACCGATAACGCAGCACAAGAGCCAAGGAATCAATACATGGAGTTCACTCCTGATCTAGTAGAAACTTGAACGGCCTAATTTTCATCACTCACTGTCACTTTAACAAACATATACCTCACAACCCTAGGAATCAATCCAAGCGACCTAGTTGCCGGAAGCGGAAGTCGTGACACACGGTCACATTACCATCACTATGGTTCCGGGCAAGACGCCATACGTCCGGTGAAGGTGACATCCGAGCACAAGGAGCGAGAGTGAACCCATCATCAAAACAAAAATGTTAGGCAAAGGAGCAAAGACAAAAATTGCCAAAAAAAGACAAATTTAATTGAGAGGTATCGAATACAAACTCTTTGTTGTTGCTTTCCACTAAGTCGACTGATTTCGGTCAAGATGAATGACTTACCTCTTTTCTTCAAATATGTTCAAAAATGTGACAATGGCTATTGTTCCAACCATTTCTCCTACACTCACCAAATATTCAAACAACGACTATTCTTATCATGCCGAGTTTAACAAAGAAAGAAGTTTCTTGATCTCAAGTTTACAAGTTTATCTCTTGTGTTTTATACATAAAAAAAAATCAAACATTCATGACTTATTTGATAAAAGATTGTGAACTGAGAATTCCTAGTACTTTATTATGTTAAATACTTACTTGCATGGATCATCGTCTTCCTCGCGTGTAAACTCCGCTGCCGTTAAAGGTTGTGATTTCCAGCAACATTACCACCTCCGAAGGTCCTGAACACAAATAAAAAAAGGTTGAGAAGATTTATGTGGAAGAGGAAGTGTATATATGGAATTGAAAGCAATAAAAAACATAAAAACAAATAACAATTGCACGGGAAGAATTAGAAATGGGAGGGTGAATCACAAGAAAAGTATATAAAGACGTGAAACGTGGTTTAGAAGAATCAGAAAATTCTTTCAAATCTTGTTTATTTTCGTGCAACGAACATAGATATTGTTGATTTGGTTGTTATGTTATTATAAATAAAATTAACTGTGTAAATTAACCTTCAACGTGAAAAGGACTAAATTCATTTAGGTTTCAATTTGATTGCGTTACAAGCTAGACCGATATATCAGAGAAGATTTATTTAAGAAGATTATCGGAGAAGTTTTGAATTATTTAAAAACGATAAAATCAGATTCACCAATTTAGATTTTTACGTTAAAATTTATTTAGTGAATGGGTAAAATCATATTCAACAAATAGATTTTTAACATTAAAATTTGTTTAGTAAAAAAGATAAAGTTATATTTAACATTTTTACGTTAAAATTTGTTTAGTAAAAAAGATTTTTTTTGCTTAATTAGATATTTTAAAATAGATTTATTCCCAAAACAATTATGAGGCCGCCACGTCAGCTTAGTGACGGCTCTTTTAGTATAGGTATATAGATGTGTTTATTTTCATACTAGCTTTGATGTGATATATGATCTTATTAAATCTTGTTGTGCTAGTATGATTACTATTTATAGCTGGAGATGGTTCTTTCCTCCATGCTATTGTGATGCGATTATGGTTTGGCTAGAGATGTTTTTCCTCTATGCCCCGGTGATATGATTATAGCATTGACTAGAGATGGATTTCCTCTATGCCTTGGATAGTGATTTTGCTGTTGGAGTTGATGATTTCCTCCATGCTTGTGTTTGAGGTTATAGAGAGAGTATACCTCGGCTTTTGAGTCTGAGTGGTTTAAGGATTTTACAAGTTTCGGGACGAAACTTGTTTTTGGGGGGGTGAGGTGTAAGAGCTTTAGTCTTTGGGAGCCAGTTTTGGCCTTAGCCGCCCCCGCGGGTCCGTGAGGCCGCCCCTGCAGCTCGTCTGTTCTTCCGCCCCTGCGGCCAGGAAATTCCGCCCCTGCGGTTTCCTGCCGCTGCAGCCGGCTTTGTTGACTCTTTGACTCGTGCTTTACTCTTCTTTTCCCTACTTTCTTCTTACCTTGCTGAGCAAGGGTTTCATCTCACTTCCTTTCCCAGCTTCCTTACGTCCTCCTTGCTTCTCCCTTTTTTCTTCTTGATCTTGAGTTGGTTTTCTTTGAGTTTGGAAGTGAGTTGTGTGTTGTTGTTGATGTTGATGATGGTAGATGTGGTTGCTGAGCTTGGAAGCCAGCTGAGTTGTGGTTGTGAAGATTTTCCTTTCCTAGTCCAGCAGTAGAGGTGAGCTCCTTGTTTCTCCTTCCTTTCTTTCTTTCTTGTTCTTCCTCTCTAGCTTAGGATTAGATGTATGAAGAGGCATGTTGATGTTGGTTTATGTATATATATGTATGTGCTTGATTTTGGATGAGAGAAGACGTGATTTGATCACGTGAAGAGCTGAAGAGGAACCGCGGGATCACATTCTGCACTATCGCCGCCCCCGCGACTGGAAGCCGCCGCCCTTGCGGAAGCCGTGCCACAACGCCTGCGCCGTGCCTGCGTTGCTTGCGGCCACTGTCACCGCGCATGCGGCTGAGCCTTGCCGCGCCTGCGGGTTGCCTTACTCCGCCCCTGCGTCTCTCTTGTCACGCAGGTGCGTCTTTTACATTATCTACCTAGAGTAGCATGATCCTTTCCTTTCCTATTATGAGCGGTTTAGTGGCATGCTAGGTACGTATAGGAGGATAGAATGAGGATGATCATGATATCGTTTATCCCGGTTATGGCTTTGAGGTTTATGAGTTAGGATATGATCCTTATGGATCCCTTGGGTCTAGGTGTGACCCTTTGATGGATATGAGTTGATATGTTTTTATGCCTTGTTATTAGGCAGTGTTGTTCTCCAGATTTGGAGTTGTTCATACTTGAGAATACTACGTGGTTGAGATTACTTCGAGGTTGAGGTAAGTCCATAGGACTTACTTAGCTACCATCCTTATATTGGATGTATGCATGAGTGGTGTGTGTTATATGCTTGATAGCATGCGATGTTGTTTATTACCTACCTATGGTTTAGTGACTGCCCATTGTAAGGCGTGACAACCTTCTCTTTCATCCCTTTGAGGAGTCTGGGAGGTTCTCTGCGGACATGCCAAACTTGGTTCAGTGGGACGGACTTTCTCCACTCCCATAGGGTATACGGGGACGGTGACCGTATCCCCACTCCAGCTAGCAACATCCCCGAGAGGCGAGAATTATATTCCTCGTGTCACATATATTCATATACATCTATATATATATACGATTTGAGTGTTGGACCTTATAAAGATAATTAACCGGGTAAATGTGTGATAGCATGATGATGTGTTTATTATTCCTGACGTGTGACTGTGCTTATGCATCTCTATATATATGTGTATGGTTAGCTAACGGTTTTATACCGTGTTGTAGATCCTTTGCAGGTTAGGAGAGATGCAGAGTGATCCAGAGTGGGGGATCCGCTGAGGGCTCCGTACACTGGGTCGTTATCGGGGATATGGGATCTTTTGTTGTACAGTCATGTTTTATTTGTACTCAACGGTATATATATATATATATATATATATATATATATATATATATATATATATATATATATATATATATATATATATAAGTTTTATGTTTTGTTTCAATCTATTTGTGCCTTGTTGTAAGATCTAGTGAACTTGTTGTCAAGCTAGGGTCAAGATTCATTGTGAGATACTATCCCAGTAGCGCCTCGAGTCCTACGGATTCGGGGTGTTACAGTGGAGACCAGTACTGATAAGGTGAGTTCGTAGGACTCACTTAGCTACCTTTTTATACTGAGTGTGCACTAGAGTAATGTGTGTTATGCTTTTGAAATAAAATGAACGAACTAGATCACCGTATATTATCTCTTAAGAAAGGCACAAGTGTATGAGAACGTGCCGTAACCGTCGGTCCGGGCCGATGGTGCCGGAGGATTGCCCCGCGACCATTGCAGTAGTTTATATGGGGGAGATGCATCAAAACCAGTCCTACTGGTAAACGGGGACGGGGGCAAGAGTCGGGAGACTCTTGTGTTACAAGTAAAGTTGGAAAATAGAATAACTCATTCACGTAATGAAAGTTAATGAATCGGGACATTGTGTGTTGCATGCTGAGTGATTTACAATACTTTCTTATATATGTGTGTGCTTTAGTGACCTTAATATTAGAATTGTAGCTAACGGTTTTACCGTGTTGTTAGGTATTTGCAAGATAGATCTCTACCAAGAAATCAGGAGTGGAGTGGCCAGCCGGGTTTCCGTACTAGGAGTTTGGGTGTTAGGTTATGTTTTATGTTTTATTTATTTTACTGCATTAGAGTTGGTATAGTATACAGTTAGTTGATGTACGAGTTTAGAGTCTGTTATGTTAAGAATTAATTATGCATTTGTGAAAAAATTTGTATTTCAATATTTGTGCCTTGTTGCAAGATCCGGCGTTATTGACGTCAACCTAAGGCCGGGACACACTGTGAGGTCCTAGCCAGTGACGCTCCGAGTTTCCAGAATTTGGGGTGTTACAATCCACATTACGTACTCTAACATTTAATTTAATAAACCCTAATTTTTTCTGAGATTGATACTAACTTTGGCGTTCGAGTATCTCAAAGTATATTGTCCTAAAATCCTCTTTTCAAATTGTTATTGCAGGATTTGGATAATTGATTGATTTTCTTTCATATTGTGAAAAATATAACCTTACAACAAATATCACATAAAAATTATGACAATTCTCAATATAATAAATTATCAAACATTTTTTATAACACACATTTATAGTCTAATCCGTGCAAGACACGAGTATTAAAACTAGTATATATTAAAGCAGGAGCACTTATTGCCACGTATCTTTGCCAGGATTTTTCTCAACCTAAACCTTTTTTTAATCCAATAATATCTCTTCAACAATATAAACTAAAAAATTATAAAACAAATTTATCTAAAATTTTTTTTAAAGTACCCAACAATATCTTTTCACCAATATAATTAAAATTTTAAAAACAAATATTTTTCTCACCACAAATTTTTTTTTAATTCAATAATAACTTTAGCAATAGAAATTAAAAAAATTAAAAATTGAAATATTATTAAAAAATTATTCAAATAACCAACAATACTTCTTCAACAATATAAATTTTAAAAAAATCTAAAAATACGAAATTTAAAAATATTTTTTTATTTAAATATTCAGCAAAAATAGTCTATCAAATTATTTAAATAAATTTGGTTAAATATCAGGTTTTAATTTTATAGGTGATTTATTTTTATCAAAGTATCTCCAAATTCGTTTCAATAATCAGATTTTTAATTTAAAATTGTATTTTATATATTTTAAATAAATAAAAATTTGTTATTTAAGAGTGATCTCAATTTCCTTATTCTTTTTGCTCAATCTAACTACTATTAATTAGTACACTAATATTATTATTTTTTTAAAAAAATATGTTTTTTTGCATACCAAATCTTAATTGCATGATAGACCACAACCTCTTTTTGAATCCTCGAAAAATATTATTTTCACATTTTAGTATTTATATTTTGAGATATCTATTTATTTTTCTTGAATTCTAACTATTACTCAAATTTATTTACTATACTGTTATACCTGTAAACATATTATCAATATCAAACTTTATTCGGATAGACTTTTTAAACAAAACAAACAATTTTTGTTTTTTTTAAAAAATATTTTTTACAATTTGAGGCTTGATATCGTAAGTGTAAAACTTAATGCAAATAATATTGAAATTAATTTATTTAAAGATATATTTTAACAAATTTCGTACAAGGCACGAGTAATACATTAGGCACGAGTAATACATTAGTTTACATTAGTAAGGTTTTTTTTTTAATTTTATAAAACCAGAAATTAAAGGAAAACTCTACTGTATATGTAAATTTACAAAAATATCGTCGGGAAGATCAACGTCGGTAGGCATCTGGTATCGACAAAGCGGGCAGACATGACTCGTTTCAAGCCACTGAAGAAGGCAATCTTGATGAAAGACATGTGAGCAGGGCATGTTAAGTGAGCTCTTCCGCGTCTGAATCTCGTCCATGCAAATCACACACTGATGATCGGTACAATCCCATCCAATCTCGAACATGTCGCCGTCGTCGTACTTCATAGACGACAATAAATCTTGCACCGACTCAAAAGTTGCAGGTTTGGACCCGAACCGGGCCTCGTCGAAGGACTCTGCATATGTAATATGCTCGTCATCATCGTCGTACTCTGCATACGTAATATCCTCGTCCTCCTCATCGTCCTCCCATGGATATACTAAAACGTCGAAGACGTAGCAGGTGGTAATCAATCCTTCTTGGTCGTTGCAAGAGCGGCAGTGGAAGGCGTTGGCTCTCCGGAGGGTAGTAACTAGGGTTGCCGCAATTTCTCCGGCGGCTGAAATCGGCAGGTCAGGATATTTGAAATGAAGATGGGCTACAATTATGCACTTATGGTAATCTAAGTAGCGATCCATATTGTCGAAGACCGGCGGGTGATCGCAGTTGAACCAGGGATCCACATCACCGTCTTGCCGGATAAGCTGACCTGGACCAGCCTGCACAACTCCGATCTTACGAATTGCCATGGAAACTCAATAACTCTGTAATAGATGCCGTCCTCAGTAGAGTATGAGTTTGAACAATTATGGTCTTCGGTTGCCATGAAGTAGATTTCACAATGGGTCGATTTCGTGGCGGAGAAGGAACAAATTACAGAGTTGAATGGAAAACAACGGAGAATATATATATAGTTGGCACGGGAAGGAAGCTTTCCTAAAATATTTAAGAGTAGCAGATATTGGGTTGTATATCTTCTGTTTTCAAAATCCTGTGATTTTCTTATCAAAAACAAATAAAAATCCTGTGATTTTGTTTCCTAATCTATATACTTTACTAAATTATTTCCCCAATATTTTAATTATTTAATAAACTATAAAATCTTCTTTTACTAAATTATTAATTTAGCGTAAAATCTTTAACCATCCAATCTTTTACCATTTTACGTTAGCTAACAATAAAACCTAAACTTCCTGTACATTATAATTCTCAACCTATATATTTTTTATTTCCTTCCTTTTATTTTTTTATTTTTTTATTTTTTTAAAAAAAAATTAGCCATCAAATCTTTTAATTTTAAATACTCACTGTCACGTGTCACGCAGAAAAATACTCACTACGTGTCACGCAGAAAAATACTCACTGTCACGTGTCATTTTAACATTTAACCACGGTCCACCAAAATATTAATGAAAAAATGAGGTTGTACATACCTTTTTTTTAACTTGATACTAAGTAGGCCTTCCTATTTTTTTAAAAATTTTAAAATCTCAAAATTTATTAATTAGAGGATATAATGGGAAAGCTTAAAATTTAAAGCCCTATATAATAATTACTCATAAAGATCTCGTAACCCTAAAATCCACACCAAATTTATTGCTGAAGCCGTCGCAGATAACCGCACCAAATCTGGCTGCAATCTTCTCCATCCCACCGATGAGTCCGTCTCGCAGGGGGCTTTAGTCTCGCAAAGTCATCATCTTTTCTCCGTCTTGCAAGATCGGTTCATCGGTGCAGTGATTACAGAAGATCTGTTCGTCTTGCAAGATCGGTTTAGGGCTTCAAAACAATTTTTTTTTAAAAAACTCCCCTCGGTACCTGCTCGATCTTATGGAGCTAATTTTGAGTCCAAGTTTCAGATCTGTTTCAAACTGTAGTTAAATCGTTTACGATTACACAATTTCAGCCAACATTTTTCATTTTTATGTTTTTTTTCTTCTTGTAATGCTTTTAACTTATGAGCTTTGAATTAGTGTTTTATGATGAATGAGAGCTTACTGCCATCCATGTCTACGTTCTTTCATGTCGTGGTAGAGAGAGCTTGTAAAGGGGAGGGAATTGAAAACACCTTATGCCGGGTATGCAACTATTTCTTGATTTATGTATATATTAATGCAGATACTAACAACATATATGTGTAACTTCAACTTGTGTAAATATCGGATCGAAATTGTGTAACTCGACTTTGTGCAAACATCGGATCAAAATCGTGTACCTCAACCTTCTGTAAACATCGGACCTAAATTGTTTAACTCGACATTGTGTAAACATCGGTAGGGTTTGTGTAAATCGGTAAGGTTTGCGTAAGTTCTTGTGTAAATTAATTCGTGTAAATATGTATGTTTTGTGTAAATCGAGATGACTTGTGTAAATAAATTTTTATGATAATTTTGTGTGTACAAAATCAAAATCAAGACGGCTTGTGTAAATATATAGGTTTTGTGTAAATCAAGACAACTTGTGTAATCGAAAGAGGTCTTCAGTGATTACAATTTTTTTTGTAAAATGGAACGTTATGTTGTGTAACACTAATTTGTGTAAGGATGCATTAAGCATAACTTTTAAAAAAAATAAACATTATGTTGTGTAACACTAATTTGTGTAAGGAGTCATTAAGCATAACTTTTAAAAAAATAAACGTTATGTTGTGTAACACTAATTTGTGTAAGGAGACATTAAGCATAACTTTTAAAAAAAATAACAATAGATTACTAATTTCAATTAGTCTGACTGGTATAAGGGTGGGAGTGAGGGCTTGTCACCCAGAGTTCAAAACCCACTAACTATTGGAATTTACATTTTCATTGGGCTGTTTTGTGTAACTCAAATTGGGCCTAGGCTTTGTATAAATAAAAAATTAGGTTTGGGCTTCTAAAATTTGAAATTAACAACTAGCCCTTTTAATTAATCTTTATAAATGAAAAATAGGAGCCTACTTTATTATCCAACTTAATTAGGAGCCTATCTATATACTACTATTAAAGCCAAAGCATTTTCTTTCATGTGGTGCTTCTTCAAAGATTTTTTTGCCACATGTCATTTTCTTAGATTTTTGAGTTTTAATAAACTAAAATAAACATTAATATATTGTTTCCATTTATATACTTATCACAATCTTCAACATATTTTTGAGATTCCAAAAAAAAACATGTTTTTAAGATATTCTTATTCATTATTTTTGAAAATTGTTTATTTAATTTTATTTATAAGATTATTAGATAATTTATTATTTTATATTTAACATACAAATATATAGTTCCTATATTAATTAGAAAATAATAACTAAATCAACAAATATATTATAAGTGTTATATTTTTTTTCCAAGACAATTTAAAAAACTACCTATTATCTTTTTTAATTAAAATTTTTAAAGTACTATATATTTAAGTTTATATTTTAATTTCTTGAAAAAATATCATTTCACTTTACCATCTTCAAAAATGGTCTAATTGAATCAATTTAGTTTTTCACTTTTGTATTGTATACGAGACGCAAAGTTATAATATGTAATATTGTTTAAATTAGTCTTTTTTATTGTTGATTTAGAATTATCTATATACTACTATTAAAGCCAAAGCATTTTCTTTCATGTGGTGCTTACTCAAAGATTTTTTTGCCACATGTCATTTTCTTAGATTTTTGAGTTTTAATAAACTAAAAATAAACATTATTATATTGTTTCCTTTTATATACTTATCACAATCTTCAACATATTTTTGAGATTCCAAAAAAAAAACATGTTTTTAAGATATTCTTATTCATTATTTTTGAAATTTATTTATTTAATTTTATTTATAAGATTATTAGATAATTTATTATTTTATATTTAACATGCAAATATATAGTTCCTATATTAATTAGAAAATAATAACTAAATCAACAAATATATTATAAGTGTTACATTTTTTTTCCAAGACAATTTAAAAACTACCTATTATCTTTTTTAATTGAAAATTTTAAAGTACTATATATTAAAGTTTATATTTTAATTATAATTTCTTGAAAAAAATATCATTTCACTTTACCATCTTAAAAAATGGTCTAATTGAATCAATTTAGTTTTACACTTTTGTATTGTATACGAGACGCAAAGTTATAATACGTAATATTGTTTAAATTAGTTTTTTTATTGTTGATTTAGAATTATTGTTAGTTTAATTTTAAAGTTTAAACTTCTCTTTGAGTTAATTAATTAAGACTTTATGATACATTAATTTTTTTTTAAAAATTATTTATTAGATTTAAAATTATACCCGTGCCTTGGCACGGGAATTACACTAGTTTACTACACTAGTTTACAAAAAGGGCTTACTTAGCCATTTCACCCAATATTAATTAAGTTTATTCATTACAAAATTATTTAACAAAATATTAAAATCAAATTTAATTAAATTCATCCCTTCCAATCATCTTTTTTGTTACATGAGATATGTATAACAGATTGGAATCACATCCATAACAAATTTTAGCAGTACAAAAAAAAGAAATTAATTAATTAAATCCACTTTTAAAAATTAAATGTTACGGTTTTCAATTTTCATCCCTTCCAATCACCTTTTTTGTTACATGAGATTGTGTTATTTCTTAAATTAATTTATATATATAACAATTAATTTAACACCATATACTATTGATGTACTATTTCTATTAATATATGAATCAATATAATAAGGGGGAGAAAAATCAAAATATGAATTATTATACGGTTAGATATTTTATTAATGTATTATATAATATTATAGGTAAAGTGTACAAATATTTATTGCTTATTATCTACTTTATCTAATGACAAAAAAATAGTTTATGTAATCCCTTAGAGAAATATAATAACAAATAATATTTTTATCAAAATCCCGTGCAAAAGGCACAGGTAATACACTAGTTGTACATTAAGAGGAAAACTCTTAGAAGAAACCCCTCCTTTTTTAAAATCAAAAGGGAGATCCTCTATTCTCAAATGACTTAAATCTATGTTCTTCCCTCACATTTAAGGTTTGGTTCTCTAGACTTTCTCCCGGGGTGACTCCGGACCATCTTTGACGCCCTTGGACTTCTTTCTTGTCAACCAAATATCCCATTTTCTTAGGTAAATCATCAAGCTCTCCTCTAAAGAGGTTGTAAGAATGGAGAACTTCATAAAAACGCTCTTGTATCGAGAGGCACCACAATGAGAACAATGATATTAGGCTTCACCGCCTCAACTCCATGCTTCAAATCTCTGACCTAGATTGAATATTTCGGTAAGAGCTAAGCCCTTGTAGGCGTTGCACGCGGATTCTATGTCTCTCAAAGGTCCACCGTAGGGGAAGTGGGTTCCTCCCAATCCTTTTCCTTCACTAATCGAGTCCACCTAATAAATCTCGACCAAGATCTAGAGCCCTTGCTTTTCTCCTTCTATCCAGATTCCGGAACATAATCGGAAACCACTAGAACCATAATCGTACTCCATGAAGCCTTGCAAGGTTGATTCAACCATGTTTTTCATGGCTTTGGATTGTAGATTTGTTAACTCAGTGGGAAAAAAAATCCAAGAATAAAGAAGAAAAACATAAAATATCACACTCACTAATTATACAACATACGGCTAGTGTCTTCTCCCTCTCCTTGCACGTCGCTTCTCCATTTTTGATTCAAAATTCGGCGGCGGGTGTGACTAGGGTTCTCTTGTCATTCGCTTCTCTATATCTAGATTTAACCTACTCGCCTTTTTTACTCAAATTTCTTGTTAATGTTTGAACCAAAAGAAAGAGATGAAAATCTTTACTTTTAATAAAATAAAAACAAAGCAAAACAATGTTTACCATTCTTTTAAAATTGTTGATTAACGAAATTTCAACAAGATTTTTGTTTTTTATTTGAACAAAATTTTCTCCTTACAAATTTTAGTTATTATCGGCTGAGTTATACATTCTTATATATCAAGACTTCCGTATTATGGCAATGTCATTTTCTTAGTTTGATGCACGTTTTTGTGGTGTTTCGAGGGGTTTGTCTAGGAAGGAGTGTGGATTTGTGATAGATTCTGATGACTCTCTTGCGAATCCAAATCTGAGGTGTCAACAATTGTTCCCCAGGTTTCATACATGTGTACATCATTTGACGGCGGACGTTGTGCTCGCCGCTTCCTGTTTGACGTGATCATGCTCCTTTACCTCGAAGATTTTCTTGCTTTCGGATTCCTTGATGTATTTTTGTGTATTTTGTTGTGGTTCTTCATTACGATTAGTCCGTCTTCCCGATCTTTTTCGGTCTTTCGATTCACTAGACGGCGTGTAGTCTAGTGTTTCAAACCGCTTTCCATTATATATAAAAAAACAAAGGCCACTATAGTTCATTGATATTGCAAACCGGTCCACCCTTAAGGCTCTGTTTGGTTTACATTCAAACTAATGTCCTTAATTTATGAAGAGATTAATATGCATGATTGAACACAATCAGCAGAAGAAAAAAAAATTTGAAAAATTGAATAGTAGATAGATATTGACTCCGGAACTAAAGACTTATTGAATTCAAATCAGTGTACGCTGAATTGCAGGGGGAAAAAAAGGCCACTATTCTTGAACAAGAATATAATCTCATCCCCTTATTCTCTATAGTTTAAGCTTAATCATGATTTGGTTGAAGATGCTGTCCAAGTTGGAAATTTTATATAGAAGAATCATCTTGTTGTTGAAGAAATTTCCAGATTGTTTATCCACCAATACTTGACATTAGTGAAAGCAATCTGTAATGACCTTGAAAAGTTTGTGATCAAAGAACTGATTCTCATTTCTCAACCATCTTCACTTTATTACCTTTCCATGAAATTTGACATCAGTATATTCTGTGAAACCTAAAAAGATGCTTCATTGAAGCTCCATGGAATGAATGCAAATATAGTAACGGCTCGTTTGGTTTAAACTCCGGAAATGGAAACGTGTCTTGTCCATATGTGTACACTTATTCATGAAGCTTTGGGGAATCATTCCTTGTGCTTTGAAGTAATTGTAGTAGAAATTGATTAGTTTTGATACCCTACAGGGTAACAAAATGGGGAGAACCAGACGCATTTTACATGAAACTGTATAAAATGATTCCAGGAACAAGGTACACATATGAACTAGATTCATTTCCAATCTATTTCTATTTCCGGAGTTATAACTAAACGGGGTTAAAAATATTTTGTTCTTAGCAGCATCAGAAAAAGAGGAACACTATTTCAATCAATTGCTTGGCAAGATCATGAGAGCTTACGTATCACCAAACACGTCGCATTCAGATATCCATTTATAGTTGAGTGGAAACTTTATGCTGAGTCAATAAAAGCATAATTTCATGCAAGACTCAGCATTTTGTCAAAATCAATAATTTGCTTGTTTGAACATCAATGGTAAGGTAAAAAGCTCAATATAAAGCCTCTCATTCTGTACAAAGTAGTGAAAACAACCCAAAAAAAAATTATACAAAAATTATGTGTCGAATTTAAAGAACACTGCGATGCTTCATCTTGTACTGCTATGTTACATTATATGTACTTAAAAATGTGTTACCTCTTATCAGGCAAATCCTCTTCTGGTTTAAGTATTTGTGAATGAGGGTTAATACTCTTCAACAAATCAACCACTTCATTGATGTTTGGTCTTTTCATTGGATCATTATTCACACACTTACACGCCATGCCAAGTATCTGTACCATCTCATCTTCATACCCTTGTCCTCTTAAACAAGCATCAAATACCTCTACATGTTTTCCGTCTTTGATCATTTGTCGAACCCACACAACGAGCTCTCTCGATTCCTTTGGCTTGCATACCTCTACTGGCCTCCTACCAGTAAGCAACTCAAGCATAACAATTCCAAAGCTATAAACATCGCCTCTTAACGTGGCTACAATAGACTGTCCGTACTCTGGTGGAATGTAACCAAGTGTACCGACTAGCTCAGTCGTTACATGAGTCCGATGAGGTAGAATCAATCTTGATAACCCGAAATCAGCCACATGTGCTTCGAAATTCTCGTCTAGGAGAATGTTGGATGATTTTATATCACGGTGAACTATATGTGGCTCACAGATTCTATGCATATAAGCTAGACCGCTGCTCGAGCCTTGTAGGACTCTTAGCCTTGTTGGCCAGTCAAGCTGACGTGGACCATCTGGACTCTCGTGTAGCCAATAGTCGAGACTTCCGTTTGCCATGAAAGGGTATATGAGTAATCTGAATCCTCCATGAACACAGTAGCCTAGCAGAGAAACTAAGTTTTTGTGTTGAGCTAATGACAGTACTTCAACCTCAGCTGTGAATTCTCTTTCCATTAAACACATATCACCAGAAAGCCTCTTGATTGCGAGAATGGTTCCGTTTGCTAATGTAGCTTTGTAAACTAAACCGAAACCTCCACATCCGATTATGTTCTCTTGATTGAAGTTATCTGTGGCTTTGAGAATATCAAGCATTGTCATATCCTTCATCTCATATGTATTAGTAGGAAATACAATAACTGAACTGTCCTCTGGGCAAACCTCACGCGAGCTGGAGTAGTAAGGATTCATGTCGAATTCAGCTTTATCAGGATCTCCTCGCGGAAGGATTCTTCGTTTGGACATGAATAAGAACACGAGAAGTGTTAAGATGAACGAAAGGCCTAAGCAGACACCAACTATGACTCCAATTAATAGCTTCCTGTCAAGACTTCCACGTTGAGATTGAGTTTGTCTGGGTTTAGTCTGATTAGAACAAGCTCTCTGGACAATCAGACCACATAAACCTGGATTTTCTAGATAGCTAGATTCAGGAAACGTGTCGAATTGACCTCCTGTGGGTATTGGCCCTTGAAGATTATTGAAAGAGACATTAAATCTTGACAAGAAGTTTAGGCTTTTGAAAGATAACGGGATTTCTCCGGTTAAACTGTTGTTGCAGAGGTTGAGGACTTCTAGCTGAGTGAGATTTGATAGCTCAGATGGAATTGTACCGGAGAAATTGTTTCCACAAAGATCAAGAACATGAAGACTTTGTAATCTGCTAATTTCAATTGGGATTGGACCACTGAGATTGTTGTCTGCAAGATAGAGCGCAGGTGGCAGACTAGCAAGCTGATTGTACTGTTGTCGACTTGTGTTCATCGGTGCAACAAATACAGGGAGCTCTAGATAGCTCCGGTTCAAAGCAGCAGCAACCTTTGGTGATACCAAAGCTGGCATAGTTGTTAAATGAAGTGGAAATCCTCCAACGATTGAATTACTAGTCAAATCCAAGTAAAATAGACTAGACATAGTTCCAAACCAAGAAGGAATTTCACCTGTAATTCTGTTGAAAGAGAGGTCAATGACCTCCACAGTTTGGAGATTAGCTAACCAAGCGGGGACTTCTCCTCGGAAAAAGCAGCCTCCGAGTGCAAGAACTTGCAGCTTTGGAAATCCGCCTGGACTGATGAAATTAGGATCAGTAGGCAAATCTTCATAATAGAAGTTCTTTGAGAGTGTGAGTAGGGTAAGATTGCTTAATTTGGCTAGAACAGTGAGTGCTTGTGTGACATTGGAGAATGAATTGTTGGATAATGAAAGGAAAGAGACAGACTCCAGTTCGAGAATTCGAGGTGAGATTTGGCCAGATAGTTTGTTTGTGGCTACACGAAGAGCAGTGATTGACTTGCAAGAGTAGATGGTATCAGGCAAGTTTCCTGTGAAGTTGTTGTTGCCAAGGTCAACTGTCTGTAACCTAACAAACCTTGAGAAATCAAGGCTTGAGATGTCACCTTCCAGATTATTGACTCTTAAGATCAGTTTCACCAAATTTGTACAGTTTGACAAAGAATTCGGGATTGAGCCACCAAATCTGTTGATGTGAAGTAGAAGTTCCTCCAAATTGGTGAGCTTCCCAATCTCCTCAGGGATCGTACCTTGCAAGTTATTCGAGAATAACTCGATGATTCTCAGATTGACGAGAGTTGAAATCTTGGTGTCTAGGGTTCCTTGCAGGGAATTGGCTGGGATTGAAAGCTCCTGCAACTCGATCAGTGTATAGATGC
The DNA here is from genome assembly GCA_002319775.1 of Fagopyrum tataricum. Taxonomy (NCBI): domain Eukaryota; kingdom Viridiplantae; phylum Streptophyta; class Magnoliopsida; order Caryophyllales; family Polygonaceae; genus Fagopyrum; species Fagopyrum tataricum. Next base: position 56,247,616 of record CM008279.1, read on the forward strand.
TGTCAGGAATTGTTCCTGACAGTGAATTGAATCCAGCATGAAACATTTTAAGGTGTGAGCATCCTCCAATTCCTGTAGGAATCCCACCGCTGAAATTGTTCTTTGAGATATCAATAGTAATGAGTTTAGGAGACCTGGTGCATATGGATTCCGGAATCTCGCCAATGAATAGATTGCTGCTAGCATTAAAGCTGGTCAAATTCAATCCAAACAGCCCTGGTTTGATCTCTCCGCGAAGCTGATTGCTCGAGATATCGACTTCCCGGATTGCCGATAGCGATGACGAAAATTCGCCGACGAGCCGATTGAAGCTCAAGTCTAGAACCTCGAGTTTGACCAACGATTCGAAAATTCCAGTCGGCAGAGAGCCGGAAAACTGATTGAGCGAGAGATTGAGGTAAGAAAGCTCCGTAAGATTGGCGACATAAGAACTGATTTGCCCTATCAAACGTCGATTCGGCAAGTTTAATCTTGTAACTCTCCCTTTCTCATCGCAACTCACCCCATCCCAAGAACAACAGTCTACAGACGACCAATTCAACGGCGAGGAATCCAAGGACGCAGAGAATTTGATGAGCGAGTCATGGTCTGTTGTATTACAGACTTGTTGTTGCTGTTGTTGAGAAAGGGAGATAGCAGAGAAGAACAGAAAAGTAAAGACAAAAACCAGGCAACAGCAGCTTTTGTGTGGCCATGGCTGCAGCTCAACAAGCATGGCTATGAGCAGAAATTCAATACAAAAGAAGCAATTTTGTATTGGTTTCTGTTATTGGCTTAGCCCCAAACTCAACCGAATTCAAATCTTCTTCTTCTTCTCCAAAATCTGCAGCAGTATTATTGAATTTGTTTATTGATTTATTATTTAATTTGGTGGAGGGTTAGAGAGATTTTGATGGGTAAAACGAAGAAGAAAGCGAGGAGGGATGCTAAATGTTAATCCAAGCATGTGGGTTTCCACTTGCTCATACAAAATACAAAGCTAGCTGGTCACTCATTGCACCCATGTCTAAGTGGATATTTAAAAAATAAATTAAAAAATAAAAAATTATTATGTAACGTATTTTTATATGCGTAAAATGAAGTTGAATTACAATTAGACTATGAATTTTATGACCTCTTCAAAAGCGTTTACTTTTGGGGCGGCCTAAAGATGATTAGGAGGGAGACAGCAATTGTGTAAAAAAGTAGGTAAAAAAAATATATATATGTTTTGAGAGAAAAGGCCGTGGAGGAGTAGAATGGAAGCCTGTCTATATCATCATTTCTTTTCTTTTTTTTCTTTTGTCTTTTATTTTTTATTATGATATATGGACACTGCACGGAAACGGACACGAATACGGAAAAGCGGCAATCCTAAAAATCATAGGAAACGAGGACACGACAAAAATAAATATCATTTTAAAGCTCCTTCGAAGATAAATTTATAGTAATAAGAATATATGCATATATGATATAATCAATTACACATGAACGTGTCATTAGTTGTAGAAGTTTTGATAAAAATCGTAGGTAACGGTGATGATGTCTTGTACATCTCTTTTGCATCCCTCTTTGATCCCACATTGGGCCATCATTCATGATCATGGTTTAGATGTGTCCGGTCTGTTGAAAACGTGTCTTGATCATGTCCTCACTATTTTGATCGTGTCCGAGAAGTTTCCAAGTTTCCGACACAAAAGGACACGGAAAACGACATTGTCTAGAGGTTTCCGTGCATCATAGTATGGACATATCTAATATATTTCTAAGACATTTTGCAAATAACAACATTTCGAATTAAAATTTGCACTAAATCAATAAAAAAAATTTATTTCTTTCATCACTTAATGGTACTCATGATAATTTTCTTAATATAATTAAATGGTGTTTTGATAAAAATAAAAAAAATAAAAAGTGTAAGACCGTCAAACTCTATTATTTTATATCCGGTTGATTTAATTGTAATATAAGGTCTAAATTTATCTTTGAGTTCAAACATCTCACCCTTTGGGTGAATTTCGGAAACGGGATGAAAATAAATTTAATTCATATATGACGCTTTTTATGAAAAGCTTTGCAATTATTCTTTCTGATTTAAATAGTTAAGGTATAATTTGATTATATTTGATATCTTATAAGCAAAGAAAATGAAAAAATAAATACATGTACATTAAAAATTGGAAATATGTATTTTTATAGATTAATTTTTTAAATGAGCATAAATAAACTAAATTCGATTTATTCCGTTTTTAAAAAGGAGGATGCACGTCCCGATAAGTCTCTAACCCAAAATCACTTAGTTTTAAGACATTTTAATAACAACATTTCGAATTAAATTTGCACTAAATCAATAAAAAAAATTTATTTCTTTCATCACTTCATTTACTCTTGATAATTTTCTCAATATAAATGGTGTTTTGGCATATAAAAAAAAGAAAAAGTATAAGACCGTAAAATTCTATTATTTTATATCAGGTCGATTTAATTATAATATAAGGTCTAAATTCGTCTTTGGGTTCAAACATCTCACCCCGTTTGGTGAATTTTCGGAAACGAGATGAAAATAAATTTAGTTCATATATTGATTTAAGATAGTGATTAGTAAGGGTATAATGATTATCTTTAATATCTTATAGGCGAGAAAATAAAAATAAAACACATGTACATTAAAAATTAGAAATTATATATCTTATAGATTAATTTTATAAATAAACATAAATAAACTAAATTAAATTTCATTCCGTTTTTAAAAATTCCATTTTTAAAAAGAGGATGCACGTCCCCATAAGTTTCTAACACAACTTTACAGATTTCATAGTAAAATCAATTAGTTTTAAGAGTATTATATGTAATCAACACTTTTAAAAAGGTAAATAAATAAAATAAAATAAAAAGAAGAAGAATATTATATGACTAATCTGATTTGGTGGTGTGTTCGCATTAGCAGATTAGCAGTGGTACTTAATTTTATAAAATGTTATCATGAGCATTATGAGGCTCCCCATTAGCAGATGTATTTATTATCATCACCATTTTGTTAATGGTGCGCTTGGTTTGTGCTTCGCATCAACTTAATCTTCCTTAATTAACCTTTTTTTAATTATCATGATTATCTTTTCAAAGCACTTCTGTTCGATCTGTATGATGCTCACTAATTTGACTTTCTATTATTATACTTAAACATGATTACTTAAGATTTCATTTCATATCTTTATCTTATTGCTACCTCCGATCTCTTCCTTCCATACATATTATACAATTCTAATTACACCTCTTCGCCTCCGCAAAAATATATCTTATTCTATATTTAGAAGGGTCATTACTCACATGAATATTTTCGTTAAATCTTCATATTTATTAAATAATTGGAAGTTTGGCTTTAACTTAGTGTATAAGGAGATGCATTTTCATACTAAGAAATCGTTCGTCTAAAACTATCATCTATCCAATGATTCCTTCACCCTAAATTGTAACCGTGTCAAATATATGGTGTTTTTTTTAATTCACCATAAAAATTAAGCGACTTTCAAAATAAATACCAAATATAACATAATACGATAACTCGATTACCCAAGTATTAAAACTGACAATGTCTATTTTAAATTCCAAAAATAACATTAGCTTGAGATTAAGTTTGTAAATAAGATTTCGATTATTTTATATAGATCTTCAAATAGATTGGGCATTAGACTTCCATCAATTCTTCGGACTTGAAAAAATGCTCAAGCTTGTGTACTTTAAAAAGTGAAGAAATATTTCGATTAAAAGTAAAAGAATACTTCGTTTAGGAATTTAGGATTTAATTTAGAAGTTGAGTTTTCGGGAATTTTTTTAAAATTAAATGTCGGGTAGAATTCAGGCCGAGTCAGATGGTGGATTGAATGATGATTTTTAAATATCTTCACCTGAAACCGCAACCGAATTATTACCGAATTCCGACCTCATTTTATCGAATTTTTAACTGTCCATATAATTTAATTTATTGATAATTGGTACAATTACGATTTTCATCCCTAGGCATAACCATTTATATATCCATGTATATTGTGCAATATATACTGTGACCATTTATATATTTATGTATTATTTTATATATTTACAAGGGTTTTAAAAATCTTTTAATTAGTGTTTTGTCCAATTCCGTGTTTGGACCCCCGCTGCACGTCTGTGATAGCTTGTGGGCATCAATTCAAAAAACAATATAATGGCAAATCTTGACTTTTATTTCAGCAATAAAATATAAAGAGTGAGTTTCCCCTCTATATATTCTCGACTATTTTAATGTTCTTGCTTTATATTTATTTATTTTTATTATGAATTTAATGGTCTTGCTTTTATAATCCTACTATATCTGTACACGTGGCACCACTCGGGTTGTTTCTACTTTCTACTTTGCTTAATTTTACAGTTTGGCCCTCTAGTAGTCCAGTGTTTTCTCTTCGGTTTATTTGCACATTAGGTAAAAAGCATTTGATATTTACAAATAAGATGTCAATATTCTTACCACTACACATACTTATCCAAAAAGGGTATGATACAGGGCCAAGAATAGATTTATGACTAGTATTCAAACCAACCAATTTTTAAGAGTTGTCTTTATTGTGTATAGACCCGATCAAATGCGGTTTATTTGGGTAAAATTCGACGATCGGATCTGAACTCGTGTTCAAGTCTGCCCGATATCCAAGTGAATAGCCATTTTTCTAAAAATTATTTATAGTGGCATTTATGTGAAACGTATAGAATAATATTTATTAGTAGTGTCCGAGTTCATGCTACATAAGAACTTTTATTAGTAAATTTACAAATATGAACATAATAATTCATTTAATCAATAAATCATCAAGCATTTTTTTAAATTTAGTGTAAATGTTTTTTTTTATTTGCATATTGTTTCTTGTCTGTTGATGTCTTTGCCGAAGGCGGACAAGCCTCACGAGTTTTGCCAGTTTTGAATGTACTTTCATGATTATGAAGGTTTTGGGACAAAAAGTAGTCAATTGACCAATAATGGGTACCATACGGGCGATACAAAGTCATAAAGTAATATATTGAATTTCCAAGGAATAAGATAACATCGAAAACTGAATATGCATTTTGACAAAAAAGTAGTCAATTGACCAATAATGGGTACCAGACGGTCAATCTGTGCCGGACAAAAGAGAAAGATGACAAAAACAGAAACACAAAGATGATGAAGGTTTTGTGCTCTAATCGACCGATTGGTTCAGATAGGTTATCTGGCCGGAGGCTAAAAATACAAAGAAATTTTTCGAAAAAAGACGAGAGGGGGGGAGAGAGAGTATAATAGAAGATGATACAAAATTAAAATGACTGTAAAATTCAGAATGTCGAATACGCTATACTTAAATCATGTATTGTCCTCAATGTATCAAATAAGATATAAGATAAAAGGATACTCACAAAGTGAATTCGAGTTAGCCCCCTTGAAGCACTTATTTTAGGTCATTTAGCTGGACTTACTCTCTTATTTTGTTAGAGAGTTGGTGATACGGGGATAAACCATTTAAGAAGTACGAATCTTTAATTTTGGCACCAACATGGATGACTCTATCGATATTCTTATTATAAGAATCAAACAAATGTAGGGGTATGAGTTTTGATGAGAGATGGATGTATAGAAGTATGTAGGGCGGAGGCTATGGATGATAAAAAGGATGAATGATCCGATGATTGTGATGGTATAGCACAAGAATGAGACTTGTGAATTATTAAGAGTATCAACTTGTCAATTTCAACGACACGCACAAAACAGTCGAAGTTATAAGGTCGAATGAGATTTCACTTGCTCTCTCTCTCTCTCCCTATGGAAGAAACAACATGAAACATGCAAAGAAACTTTATTAATTGAAGTAAACTATCTAACAAGGGGTCCGAAATTTACCTTAAATAGACACGTTAAAAAATCTATCTTTATACCCTCTCTTTGGGTCTAAAATAAGATCGAAACTTAATTGAAAACTTGAGCTTAAAATAACCAATAACATGGATATTACCTAAAAAAACTATAAAATTAATAATTTACGAATTTTGGATGGGATTAGTTTTGCCCACAACTTCACTACACTTACACAAATTCTACACAAAGCTTGTACCTAGTTTAAGTTTACATGTAGTATGGTCATTTTATTTTTAATTCATTTCACATCTCTCTATCATTTGTGTGACACCAAACGAAGAACAATAGGTTTTTCGATACACTTTCCATCCCTTTCACAGTAGATCAAGGGTTGATGTTGCACATGAGTAGCAGATCACATCTATGAGTTATTTTTCTTACATCGGGGCGGATTCAAGTCTCAAGTCAAGTCAAGGTAAATTTTTATTAGTAAATACAAATCCTTATTATTCTAATACATGGACTCTTTAAAATAATCCTTACTATAGACATAACCATTATGTCTTTAGAGAAATCGACGTCGTTGCAGATAAACTCGCATCTCTTGACCATTTTACGGTTTCGAGTGACGGAAACCTTTCGCGAGACGTTGAATACCTCATCCGAATTTCGGATGTTATCGGACGATCAACTTCTAAATGTTAATCCTTCTTATTCTCTTACCTTACCTTTGTATAATAAAATAAAATAACATAGCCAACTTTGGTGAACCATATGATTTATGTGTTTGTTTTTGTCATTTAGTTGTTTTGTTAGGCTAAGGGTAGTTATGGTGGGTGTTAAGCACTTCTTGCCAAAATGACTTTTTATTGCTTTAACTTTAAGACAACCTTTTATTTTCTCTTATTGATCCTCCTATAAACTTTACCTATTACAAAAAAGAAAAACGCAATTGTTATACACTTATACATAATAGTACAAGATTGTCACTCTGGTAACAGGAACCTTAAAGTTAGTTGATTGTCTTGCCCTGAGTATGTGATTCTTGATGTCATCACTGGTCTGCCCAGTCCTTGAAGATGAGCATCATATAGAGAGGCAAATTCACCAGGGCTATAACCGAAACCATCCCTACCGTCCGCATCACTCGTTGGATCTCTACCTTCGTTCTTGATTTGCTCGGCCTAGGGGCTACTGTCCTTGTGCCACCATCGTTCCCTTCGAGGTCCACATTCACCCCGACCTCCTGCTCTTGGTTTGTCTGTCGTCGAGTTGGCCTCATCACAGCACTACCCCTATACCATAATTTAGCAGAAAAAGAAAATGTCATTCTTATTATTGAACAGCAACATGGAAAAAGTATTTTAAAGGTTCCAACTTTATTTACTATGCAGACTTTAACATGAAAAAGAAACAGATACTGTATTAGTTATTTATTACTTATGAAATTAACAAGCATATAAATTTCATTTAAGAAATGAACTTTAAAGTTCTCTAATTTAGCCTTTAAATTTGGATTACTGGATTACAATTTTACTGTCTTATTTTTATAAGTATTAAATTTCATTTTATTATCTTTCAAAAATGATTGACTAATAGTAACTTATTTTTTATACTCTTATATTATATGAGAGATCGATGTTTAATGTCCTCCTGTGTCAAGATAATGAGACAAATCATTTTTTTTCACGAGCGAGATTCCCTACTCAAACTCGAGTTCATTAGATATCGTCAACAACAAACTAGATCGGAAACATAACATGCAAATTGATTCAAACATATATTGTTATACTTGAGTTCTTCAGTTTTCTATTTAACATTATTAGTTCAGGGTCACCACGCAAACTCTTTTTTTTAATAATTATTTTTAAAAAAAGTATAATCCGTGCACGAAATTTGCTAAACCTTAGGTGAACAAGGTGAAAATACCCACAGAATAATAAAGGGTTAACCTGTTTAAATCTACCATATTTACTATGCTGTATATATAGCCTGTTTGTAGACTAGTAAAAAAGCTTATAAATCCAAAGTATGACTAACCTGTCAAGAACTCCTGTCTCTTTGGGATTAAGAGAAGGTCTCTTTACAGGTGTTTTGACAAGATGCATAGACCCTTCAGCATCCCACACCATCTCATACTCACAATCCTCATCATCACTCTTCTGCTTCGTGCTACTCATAAACTTCTTCACTCCTCCAACAAAAGCACCAAAGTAGTGCTCAACATCTATGCCTTGTGAAGGCCAAAGTAACAGCACCAGAATGGTAACAACGCAGAGAACTATATACCTATAATATAATAAAAAATGAGACTGCTTAGAAATGCAAATCTAGGACATGTAACTTGACTTCAGCTTTAGGAACAATGAAGACATTTTTTTACCATATGTAGATATATGTTTGATTTGGAAGAATACACAATTGAGTATTCAATGCACTTTCAGGATGAGAATGATTTGAGCTTGGAATTTTACTTGCAGATAAAAGCATGAAGGATGGAAATAAGTTGCCCTGCTGCCAGCTTACTGTCCCAACTGTGTGCTGTGGCATAATTGAGAGTCAACATTGACACATAAGGTCAACAATTTATTAGAAATGGGAGGTAACTGACCTCCTTAACAGGACCATTTTTAGTCATGTGAGTGACTGAGCATTGATCGTGATCGTGACCGGAGAGGACAAGTACCTGGTTAAACACCAATAAAGTTGCCACATTTAGGTATGTTGACTTTTTCTGTCAGTTTCATTCTAGATAAAACTTTGGCAAATTCCGGATAATGTCAATGGGTTTTTCAGTTTCCGGATGGTACCCCTGAGTTATTGACTTTTCCGGATGATGCCCTTCTACCACTCATAAATTAACAACTATTAACATTTTAAGGGAATAAAAGATAGTTATTTATTCAAGAAATCATCTAAACCCTTAAAATGACTATTAACAATGACTAGCAAATAATATTTATCTCTTTTCCCTCAAAATGTTAACTATAATACGGAAAAAGTCTAAAACTCAAGGGCACCATCAGCATACCACAAAAACTTTTGAACATAATCCGGAAAAGCCAAAAGTATAAGGACACCATCCGGAATTTCCCTACAACTTTCATTTTCACTCATATGGATAAGGACCATAAGGTCTCAATTTTCTCAAAATTTTCAAATGTTACCGGGACTCACAAGCCATAACTGAACCTAACCAACTTACGGGTTGGATGAGGTCCAATAATTTGTTTGAGGATTCCTCAGTGACATAATTCTGGTATCTGCATCAAAATACACACTATCAAGCTTATTCAGAATTAATCAAAATAAAGAACTAGAACTGTTATTTACGTATGTTAGGGGCTGAAGATTTTGACAGAGAAGCTTACACTATCTCATTATCATTCCCAGCAGAAGCAATCCTCTAGACAGTCAAAGCAAAAAAAAGATGTTCTGAGTTTTAGCTATTGAAACTTGATTGATAATGTATATCTCTGAAGCTTAAAAAATTCAAAATCAGAGGAGAAAGAGTGCATAACATCAAAGACTAAAGCTTTAACCCAAAAGGCATGGAACAAAATGTAATACCTGATTAATAACTGCTGAAGAACGGTGGGAGCCACAGGGAGTCCAATCAGGTCGGTATAACGGAATGTGTGTCAACAACACTTTTGGATTTGATTCTATACAAGAAATAAGCATAAAAACTTCAGAATTTGGCTATTATTTGCATTCATAAATATATTGTTTTGGTGAGATCCCAAACATATATGATACATCTGAATAGCTTGTCTAATCCCATAAAATGGACTGCTTTATAAACACGAGCGTGGCAGAAAAATATCTGTTACCAGATGAGCAAATTCATCTAGTAATTAAACAACTAACATGATTTGACATACCCACTTGGACTTTCTTCACAAAATCCCATGTCTGAGAAGCCATGCCATTGCCTTTGTTTCCTGTAGCAAAATCTTTTAGTTAAACAGCTAGAAATACAATTTCTAGAACCACATTTGTAATTACATCAAAGTATAATTTCATATATTTCATTACATCAAACAAATGATAAAACTATAATCCCTCCAAGCTAGATACACTTGCCTATTTTTCCATCAAGGAAAACTTAGGGTGTAGGAGGGGTATCCCCATTCCCCAAGCTAAGATAATAGAAATCCCAATACAAAAAGGTCTTGTGTATCCCCAGCCAAGAGGGGCTTTAGACAACAGTGAAAGGAAATTGAAATTGAGATGGGTAGGAACAACTAACAAGTCATCCAAACAAACATACCTCGAGCAAAATGTCCGGCCTCACAGACTAAACGTGTTTCACAATATGTCAGCAAAGCATAAAACTGATTCATAGGAGGGGTATCATGATTTTTAGATATTAGATTTTCCAAGCAACCCTTATGATCCTTTAGTCAGCTGCCTGCTTTAAGGAGATAGAGAAATCTCTACGAGTGAAACTCTATAACACATTTCCAATGTGCAAAGGGCAGGATAACATCTAGGTAAGATGTTATATTATGTTTGATAATCCTAATAAGTTGTTTTCTATGTCAAGCTTACTTTGGTTTGTAACTAATCGAGTTTGTAACAATTACCCAACTACTCTTTAGTGTTGAGTATGGTGCTTGGAGGAAACATAACAGTTGGATATAAAATAGTTTTCTACATAGTGTTTTAGATGAAGAAATCTACATGAAGCAAACTATTTTTTTATATCCAACTGTTAAGTTTTCTCCAAGCCAATCATTGTTGTGGTACAAGAAGTTTGATAGATTCAAGCATGAAATTGATTTCTTGAAAATTGAAGCCGATCATTGTTGCTACATGATGTTAATGGCATGTTAATAGTAGGTTTCACTGCTTGAGAAGTGAGCAAATTGAAAAAACGGTTGTCTGAGCGGTTCTCTATGCTATGTCGGCTAACGTACTAGGCAGCCACTTCAAGCTGTCCAACACGGACTCACCTACAAATCAGAGAGAGCGTGCTCAAATGCAGAAAACTCTGTATGCTTCATCAATTGGTAGTTTGATGTACGCAATTGTGTGCACAAGACCTGACATTGCAGGTGTTGTGGGAGTTATTAGTTGCTTCATGGACAATGTGGGAAAACAACATTGAAAAGAAGTGAAAAAGATCCTTGGATACTTGAAGGATATTACTAAGCATGCCTTGTGTTTTGAAGACAAGGCAATACCTAAAATAGATCCTTGGAACATACCTTGATTATGCATCTCATTCTAACTAGCATTCTTGTTGTTTTCATCTTGGACAATCCAATACCTAAATAAGTACCTTTTAGGTTCAAGAATTACTTACTGGCCAGAAGATTCTAAATTATTTGGAGCTAGTGAAGACGGCTTGGAATCGGAGAGACCCTACTACTAGAAATTTCTAATGTTTCAACGATTATAAAAAAAAAAAGAATGCAAAAACTCATTATGTACAATATCATGATTGTTGTTAGAATAATTCCTTATGTAATGTAAGGTTTCACAGTTTAACAAAGTATCACTTATTAGTATATGATCTTGGAGTACATTGAGCCTGACCTCCCAAAAGGCTAAGAAGATTGCCTCGGAAAATGAGAAAAACGTCAGGATTGTCTTGGACATGTTGATGCCAGAAGAACTGTCAATAGGTCGCTTATACTTTGTGACAGGGAAGCCCAATAATTGGGAAACAGGGAGCTCATTGTCAAGCATGTGATTAATCACTTCCAAAGCCTTCTTAGAAGTGAACCAGATGATTATCCATCAGAGGTATCACATGATCCTGGAATTTATGTTGATGATACTTAAATACTCAAATCTCTGCGCAACTCCCCTCATACAGGAAATCAAGGAACACTTATATATCGTGGATATCAATCAGAGAGAACACGAATCATGAGGGAGAAAAAGAGAAGCAGACCATAAACAAATAAAAACAATTAAACAGCCACCTTATAGGAAAGCAACTAAAAGAGCAACCACTTATGACATTAAACGGATTATGAAATCATAACTAGAGTTTTTACTGAAGCAGAGGGATATAAAAAGGATGAAGTTTTCTAGATTACCATCTATAGCTTGGGCATCAATGGCAATGAAATCAAGCTTTCCAATAGTAAAGTTATAGTTCCTTCTTCCAAACACTTTCTCATAACGTTTGACAACCTGCAAAAATATTTTATGCCATTCAGCAGAAGAACCAAATCATTTCTTAAATTATTGAATCATCTCTATGTTTATAGACATTTACATATTTCATTCTCTATTATTAAAGTGGACGAGTAATTGCAGCAGAAATTTTAGCAAAAACTCATTATAATAGAACTCTCATACATCAGCAGAAACTATGTTCTCATGTACACTATTCTAAATGGGTACTCTTCAGAGAATGGTTCAAAACTAAGATAACATTTCACCTCTGGCTTATATAAAAGATGTGCGGCGTAACCAATATCATGGTTCCCTGGAATGTAGTACACTGGAATGCCATTGATACTTTCTAAAGTGTGCAGTCCAAAAATATGTTTGAAGCGACTCAATGAGTCCTCCCACCTATAATAGTACATAAAATAAAAATGAATCAGCACTTAACTCTTTCAGTACTATGCTAAAAGATTATGCAAGAATTTCCCTCTTTAAGCACTTCAACCTACTAATCTAGTATAACAGTGAAAAAGAAAAGGTTCAGGAGTTACTCTTCATCAGACAAAATAGGGCCCCCATCAAAGTAGTCGCCCAAGAACAAAATAACATCGGGTTTGAAGGGCAAAATTGATCCAAAAAATGCTCTGCGCATGTACAAGTCAGTGTAGAATTGTACAGTCTCCAACGCAAGTGATTTCGAAGCAAGTGGAAGGGAGGTTCTATCCGTCAGCTGATAGAGAGATACACCATAATTTTATAAGAAAATTGTGGACAAAAGGGGTGAAACAGGAAGAGAAAACTACACACATTGCAGACTAACCTGTGGATCAGTGATAACAGCTACTTTTACAAAATCACCATGACTGTCTTCTCCTTTTGTCTAAATCATAAATCAGGGAAACAAAAAATTAGCAGAAAACTCACACTTCAACTTAATAGTCTAACGAACATGAAACTTCAATCCTGATTATATATGTGAATATGTCATTTCCTCTATGGTCAGTGAAAATACTTAGGGTGTGTTTGCTTGTCCATAAACACTAGTTTATAAATTAGGATATGTTTAAAATATCATGTAAACAATGTTTGTTCTAATAAAATAAACTGGTTTAGTGTTTATATGGGTGTTTAAATGAATCACTCGAATGGACAAGGGTATGTTTAAATGAAATTATCAATTTATCAATTTGATTTTTTTTATTAATAACAAACTAACCGGATATTTAAGGCAAATAGTTAATGTATATTATTTTTGTTAACATTTGAACTAGTTTTGTATAACCAAATGCAGTTTATAATATTTTTCAAACAACAGCTCAAATTTTATAATCTTTTCCTTTTGAACTCCAATTTGAACAAACACAACCTTAATGATTTTGATGGTCAGTGCAATGAAAATGCAGAAGAGGAAATACGATGCTCATGCACGTTTCACAATTTAAATGGATCTTGTTTCTTCAGCTTCAACTTCTCTTCTAGAAAGATATAACTTGATACACAGAAATAAAGCCACAACTAGCTTATACTGCTAAAAGAAATGTTTTTAAAATCATTATTCATCAACGCGGAATCACATTATCAGTTGATATTCAAGTAACTAAGAGGAAATGAACACAGACAGATCAAACATGAGGTAGTAGAAGCATCATTTTGCCAATTGCATTCTAATACCTAAAAATAGATCTGAAGAATCAGGTGTGTACCAGTACAGTATACCAACTCAGTTCACCATTAGCAAAGGAAAGCACTACTATTATAAACAAAATTTCGCAGATAATCAAAATGGGTGCCAAAATAACCGAGAAGAAATCTCAAGGGAAGGATATATGAGAAATTGGGTTTAACCTGAGGGTTAATGAGATGAGGCCAAGAACAGGACCAAAGAGAGGGAACCCAGAAGGCAAACATCTCACCATATAGAAGAGTGAATGCCCAAATCGCACAGAAGAAGAGGGTCAACCTCCATGGCTTCAACCTCATCATCTTTTCTATACACAACTCTCTCTGCTCGTTTCGCTTGATTCTCTAAGCAAGACGGCACTTGTAAATTGAAATCCGTCAATTCTTTTGTCTACCTAGCAGTAGAGCTGGGATGGAGCCGTAGACATGAAGCGAGTTTTACATGCCAAAGAAAAAGGCAAGAAATTTATTCAGACCAAGGGGGCATTGGTTTTATAGCAGTGTTATTTTTGCTTATAAAAAATCATTCCAAAAGAGTTATATAATTTGTTCAAACAATTATGAAAAAAAAAAAAACTCTTAAACACTAATGTATACATAACTTTTTTTAGTACATCCATTTTGATTAATTTTTTTTCTAAAATCATTAACATTTTTTTTATAAGTTCTATTTTGTAGCTCATTACTCTCGTCGGCACAACCACAACAAAAATACTCCTGTCTTTTCTTAAATAATCTAATCACTTTTTCGTCATACATCGAATATGAACCAATCAATAAAATATATCCAGTTTAAACAACCGCTTGATCAATTTGTATTGTCCATTGTCAAGTATGGATAGTCGATGCAAGAACTACCTTTCTAGTCTAACATTAGGATAAAAGATAAGGATCATGAGCTTGGCACGATCTCTTTTTTGCTCATTTTAGAACCCGTGGTTATGTTCTTTGTTCTTCTGTTGATCGTTGCGAGTGTTTTAAGTCGTGTTTGGATCTCGGTCGTGGTCGTGTGCTTCCGACAACTCCTCTTGATGGAACATGTTTCCTTGGAGTCTCGTCTTCACTTCCCCAGGAGATCGTTTCCTGTTGTACCTGCCTCCGACGGTGCTACTTCGGCAGTGCTTAGCTCGTTGTCTCACCTGCTTCGTCTTCATGGAGTTCTTCCTTCACATCCATGGGTGATCCGTTGTTGTTCTCCTTCAGCTCTTTTCCTTCTCTTGTTTTTGTTTCTCGTTGTTTTTTGCATTGTCCTCTTGACGGTTTATTCCGTCTGCCGTCTTTTCGCGGTCTCTCGTTTCACCCTTTTTTTAACGGTGATCGAGTCACTTACCTTGTTTTAAAAATAAATAAATAAAACTCCTATTAATTTTCTTTGTCAAGTGCATTCCATTTACTTTTCCACTTAAGGAAAATTTTGTGTGTTATAATCATAGTTATGGTGTGTCTTATACTCGTACTATGGTTAAGTCTTTGATACGAAGTATTAATTTTATTTTACTTAATGTTAATTGTTTATTCATTATTTGTGACTTAAAAACTTATAAAATTCAAATATAATAATAATAGGTATACAATATAAACATTTTCAAAAAACGTGTTTTACTATGTTATAAGATAAATAATTCGTGGATGTTCGTACTTTTAATTCAACTTAGAAACTAATAAATTTTGAATTAGTCTAATAATAAGATTGTCTTGTTGTAAGATAAAATAACTTGTGGTTGTTCATACTTTTAAATCAGCTTAGGAACTAATAAATTAGAATTAGTCTAATAATAAGATTGTCTAATAAATTTTATAATTTAATTTTTGTTTGATTTTTCTAAACTTTTTTAGAAAGTAGATTGGATTGAATTGGATTGGATTGTACTTCAAGTTCATTGTTAGATGTCTAATGTTATTGAGCCAATGCCATTGTAAATTTTGGAGAAGAGTTCACACTTGTTATTAACGGTAGAGAGATAATATGATATGTTTTTACAATGACATTGATGTATTATTTTAATTATGATTTCGTTTACGAAATTTGGATGGAACGAAAATGTCACTTTTTAAGTATGATTTCATTTTTAAACATTTTTAAGTATGATTTCATTTTTAAATTTTACATGAAGTCAAAAGGTAACAAATTTTAGTTATGTTTGTCACTTAGCATATTATGAAAAACTAGTTCATAGCCCGTACCTTGTACTGATATTTGTTGATGAATTATTTGGAACTTGCATATGCTAATGATATAAACTAAAAAAATACCGTCAACATATATAATTGGTTCGATATATATATTTACCTGGAAGTATGATCCGATAACATAAAATTACTAATATATCACTAATACTTGATTGAGTTGAACTCTTTAGAATCGAATGATTTCGAGAACACATTAAGGAGACACAACAAATGGAAATTTTATTTTTCAAGATGAAGCAATTGGATGTTTACCTAGAATAACGAAAATGATTCCTACTTATAGGAATGTGAGAGATTGATGAATTCACCACAATGAGGTGATCCATGTATATGAAAGTAAAGCGGGGTTACAATATAGTTTCTACCGCAAGTTTTACGTTAGTATATAGCTTACTTGAGAAGTTTTTTTTTTTTTTTGATTATTCCATAAGTTTTACTACTTTTTTAAAGTTAAAATAGAGCTTCTCCAACAAGATTTTTATTGATCAAATAATTACATTACGTTTTAATAATAACCGACACGATTATTTTTTATAATATAGTATTAGTAAAAAAAGATAGTTTGGCTTAATTAGTGATTTATGGGGAAAAAAATTATTCCGAGAAAAATCGTGAGACAACTACGTCAGCGTCAACGTCGCCTATTTTAGTAAGGGTAACTTATTTACACCCTTATTTGTCTCATCGGTGTCCCATCAAGCTATTTTTCTGTTTTTTTCCCCTTTCTTCTTACCCACAACTTTCTAAATTTATATTAAAAGTACCTAGTTTATAATAAGTTGTATTTATATCCTTGTTTGTAAATTTAAGTTTGTGTGATCATGTCATTTTGGTATCGAAGCCAAGTTGTTATGTAAACTTAAAAAGTTAATTAAAATATCAAAAAAATTAAGTAAAATTGAAGATTTCCGAAAATTCTCCACAAAAACTAAGACCCCATGCAAAACATTTAAACCCTGGACAAGGTCATCACGAAACTATTTTAAATACTATAATCGACGATATTGCAGATTTAAAAACGGGATTATTTAAGTTGCGAACAAGTGTTGTGAAATATAGAGAAGAAATATTTGCTCCTTTATTAGCTATCAAATAAGAAAATTAGTTCTTGTAATCACTGACGAAATTCGACATCTTGGAGCAACAACTAGTCTAAACCCTCAAACCAAAAAGCCCGTCTGTTTTCCTTATTAGTATCCATTCCAAAACGAAAATCCACAAAAGAAAAATTCAGTACCAAGTTTAACTAAAAATTTGAAATGAAAGAAGAAGCGGAAGAAGAGAAAAAAAAATCAAGGAGACACTTGATATGTTTGACAAAGAAATGAGTTCTTTAAGTAGTGACGAATAAGATTACTACACCGGTGAAGAAAAAATGTATCAACAAATGGGTTTAATTTAACTTAAAGCCCTAGAGACCATGCCCTTAAGTGAAGGTAAAAGAAAAATATATAAAAAGATGGAAAAAGAGTTATAGACGTTAATGAAGTGGAAGAGGAAATAATCACAAAACAAGAAGTTAACAAGGCCACTAGATTTTTGTTATAGAGAATATGAACAAGGGTCTACGAGTCAACAAAGAGCTAGCCTAAAACCCAAGGATTTTTATAGAAAAAAACAGCTAAATTTGGAGTTAGAATTATGCTAAACCATAAATCTAAAAAAAGAGAACTCTTACTTGAACTCATCAGTGAAACTGAATATAAAATTAGTCTAGATGGAGTAAGAAACCGAGAAGATGTGCTAGACTTTTGGAAGAAAAGTATGATGAGTGTCTTAAAAATGAACCCCGAATGAAGATCTGCAAATTTTCTAAATTACATCGAACATAGTTTGTATGGGATAGTGACAAATTGGTATGAACCAATCGATGAAGAAATTAAAGAAACCTTAAGGGTAGTAGAACCACCATATGTTATATTTAGTCATTTCTACAAAGTCTTAAAATTTGAATTTATTGAACACATGGATGATAAATATAAAAAAAAATAATCAAATGGCAAATAAAACTATATACCCTTAAAATTTGTAACATGAGATATTTAGAAAAATATTTTTCAGAATTTGAGTAGTATTACTATAAGGTGGGATAAAATGCGATAAATCTTCAAATGCTATTTGATAAACTCCCTAAACTTATAATTGAAGAAAATAGTGGAGGGTTCTAAGAATGAGAGGATAAATACAACTCAAAGGATACCCTAAGAAATAGATTAAGTATCATTAGAAAATAGTTTGAGAAAAAATATCGAGAAGTTAATGGAACTCAATATATGAAAATACAATTTCTAAATTGTTTGGATGTTCTTGAAAAATGGGGATGTAACAGAAGAGATAACCAAAAAAACAGTTATGGAAGTACTATAGAAAGAAAAGCTTTAATAAACAAAGAGGGAAAAAATATTAGAAAAAATATTATAAAAAACCCTTTATTAAGAGAAAAAGTTCTTTAGAAAAACCTCTTATTGTCCTGAGAGAAGAAGAACTGCAAATGTTGGACATGTGAAAAAATAGGTCATTATGCTAATAAATGCAAAAATAGAAAGAATATTAAACTAGTTGAAGCTTTAGGAAGCTTAGATTATATTGAAAAAACAAAAAAAAGCTTTTGACCTAGCCTATGATAATAATAATAATAATAATAATAATAATAATAATAATAATAATAATAATAATAATAATAATAATAATAAGGGAATTGTAAAAGTAGTGGAGGAAGAAGAAGAATCTGAAAGTTCAGTTTATGAAGAAGTGTGTGAAATGATGCAAGATAGTGAAGTTGGAAGAAAAATAACAGAAATGTTTTCTTCAAAAGAAACAACTACTCTAGCCCATTGCAAGAAGTTGATTCTTTCATTAACGAGAACAATTGAAAAAAAAGCATAAATCAGGGGTTAAATTTTCAATCATTGCTAAAGAACGGATCTTTTCATGAACATTGATTCCATTATTCTCAAAATTCGTATGTGAAGATATGACTGGAGATATCGTAGGAAAAAACAATGAAAATCAAGAAATTGAAATAAACCTTATTAATTGAAAAAATATCCAAAAACATAACAAAGACATAAAATATAAGTACATTTATGTTTGGGCAATTTAGTTAATCATTACTCCATTACAAGACTATGGTAAGAATGTGCATTGCATTAATTTTGTTTGTGACACTAGGCATAAAAAAAATAGTGACCAAACTATTAGTGGAGTAATATGCAATCTAAGTCAAGGTCCATTATCTTGGGTGTGTATACCAAATTATTGTGTAAGTCGTGAATATCAAATTTCGCATAAATTCTTAGCATTTGAAACTGCTAACAAAAGAAATTAGTATGCACAAAGGAACTTGTCCTTTACAGTTAAAATGGAAGGTCATTTATGTAAGAGCCTTAGTCTTTTGGACTGAGATTTGCCTTAGCCGAGATTTAGCTTTGGCTGAGATCGACCTTAGCCGCCCCCGCGGGCATGTGTGCCGCCCCAGCGGGTTCCCGCTCCCGCGGCCCAGTGAACCGCCCCCGCGGTTTCCTGCGGCTGCAGCCGGTTTTGTTGACCGGTTGACTCGTGCTTTACCCTTTTCCCTTACTTCTTACCTTGCTGAGCAAGGGTTTCACTTCACTTCTCATTCCCAATCCAGCCCTTGCACGTACTCCTTGCTTCTCCTTCCTCCATCTGATCTTGTTCTTGGTTTGCCTTGGAATTGGGAAGTGTTTTGATGTGATTTTGTGTGTGGTTGTTGATGATGATGATGGTAGAAGTTATTGCTGAGCTTGAGAGCTAGTTGAGAAGGTTGTTGATCCACTTTGCAGCTTAGGACGATAAGTGTGACGTGATTTGATCACGTGAAGAGCTGAAGAAGAGTCGCGGAATCACGTTCTGCACCGTCGCCGCCCCCGCGCCTGGAAACCGCCGCCCCTGCGGAAGCTGTGCCACAGCGCCCGCGTAGTGCCTGCGGCCTTTGTCACCGCGCCCGCGGCTGAGTCTTGTCGCGCCTGCGGGTTGCTTGTTCCACCCCTGCGTCTCTCGTGTCACGCAGGTGCGTCTTATCCCGGGTCTACCTAAAGTTAGGTAGATCCTTTCCTTTCCTAGTATGAGCGGGTTAGTGACATGCTAGGTATATGTATGAGGTTAGAACGATGATGAGTACATTATCGTTTATGCCAGTTATGGCTTTGAGGTTTATGACTTAGGATACGATCCTTATGGATCCCTTGGGTCTAGGTGTGACCCTTTGATGGATATGAGTCTGATATATGTTATATGCCTTGATATTAGGCAGTGTTGTCCTCCGGATTGGAGTGGACATATCTGAGAGTTGATCGTGGTTGAGTTTACTCCTGAGGTTGAGGTAAGTCCATAGGACTTACTTAGCTACTATCCTTATATTGGATGTATGCTTGAGTGGTGTTTTGTTATATGCTTTGTAGCATGCGATAGGATTCATTACCGACTTATGTTATATTGACCGCCCATTGTAGTGACTGTGACAACTTACCTTTCATCCCGTAGTGGAGTCTGGGAAGTTCTCTGTAAGCTAGTTAGATCTGGTATACGGGAAGGGCACCTACCACTCCATATGGTATACGAGAAAGTACGCTGATACCACTCCAGCTAGCTATTGCACGCAGAGACGAGGGTTATATACATACCTCGTGTCACATATTTTCATATGCAGATCTATATACTATTTGAGTGATTAGACTTATTAAAGATAATAAACCGGGTAAATGTGTGAAAGCATGTTGATATGTTATAATTTCTGATGTGTGTTTGTGCTCTAGCATCTTCTTATATATGTGTATGGTTAGCTAACGGTTTTATACCGTGTTGTAGATCCTTTGCAGGTTAGGAGAGCTGTAGAGTGATCCAGAGGGGTGATCTATTGAGGGCTCCGTACACTGGGGCGATATCGTGGGATATGGGTTATTTATGTTGTACGGATTTATATTTTGACTTTGTACTCAACAGTACTCTGTATTACCTTTTGATATGTATATATATATATACATTAGTTTTATGTTTTGTTTTAATCTATATGTGCCTTGTTGTAAGATTCAGTGAACTTGTTGTCAAGTTAGGGTCAAGATCCATTGTGAGATCCTAGCCGAGTAGCACCTCGAGTCCTACGGATTTGGGGTGTTACAAAGTTGGTATCAGAGCCCAGGTTGACAATAATGACACTTGTAATTTGCAATAAAGGTCGAATAGATAAATAAACAAAACCCGAAAGGGGTCTGACTTTTCAAAAGGTTTTGGTTTTGAAATGAGTACAAATGTTTTGGGATACCGTGTACGTGAGCCATCGCCCCTCTGAAGATCTCGACAGTATAGATATATATAGATATTCTGTTGTGATTGATTTGATATATATATATATATATATATATATATATATATATATATATATATATATATATATATACATATGGCACATATATATCCTTCTAAGTTAGGTTTACGTCTTCTGCAGATGGTTCAGACTAGAGCCTTACCTGCAGCTAGACGAGGTAGAGGTAGACCCCCTCTAGGTAGAGGACAAGGTAGGACTCCTGCTGGTGGTTCACAGGCAGCGGGAGAGATACATGAGGAGGTTGCTGAGAGCGTCGTTCCTGAGACGGGGAACGGTGCAGCTGAGAGACAGGGAGCACAGAGAGCACAGTCTGGTGATTCTGATCGTGTCTCCGTGGGGGATCCGAGTTCCGTGCTTACATCAGACGAGTAGAGGAGGCTGCTAGAGCCGGTAGACGTGCCCCAGATTTACATTCACAGGAGGGACCATCTGAGAGATCCCACGGGGTTACACAGGTGCATGCTGTACAGGCACATGCTTATGAGATTTCTCAGGTTCGGGAGGAGCATAGAGGGCCTAGACCAGACACTTGGTTGAAGGCTTTTCATCAGATGGGCGGTACCCCCTTTCACTGGAAAGGTGGGGTTAGAGGTTGAGCTCTGGGTCGGACATGTGGACTCAGCTCTGGAGTCCATTAGATGTCTAGTGGATAGACAAATCGAGTTGGTTCAGACTTTATTCCGGGATCTGGCACAACACTGGTGGAGGTCTGTACGGGGTCAGGTTAGTAGTTATGATCTGATGAGGACCCTGATTAGAGAGTGTTTATGCCTTGCCTCACTGAGGAGGGAGAAACTGCGGGATTTTGTGGAGGTTGGGTTTGAGGATGTACCAGTCTCCGAGGCTATCAGGAGGTTCCAGGAGGAGCTGGCATTGCTGGGTTCAGCTGCACCTCCTGCAGATCAGCATGTATATCTGTTTTCTCGACGACTGAGGGATACTACCCGGACCTACATGGCGGGATTTCATTGTGAGACTCTTACGGATTATCAGGACAGAGCTTCCGACTATGAGAGTGAGCGAGCTGGTCAGAGGAGAGCATCTTAGACCGGAGGGTCTGAGAAGAGACAGCGTACAGGGCAGACCAGTGGTACTGGTGGTGCTGCTACTGGTTGGCGAGGTCAGAGACGCCAGAGTCAGCCCTCATCTGCACCGGTTGCAGATAAGGGACGTCAGTGTTTTAACTGTGGTGATCCAGGACATATGAGGCCCGAGTGCACGAGGCCACTAGTGACTTGCTACGCCAGTGGTAGGCAGGGTCACAGAGTTGTTTACTGCCGACAGGGCGGAGCTTCATCTCAGCAGGGTTCTTCTCCTTCTAGTGCAGCGGGAGGTGGGCAGAGGCCACCTCAGCAGCAGCAGATTCAGGGACAACAGAGGGTCCTAGATCGCCCTACGACTCAAGGATCTGCTCTTGGGCCGAGTAGAGGCAGAGGTCGCGGTGAGAGCATCACTGACACCCGAGGCCCACAGGGCCGAGTTTTTGAGTTGAGGAGTGCAGAGGAGTCAGCTGCACCGACTGCTACAGGTACCATTCTGATTCATGGTTTACTTGTTAGAGTTTTATTTGATACTAGTGCTACGCATTCTTTTATTTCTTATGCCTGTGTAGAGCGTTTGAGTCTAGATACAATTGAGGGGATGCCCTTTATTATAGGGTTACCCGATGGTGGTAGGGTGAGAGGTACCCGTGAGATTCATAGTTGTCCCATTTCTGTAGGGACTAGTGTGTTACTAGTTGACTTCTTTGTCATGCCATTAGAGCATGAAGAAGTTATTCTAGGTATGGATTGGATGGATAGACATTCTGCAGTCTTAGATGTAGGTAGGAGGACTGTTACCCTCTCTACCGAGTTAGGTCAGATAGAGGTTTTCCGAGGTTGGGACCTTGGAAAGACAAGCACAGTTATCAGCGCTATGCAAACAACTAGATTGATTGCACAGGGTTGCGAGGCCTTCTGGTGTTATGCCATGAAGGAGGGAGAGAGTCCAGCATTAGAGGATATCCCAGTGGTTGGTGATTTTACTGATGTTTTTGTTGAACCGTCCAGTTTACCGCCTCAGAGGAGTGTGGACTTCAGTATTGAGTTAGAGCCTAGTACGAGACCGATCTCGAAGGCCCCATACCGGATGGCGCCTGTCGAGATGCTGGAGCTGAAGAAGCAACTTGAGGAGCTAGCTGAGAAGGGCTTTATTTGCCCTAGCGTGTCCCCATGGGGAGCACCTGTCCTCTTCGTACGGAAGAAGGACGGATCACTGAGGTTATGCATTGATTATAGAGAGCTGAACAAGGTGACCACAAAGAACAAGTATCCATTGCCGCGCATTGATGATTTGTTAGATCAACTTCAAGGAGCGACTGTATTCTCCAAGATTGACCTGCGCTCAGAATATCACCAGCTGAGGGTGAGAGAGCAGGATGTGCATAGGACAACATTCCAGACCAGATATGGACACTACGAGTTTGTAGTGATGCCATTTGGGCTTACGAATGCCCCAACAGTCTTCATGGAGTTGATGAACAACATCTTCATTGACTTCCTAGATCAGTTTATGGTGGTCTTTATAGATGACATTCTGGTATACTCTCGTAGTGGAGAGGAGCATGCAGGACATCTGAGGACTGTATTGCAAGTTTTGCGGGATAGAGAACTTTATGCTAAGTTCTCTAAGTGTGAGTTCTGGATGCCAGAGGTAGCATTCCTGGGTCATGTTGTATCAGCTGAAGGAATCAAGGTGGATCCGGCCAAGATTGAAGCAGTAGCAGCTTGGACTACACCGACGAATGTCAAGGAAGTACGTAGCTTCCTTGGCCTAGCCGGTTATTACAGACGCTTTGTGGAGAGATTTTCTGTGATTGCCCGTCCATTGACGAGTTTGCTGAGGAAGACTACCAGATTTGTGTGGTCGGATCAGTGTATGCAGAGTTTTGAGGAGGTGAAGAGACGTCTGACTTCTGCTCCTATTTTGGCACAGCCAGAGGGTACAGAGGATTTTGTGGTACACAGTGATGCATCCAAGCTAGGCTTGGGATGTGTTTTGATGCAGAGAGGCAGAGTTATTGCTTATGCGTCTCGACAGCTGAAGACGTATGAGGAGAACTACCCGACTCATGATCTGGAGTTGGCAGCGGTAGTTCATGCACTAAAGATCTGGAGACATTACTTGTATGGTGCTACATGTCAGATCTTCACCGACCATAAGAATCTGAAGTACATTTTCACGCAACGGGAATTGAATAACCGCCAGCGTAGGTGGCTCGAGCTGATCAAGGACTTTGATTTAGAGATTTTGTATCATCCAGGGAAGGCGAACGTTGTCGCCGATGCCCTGAGCAGGAAGACGCCTCGAGAGCAGGCGATTGCGAGGCTGACAGTTCAGCATCAATTACAAAGGGATCTGATCTGGTTAGAGTTGGACATCCAGTTTCCGGATGAGGATGCCCAGCTGCGTACTTTAGAGGTTCTTCCTGATCTGTTGGATGAGATCCAACAAAAGCAAGAGACCTGCCCGACACTGATGAGGATCCGAGAGAGGATGTCTCGGGATGAGGCACCACAGTTCTTGCTAGGAGCAGAAGGGGTTTTGAGACGCCGTGGTCGCGTCTGTGTACCTGCTGATACAAAGCTGAGACAGAGGATTTTACAGGAGGCTCACTGTACACCTTACTCTGTACATCCAGGTACGAGTAAGATGTATCAGGACTTGAGACGTTTATATTGGTGGGGAGGGCTGAAGCCCGATGTGGCCAGATTTGTGGCACAGTGTGCGACCTGCCAGCAGGTCAAGATAGAGCATAGCAGACCTGGGTGATCTCCATCCACTTCCTGTTCCACAGAGGAAGTGGGAGGACGTCACCATGGATTTTGTGACTGGACTGAGGCTGAGCCGGAGTTTTGATGCCATCTAGGTCATAGTGGACAGATTGACGAAGACGGCACGTTTCATTCCTATTAGGGAGACGTGACCGGTGAGCAGATTAGCTGAGGAGTACACTAGGCAGATAGTGAGACTCCATGGTGTACCGAGGACGATCGTCTCATACAGAGATGGACGATTTACCTCGAGATTCTGGCAGCAGATTCAGACTGCCCTGGGGACGAGTTTGCACTTCACGACTGCGTTCCATCCTCAGACAGATGGTCAGTCAGAGAGGACCATTCAGACCCTGGAGGATATGTTGCGAGCTTGTGTGTTGGATTGGGGACAAGTGTGGACGGATCATCTCCCACTTGTTGAGTTCTCATACAACAACAGCTGTCATGCATCTATTGGGATGGCCCCATATGAGGCACTGTATGGACAGAGATGCAGTACCCCGTTATGTTGGGATGAGATGAGCAGTGTTAGTGGTTTAGCACCTGATCAGATTCAGGATGATGTGGCTCGAGTAGCACTGATTAGAGAGCGGATGCTGACTGTGCAGAGCCGTCAGAAGTCGTATGCTGATAGGAGGCGTAGACCTCTAGAGTTCAGAGTTGGAGCCCATGTGTGGCTGAGAGTGTCCCCGACGCGAGGTGTTAGGTGTTTTGGCATTAAGGAGAAGTTGAGCCCCCGATATGTCTGACCGTTCGAGATTTTGGATCGGATTGGGAGCGCAGCTTACAGATTAGCCTTGCCTCCGAGATTAGAGGGTGTTCACCCTGTATTTCACGTGTCTCAGCTGAGGGAGTACATACCAGATCCGAGACACATCGTGAGTTATGAGGATTTGGTGGTCGAGCCGGACCACACTTTTGTTGAGCACCCTATTGCAGTCCTAGAACGAGGTATGAGACGCCTGCGTTCGAAGGACATTCCTATGCTGAGGATACAGTGGTCGAGACGAGGACCTGATGAGGCTACATGGGAGACTGAGGATAGTATCCAGAGGAACTATCAAGAGTTCTATGCCGAGATAGGGCATCAGCTGGAGATGGTTCTTTCCTCCATGCTATTGTGATGTGATAGGTTTAGCTGGAGATGGTTCTTTCCTTCATGCTATTTTGATGGACATAGTGGTGCTGGAGATGTTCTTCCTCCATGCCTTTCTGTTATAGATATAAGTTAGCTAGAGATGGTTTTCCTCTATGCCTTGGATAGTGTCTTGTTGCTGGAGTTCATGATTTCCTCCATGCTTATGTTTGAGGTTATAGAGAGTTATACCTCGGCTTATGAGTCCGAGTGGTTTCAGGACTTTGCAAGTTTCGGGACGAAACTTGTTTTTAGGGGGGTGAGATGTAAGAGTCTTAGTCTTTTGGACTGAGATTTGCCTTAGCCGAGATCGACCTTAGCCGTCCCCGCGGGCATGTGTGCCACCCCAGCAGGTTCCCGCTCCCGCGGCCCAGTGAACCGCCCCCGCGGTTTCCTGCGGCTGTAGCCGGTTTTGTTGACCGGTTGACTCGTGCTTTACCCTTTTCCCTTACTTCTTACCTTGTTGAGCAAGGGTTTCACTTCACTTCTCATTCCCAATCCAGCCCTTGCACGTCCTCCTTGCTTCTCCTTCCTCCATCTTGATCTTGTTCTTGGTTTGCCTTAGAATTTTGAAGTGTTTTGATGTGATTTTGTGTGTGGTTGATGATGATGATGATGATGGTAGAAGTTATTGCTGAGCTTGAGAGCTAGTTGAGAAGGTTGTTGATCCACTTTGCAGCTTAGGACCATAAGTGTGACGTGAATTGATCACGTGAAGAGCTGAAGAAGAGTCGGGGGATCACGTTCTGCACCGTCGCCCCTGCGGAAGCTGTGCCACAACGCCCGCGCCGTGCCTGTGTTGCCTGCGGCCTTTGTCACCGCGCCCGCGGCTGAGTCTTGCCGCGCCTGCGGGTTGCTTGTTCCGCCCCTGCGTCTCTCATGTCACGCAGGTGCGTCTTATCCCGGGCCTACCTAAAGTTAGGTAGATCCTTTCCTTTCCTAGTATGAGCGGGTTAGTGGCATGCTAGGTATATGTATGAGGTTAGAACGATGATGAGTACGTTATTGTTTATGCCGGTTATGGCTTTGAGGTTTATGAGTTAGGATACGATCCTTATGGATCCCTTGGGTCTAGGTGTGACCCTTTGATGGATATGAGTCTAATATATATTATATGCCTTGATATTAGGCAGTGTTGTCCTCCGGATTGGAGTGGACGTATCTGAGAGTTGATCGTGGTTGAGTTTACTCCTGAGGTTGAGGTAAGTCCATAGGACTTACTTAGCTACTATCCTTATATTGGATGTATGCTTGAGTGGTGTTTTGTTATATGCTTTGTAGCATGCGATATGATTCATTACCGACTTATGTTATATTGACCGTCCATTGTAGTGGTTGTGACAACTTACCTTTCATCCCGTAGTGGAGTCTGGGAAGTTCTCTGTACGCTAGTTAGATCTGGTATACGGGAAGTGCACCTACCACTCCATATGGTATACGGGAAAGTGAGCTGATACCACTCCAGCTAGTTATTGCACGCAGAGGCGAGGGTTATATACATACCTCGTGTCACATATTTTCATATGCATATCCATATACTATTTGAGTGATTGTACTTATTAAAGATAATAAACCGGGTAAATGTGTGAAAGCATGTTGATATGTTATAATTTCTAATGTGTGTTTGTGCTCTAGCATCTTCTTATATATGTGTATGGTTAGCTAACGGTTTTATACCGTGTTGTAGATCCTTTGCAGGTTAGGAGAGCTGTAAAGTGATCCAGAGGGGTGATCTGCTGAGGGCTCCGTACACTGGGGCGATATCGTGGGATATGGGTTATTTATGTTGTACGGATTTATGTTTTGACTTTGTACTCAGCAGTACTCTGTATTACCTTTTGATATGTATATATATATACATCAGTTTTATGTTTTGTTTTAATCTATCTGTGTCTTGCTGTAAGATTTAGTGAACTTGTTGTCAGATTAAGGTCAGGGTCCATTGTGAGATCCTAGCCTAGTAGCACCTCGAGTCCTATGGATTTGGGGTGTTACAATTTATAAACTAGAAAATACCACCAACCCACATATTAGAACTCAAATAGTAGAAGCAAATAAATATCAAGTAGTTGTCCCAAGACAAAATATGGTACTAGTCAAAGTAAGGTCAAACCAAATAAGTTGAAAGACAATGTGGATCAATGCCTTCAAAAATCCTTCCACTTCTAATCAAGGAAGAATTTTAACTATTGATGACGAAGGATGAATTCATACGAATTCTCATCCACCTCCAATAAAGAGAAGTATTTCCATGATAGAGAGTTATAGGCATAATCCTCATTTCAATTTGGCTCCACAAAATCAAGTAAGCCTTCCAACTAGAGATTCTAGAGAGGAACCTTCCTTTAAAGTAGATGATGAAATTGCCTATCTTTTAATAGCCTTAAACAGAAAGATAGAAGCTAATAATTTGGGAAAAACTATTAAGAACCTGCTATATATATTATAGATATGGAAAGCACTCAATCTAACTATAGAACAAATCTAGAAGGTCTGGAAACTAGTAGTCAACCTAATATATCACACCCACAAGGAGAAGCTTCGAGTTCTAACATGTCTTTGAAGATGATGAAGAGCTTAATTTGCAAATAGAATTATGCTTAAGGATTACTATTCCAAACAACATCTACATTCATATCACGATAAGCATCAAAGGTTTCAATAAATATGATTTGTGTGCATTTATTGATAGTGGTTGTTTTGTTTGCTTTGAAAAGAAAATTTTATTTCCTACATTTATGTGGAAAACTGCATCTAAACAAATTCAGGTTGGGATAGCTGATAGTAGTATCATGACCCACTCTGAGGTTATTCAAAATTTACCCATCATTTTAAGAGGTTATCCATGTTTAATTCATATATTTTGGACTACAGAGCAAACATCACATGACATGATAATAGGAAATAACCTCCAAAGATTGTATTCTACATGCACTCAAAGTCAAAATGAAATGATATTCCCTATTAATGGAGAAAAAGCTTGTGTAAGAAAATGAAAGAAGCCTACACTTGTCAAAGCATTGAATTCACGCGCAGTAAGCGTGGTGAGGAATATATTGTGTCTACTAAAAAAGAATTTGCACTTGCTATAAATGAAGTAACTCTTAAGGAACAATTATTAGATCAACAAAAATAATTCGCAAAGAGTTGTATTTTGAAAACCTTTTAAAATTTTGGAACAAGGATATATTATTTGCTACAACAGAGGTAAAGGAAACAAAGGTAGTCATTAGAGTTAAGTAGATGGTTTACACTCATAAAGACCAACACAAATTTAAGAAACAAATAGACGAGTTACTTAGGAGGAATCTTATCAAAGAAAGTAAGAGTCCTCAATCTAATCCTGCATTTATGGTTAGAAATCATGCTGAAGCAAAAAGAGGTAAAAGTGGAATGGTGATTAACTATAAAAAGCTAAATGATAATACTATTTTTGATGACTATTATATCCCTAATAAAACAGTCTTATTTAATAGAATTCAAGGAGCCACTTGGTTCTCAAAAATGGACTACAAAAGTAAATTTTGGCAAGTTAAGGTCATGCCATTAGGACCATGACTCGGCTTAAATGTCGTGTGTTTATGTCAATCAAAACTAAAATCCATTCCAATTCACTAAAACGAGTATAGTTGACAAGTAAAGGCTGAACCCAAGAGAGATATCCAATTATCGTGCAATTAAAAGCTAACAACTTCCTAAGTAACAACCAGGGGGTGTAAAGTCACACTAAACAGCTATCCACTTCAACAAAGAAAAATGTTGATCATTGTTTTCATGAAGTTTATTCTCATCTCGATCATATGTAAATACCGGCTATAATCATCCCCAGTATTACTTATTATGAAATCCAGCTCGTAAACCTACATAATCGGAAAAAATAATAGCATTCAAACAAAGATTAACGAGACACATGCATTAGAAACAACCCGTTACTAAAGACATATGGCTAAATCCCACTCACAAAGTACACTCGCAACCTGCTCATGTAAAATGTGTTTGCCACTAAAAAAGCGACCCGAACCCGGAACCGACAATCCCTAGCAATTTGGACGAGACCCAAGAACCTAGATGACCAAGATAGATAAAAGGATGAAATACAATCGAGAAGTTAAGCACAAGGATATAACACAAACTTTATATGGAATAAGATACTTCAAATTGAAAAACTTACTACCAACCCATGTCGAGAGCTTTAAGTGTCAAGCACAAGTAAAGGTGCTTAGCCCTCCATGGAGAACAAAACAAAACAAAGAGAAGAGGTGCTCATGGGCGTGAGAGAGAGAGAGGTGGAATGAGATGAGCAATGATGGAATGAGGTATGAGAAGTGATTTCTAACACAACCTAGCACCCCTATTTATACAAAGTATGCATTGAAATTAGGGAAAACAAAGGGACTAAACTACCACTTAATGAGCCTGAAGCCTACGTTTGAAACCGTTGTCTTTATTTCTGGATATTTGGCCGCGGGTGCGGGTTTTAGGTAAAGCAAGGGAGATATTTCAACTTCGTTGGCAGCCGCAGATGCGGGTGGAGATGGCCACGGGTGCAGGAGAAACCAAACGTCTTGAAACGGCTACGACTCTTCGTCTTGGATGGGCTGCGGGTGCGTGAAGGTGAAACGTCGTGGCCGGATGGACTGAATCCGCGGGTGCGGTGTAGGTGAGCTGTAGGTGGGGTGGTGCATGCCAGTGATATGTTGGAAGTGTTTCCATCGCGGGTGCGGTAGTGCTTCAGGGAGTGTTCTTCCTTGATCTTTCCTTTGGTTCCTTCACTTCCTTGATCTTCTGTTAAATCTCTTGGTTTCTTCGATATTTGCTTCCTTAGCTGGATTCATAGATATAACACCAATATATAGTAATAAGACTAAAAAACCATGTTTAGATTACGTCTTTGTGAAAGTGATACTATTACATATGAAATCCCCCCATGCTTAGACCTTTACTCATCCCGAGTAAACTAAAATCTATCAATTAACCATCGAAAGCTCTCAAGAAGTATGGTGAAATAAAGCAATAGTCAAAAGCATGCACAATGGATTCCTACCAAGTGATGTGAATAAATAAGAATGTACTACCATCAAGCTCCTTATCGCTCTAAGAGTGGCATACCTGAATCCTCCTTATATCTTCTCTTCTTATGTCGCCAGCGCCGTGAATGATATATCCTTGACACTTTCACTTATTTTGCCATGATGCCCTTTCAGGTTTTCACCATGCCTCTTTTCTTTCACAGTTGGTCTCATAAATCTCATATCACTCGAATCCATTTTTGCACCAACCTAGTGTTGGTCGGATCACCTGCTTTTTGCCTAAGTCGCCCTTTCGGGTTTCGACTTATCCCAAGATTTTTATTGCCTTTTTTCAATCTTTTTGTCTTTTTTCTTTTTCTTTTTTTTGAATAGAAATATGTACAATATAATTCCCTTCCCCATGCTTAATTCACACATTTCCCTCAATGTTGCGGTTGTGTGGGCCCGATGCAGGGGAGGTGAGCTATTGTTGTGCTCGAGAAAGAAGAAGGTTAAGAGTGATGTTGTGCTGCGGGTTCTGAATAGCTGAAGTGTAGCATGTTGTCGTGTGTTTGCAAGGAGAAGAAGATGATCGTTGTGTTTTTTCTTGTTGTATGTTTGATGCTGCGTTTTGTTCTTGCGTGTGTGATGTTGCTAACGCCTGGGAGTAGAAAGAAGTAATTGTTCAGTTGTTGTTGTTGTTGTTGTGAGAATAGAGTGAGTGAGGGTCAAGAGGTAGAGATGGGTTCCTTTTGTTGCGGCAGAAAATGTGTAGGAAGCAAAGGTTGTCACCTAGGGTAGGGAAAACATATGTAGGGTAAGGCTGCTCACTCTCTCATGTACGAACATTTATTTTTCCTTATTTTTTTTGTACTATAGGGTGTAAGAGCAGGAAGGTGGGAAAGGCTTCAACATCCTCAATTGTGGCTAAGAAGGTAAGAAGGAAATTAAAGGGTAGTGTAGAGTAAGAATTTGCTAGGATAAAAAGGGTAACTTTACCCATACCAAAACAAGTGAGGAGGAGAGAAGAAAGGAGCTAGGACCACATAAAAAGACAAAAGAGCAGAATGACAAAATTAAACTGGTTTGAGTTTGGTTTGATTCGGTTGAACCCGATCGTCTCGTAACGAGGTGTCAGAAATAAGTTTCCGGTTATTACATACTGGACCGAAATATCACCATATCACTCCCTTTCAAATTTGTATTACCACACCACCTAAAAGAGTCATATCTCGTTTAGACTAGGTAACATTTGTCTCACCTTTACACTTTTGGAGTAAAATGGTATATTGGGCCTACCACAAAATACAAGGTAGCCTATGGCGATAAACGAGAAAAATAATGGTTAAGGGCAAGAAAATCGCTCCTATCTTTGAATTCTATGAATCGAGATAAGAATCTTGAGGATTTGAGAGAAGATATTGAAATCAATCTATGGCGGGAGAGCAAGAACTAAAGACATTTATGAAGCATCGTGAAAGAGAGAAAAACGGGTAAATAGTTCTCTTGTTTCATATATGGTCTGGCTCCCTCTCTTTTCTCATCTATGGTATGTCTCCTCTGTTGATGCAATTTTTTTAGATCTTCTTAGATGGTTCAATCTGATGTAAATTGACTTTTACTTATGGAAAATCAATCGATTGACCTAACTGATATCCATCTTTTCTCTGTCTATATATGTTCATGCGGATCTCTTTTATAATTAACTTCGAAATTTGAAATTATTATATTGACATGATTAATTTGATTCAAGATGAATTTGGTTGATTTCATACTAAACCCAACTTATCTTTAACAAGACAAAAATTGATATCTAACTTAGATCCAAAAGGTTTAGCTTATGGCTTGTACTGAGCTACTAGTAATTACTAGTGACTATTGCAACAACCTATGTAACTCTACGTTGTTTTGAGGCAAAACCATCTATTAAACAAAATAAAAATGCTTTGGTCATCATTTGTATTTGTCAAGTACAAAACTGAAAATCCTTAATTTTAAAACCTAAAACTACAAAACTAGGTGATATTGTTCTTCATGGATCTCAAGCAAGTTCATCTTGACATTGGCATCTTTATCAAGTCTATGGGAATGCCTAGATGATATTGTATATTTTGATTTGGAGATTTTAAGTTGTTATGTTTTTGAATGCCTTGGTGATCCGTATTTTGGTGGTGTGATGTGAATTTGTTTGAATCAAAAGGTAATGGATATTCAATCAATTGAAAGTAATGACTAAGTCATATTTTCGATCATATCATCAATTGTGTTATTCAATATATTACCGGATATTCCTATTATTATGTGAACCAAACCCATAGGAATAGGTCTTGATAGTCCTGCATATTCGTATATTTGTGCGTATATATATGCACTTTATCGGTCAAGAGTGTAAAACAAGAACAATTTCCCCAAATCTCTTATGCATATTTACATGGTATTGTATTGTTCTCCCTTTCTTGGCTCGGCGCCACCATGGCACTTCCAAGTTTAACTCTGAAATCCCTTCCATTAGCATCAAATTTGAACCGGAAAATAATTCCCTCTGGTGCACCACAATCATCTCCACTTTAGCAACTATCTATCTAAAGCTCTATGTGTTGAATCTTAAACCTGCTTTGAAGATTCTTACCTGCTCCGTTGATGATGATGTTGCAGTTATGTTGAATCCTAAACTTGCTTTGGAGATTCTTACAGGCTCCGTTGATGATGACGTTGCAGTTGTGTTGAATTCTAAACCTGCTTTTGAGATTCTTATGGGCTCCGTTGATGATGATGTTGCAGTTTGGAAGAAGAGGGATCACTTTATACTTGTGTGGATCAAATCCACTCTCTTTAAGTGCTTATTAACTTTGTGACAATACCCACATTAGATTAGACTACCTTAAACTAAGACACAATAACCGATGTAAGAAACCATAAAATGGATATCAATTGGAGTTTGTCGTCTCCAAAATATTCATCCGAGATCATTAGTTTACGAAGATCGGTGACCATGATATTTTTAATATCCGATCTCCACAAGCTAATCATCCCGATTGATAATTGCTCGAATGATATAATTAAGTTGGGAACAATGACCATTTGTCAAATTTTCATATCCAATGTTATTTCTAACCTGCAAATTTACAAATGCCTCAAGTGTTTCTTTGCCAAGTTATACAAACACTTGCTTAGAATGACTATGGCAAATAAAATTTCAATGTCATTGGATATTTTTATTTACTTAGTGATGTATGTGTCAAGTTTATGAATTTTTATTAGAAAATAAAAGTTTAGATAAGTATGTGCAATTCAAAATAATGATCGAAACTCATTTGTTCGTGACACAAAGAGTTTGTGCCCAACTTCTGCTATCATGTCCATACACTCAAGAACAAAGTGACATTTGAGCATCGAAATCTCATAAATGTAAAAGTTTTATTTATTAGCTCAATCATCATGAACCTAATTGAAAATTACATAGTTATCGAATAAAATATCATTATCTACATGTAAAATAAGGTTTTAGAGCACTAAATGATCTCAACAATTAATGTTTATAGCTAATAAATAATTTTAAAAAATTTTCTTTTACTAATAAGCAATAAATATCTCAAAACTTCAAATATATATTTTATTTGTAGTATATTCAATAAAAATTGTAAAATATCTTGTACTCTTTTGTTTTAGTTTTTATTAGATTAATAATCACAAATTTTTTATTTCACATCCTTATCCTTATCTATATGTAAAATACGGTTTTAGAGAACTAAATGTTCTCATTCAATATAATCATATTTGTTTGGTACCCTCATGCCGTCGAACTGCGGCTTTCGTAGGCAAAAGGGAGATCGTGCGTCGTGTAAATAACAAGTCTCTTAAATAAAGGTACCTTTGTAGGCAACAAGTCTTAGTCTCTTAGATATCTTATTGGAAACTTCCAACATCCTTTAATAATTACCCTTATTAGTATTTAATAGTGAGCTTGTTTCTATTGGACTCTGTTGAAATGGGTCACTCAACTTTAAATTTTCTACTTTTCGCCTCATTTCCACTAATCACATCGCCACAAACGTCAATTGTACTCTAAATCCGTTGCGACAAAAGCCTGAAATGGTTTTCAAGCCCTCATTCAACGGTTGTTGTATTATTTTTAAATGCATATTTTACCGTTATTTGTCCGTTGATTAAAACTAGGATTTTTGTCTCCCCACTCAACATATACCCGATAGATCATTGACGGATCCAATTGTAGTAAAATGAGCACAATGATTTATTAGATATAGAAACAAAACTTACAAGAAGCTGGAATAGCTCAGTTGGCTAGAGCGTGTGGCTGTTAACCACAAGGTCGGAGGTTCAAGCCCTCCTTCTAGCGTTGTTTTTTTATTCGTCAATAAACTATGATTATTTTAAAATTAATAGTTTGAAATTTAAATTATTCTACAATTAATTCTTTCAACAAAAATTATAAAGAAACACAATAAAATAAAATAGTATTAAGTTTTTTATGTAAAATAGGATTTTAGAGCACTAAATGATCTATATCATTAACGTTTTTAATCAATAAAATAATTTACAAACTTGATCACCTCAACCCTTATCGACACTATGGGAAAAGCCGTAAGTTCTTGTGTGAGTTACCTTCAACGTCAACCCTCTTGTTTGTCAATTTGTAAGTCATGTTTTGTTGAAATTATATTCAATTTGTAACTCCTGGGTGCATAAATTCGCTCTCGGCCATGTGCTCTTCTCGGAACTTCTCTATAAACCACCTCATGATGCGAGGCATCCCTCACTTCTCGTGCAAGCAATCGAGCTTCAAGCTCCTCAATCCTTTGTCTTTGTTGAACGTCACACCCTCTAGCCCTAGCTATCTCTTGGTCTTGATCAATAGCTAATCTTTTCTCCTTTCTCAACTTGGTAAGCGTCCTTGCTATCTCCAAGTCGAGTGGTAACAGTTCTTGACTTCTAGAACTTCTTAGGTGCACCACTTTTTCAACCTACAATCACAAACAAAAACACAAGTGCAATAAAAAAAAAAAACAAAATAACACAAACACTGTTATAGTCAACTTCACAAAAGTAAGGTTCGGCTTCAATAGTCCCCGGCAACGGCGCCAAAAACTTTTGTTGTCCGGTCTCAACTAGTCAATACACATGAATGACATGTGTATACACTAGAATAAGATTATATAACCCCTAAGAGAAGGGTCGTGTCACCGTAAATATATAGCATCACAGTCAAGTCATCTCCCTGAGGGCTAGGTTATCCTCCCCTTACTCTAAGAGGACTTATAAGAAGGTGCAAGTGTTGTAAAAGAAAGTCAAAAAGGTGCGACCAAGTGGTCGACTTAAGACACTTCAAGAGTGGATTGGGTTAATTCCCCTCAATCGAGTCACCCTGACAACGTATATCGAGTGGTTTTCTTATAGCTTTTGAACTCAGTCGAGTAAAAAACAGAGGAATGGAAAAAGGTGAAATCAAATAAGAAAACAACTAGGGGTTGAGATTAATTCTCCAAATCCTTGCTAATGCAGTACTTACACACATTATAATGCCATAGAGTGAGAACTATTTGCTAGAGTGCTCATAGAAATGATGACTAAACGGTCGTATGCATGTAATAGATGAATGTCAGCCTAAGCATGCTAGTCAATCCAACATAGTATCTCACATGATGTTTTCTATTTGTAAAATGTCAGTCAACTACAGTCTAAAACTAGTGATCAATACAAAGTAATCAAACCTCACATGGTGTTTGTTATTGGCTTGATTAAATCATAAGGATCTAGAGTGGACTTGCACATCATAAATTAGTATTCAATTATTCCTCACATGATGTTTTCTATTGGAATAATTGAAGTACTAATTCCAGCAATATAGGCATCAACAAAAATGTATCACTAGATTATGAAATTACTTATGAGTCTCATTCATACTAACCGGCCAATTAACAACACATAGGATCATGCTTAAAGCTAATCAGAGTGCATAAAGAAACAATCTAAGCATGCTTAGCATCCGACTTTCTTATTAATCTAAGCATGGATCCTAGTGTTCTAATCGGTTTTAACCTCTTATATGCTTACTATCATGCTTTGATACTCACATAAATTCTAGGCATTATAAAGATACAATGCTATATAGCTTTGAATTGAGATTTTCACCCCAATCCCTAGTATAGAACTACTCACTCATGTTGAGTGAAGAAAATGTAATACCCGGAATTTTTTTTTATTTCCGTAAACCCGACTCGTGGTTCCGAGTAACCAACTTAAATAACTTAGATCAAGTGTTTTATCTTCTTGTTGGGCCTAAGCCTCTTCTTCTTACAAGGCCCATGACATTGCCTTGAGTCTTATCCTTAGGGCCCATAGTTGGCCACTTTTGGCCCATCAACTTTAACCAATTCGGATCTTGCACAAGCCCACATCTATGAGTAAGAGAGGCCGGAATTGAAGTCCATCCACACTTAACCATCCTTATCCTTGCAACAACCTGTACGATTCTTACAGAGACACAACAGGAGGGGACCAAAGAATATTGCTAGCTGGCGAGGAAAGACCGTGGAAGACGAAGCGGGGTACAAGCTCCTCCTCCCTCGCCTTTTTGGCCTCTCTCCCGCACATCACTCTCCTTCCTCTGCATTTCCTTCTGCTTGTGCAGACCATCCCACCGCTCTCCTCCTTGCCTCTCTTCTGCTTCTCCTCCTCCCAATCACTCTCCTTGCTTCAACATCCCCAACCTTCCGCGACTTCCCCCCCCCCCCCCCCCCCCGTCATCTTGTTTTCACCTTTGTCCAGCAACACTACCGGCCGAGTTCTTCCCTTGTTACTCTCCTTCTCCTCAGGGGCGGAGTTAGGGGTGACACCCCTCCATAAAATACTAGTTTCAACCTGTATTTTTTGTAGTAAATAAACGGCTATTTTCTTTCATTTTCTAACAGTGGCCCATCCCATCACGTTATCTATCACTCAATAGCTGAAAAATACCTCCTGCAAAAAACTACAACTTTATAACCCTCTAACTCCTGCAACTCTATACTCCACGGCTCCACCTATGATGCGTCCTTGGAATCGTTGAAGAACGAACGCCGGATCTAGACCAAGCTAGAGCTTCAACTACTCCTTGTTGATGTGCAAATGGGAACTTTGATAGAAGTTTGATAAGGCGGAAGCGATTTGAAAATGGATGCGGAAGCGAAGGTTTGATTCGATCTAGGGAGATCGAGCAAACGTTGTAATGGATTGGAGGGTTGATTCTTTAGAAGAATCCTCGAATGTGAGTTCTTGGATCTAAGACTTGATCCAAGGAAGAACTTTGAGGGGATTGAAGAAGAAGTGATGCCCAAATCAAGAGAGAGGATTTTCCTTCAAATAACTTGATTAATATTAGACATGCTTTACAAGTGTGGTCAAACATCCTTTATATAGTGGATGAAGGCCAAACCATTAGCCGGAAATTAAAGACGGAAATAAAGGTGGGAAATAAAAACGGGAAATAAAGCCGGGGCTAACTCCCGAATTGAAAGGCCTAGACTATCAATGTCGGAAAGTAACTCCCGGAATTAAGTTCCGGAGTTACGGTTCCGAAAATTAAAGTCTATTATTAAAATGAAAAATACATTAAAATAATAATAATATTTTCTAGCTTGATGACGTGGCGCCGGAAGTCTATGCCATGGTGGAGTGGTGACATGGCATGCCACTAACGGGTCCAAGTGATGCAATGGTGTGTCGGATGATTGAGCCGGAAGCTTGGGCGATGGCTTTAGCTCGGGAGCGAGTGAGCGGTCCATCGGAGCAAACCCGCAAAGCATCGTCCTCCTCATCCACGGTCATGGTTGTCAAGGGCGCATCAGTCCCCCATCTTGGATGTGAAACGTCCCCGTTTCACCGTCGTCAAATAGGGGCTCAACATAAGGGGCTAGATCCTTGACATTGAACGTTGGGTGCACGCCATAGGAATCCGGAAGCTCCAACTTGTAAGCATTCGGACCATGGCGGGATAGGATCCGGAAAGGGCCATCACCTCGATCCGATAGCTTGCCCTTGCGTCGAGATGGAAAACGCTCCTTCCTTAAGTGGAGCCAAACAAGATCGCCGGGCTCGAAAGATATGTCGCGACGGCCCTTGTTGCGTTTTTCGGCAAGTTGGGCGGCACGACGTTGGAGTTGTGCTCTTGTCCGCTCATGAAGTTCAATGATTGAGGCAGCTCGACTTTCGGCGGTGATGTGTTCACCGTCCTTGAGTGGGCGTGGTGTGAAGTCCAAAGGCGTGTGTGGATTGAGGCCGTAGACAACTTCAAATGGTGAGAGTTTAGTTGCCGAGTGCCTAAACCTGTTATATGAAAACTCCACAACCGAAAGTAAGTCCTCCCACTTTCGTGGGTTGTTCCTCAGCGTTGCTCTAAGCAGAGCACCGAGAGTCCGATTGGTCACCTCCGTTTGACCATCGGTTTGGGGGTGATAACTACTTGAAAACAACAAGTTGGTTCCAAGTTTTCCCCATAACGTCCTCCAAAAGTGACTCACAAACTTCACGTCCCGATCAGTAAGGATGGAACGTGGTATCCCGTGTAAGCGCACCACATTGTTAAAGAATAATGTGGCGACATCGCTAGCATTGTGGGTGCTCTTACACGCGATAAAATGAGCCATTTTTGAAAAACGGTCGACTACCACAAAAATGGAGTCGTTGCCTCGCTTGGACATTGGTAGGCCAACTACAAAGTCCATGGAAAGATCCTCCCAAGGTCCTATTGTTATAGGTAAAGGAGAATACAATCTGTCCGGACCTTGACGTGATTTTGCATGATGACATGTGATGCAACTTGTGCAAAACCGTGTCACATGCTTGCGCATTTTGGGCCAAAAGAAGTGCTCTTGGAGAGCGGCGAGAGTCTTGGTAGCACCAAAGTGACCACGACCCTCATGGGCCTCCTTTATCAACAAGTGGCGTATGGACGAACGCGGAATACAAAGTTTTCCCGCGCGGAACAAGTAGCCATCATTTATAAAGAAGGTCTCATGCTCTCGGAGGTCAAGGCATTTGGAAAATATATCCTTGAAGTCAAGATCTGTGGCATATAACTCTTTGATAAGAGCAAAGCCATGAATCTTGGCGTCCATATGCACCAAAAGGATATATCGCCGAGAAAGGGCATCGGCTACCACATTCTCTTTTCCCTTCTTATGCCGAATGACATAAGGAAAGGTTTCTAGAAATTCTACCCAGCTTGCATGGCGCCGACTAAGATTAGTTTGGCTCTTGAGATACGAAAGATCCGCATGATCCGAATGAATCACGAACTCCTTCGGCCACAAGTAGTGTTGCCATGTCTTTAGACAACGAACTAAAGCATATAGTTCCTTGTCATAAGTTGGATAGTTGAGTGGCGGACCGGAAAGCTTTTCACTAAAGTAAGCAATGGGCCGATTCTCTTGTAGGAGAACACCCCCCCCCCCCCCCCCCAATGCCACATTAGATGCATCACACTCCACCTCGAAGGTTTTCGAGAAACTTGGGCGCTGGAGTAACGGTGCATTGCAAAGGTCTTTGAGCGCATCAAACGCTCGAGCATGGGTATCACGTCACTCAAACGTGACACCCTTAGTAGTGAGCTCATGAAGCGGCGCTGCTACCGAGCTAAAGTCTTTGACAAAACGTCGGTAGAAGCCCGCTAAGCCGAGAAAGGCTCGGCACATGGTGACCGTACTAGGTGTAGGCCACTCCCGAATAGCGCGAACTTTGGATTCGTCTACTCGGAGTCCGTCCTTAGACACGACATAGCCAAGAAATATTGATGTGTCGGAGCAAAAGACACATTTTTCATAATTGACGTATAATTGTTCTTGTCTAAGGCACTCGAGCACTTGGCGAAGGTGCCCGAGGTGTTCATTCAAAGACTTACTAAATATGAGAATATCGTCAAAATAAACTACAACAAAATTACCCAAAAACCGGCGGAGGACATGGTTCATGAGACGCATGAACGTGGATGGGGCGTTGGAGAGTCTGAACGGCATGACAAGCCACTCATATAAGCCGTACTTCGTTTTGAAAGCCGTCTTCCATTCGTCACCCTCGGCCATCCGAATTTGGTGATAACCGCTCCGGAGATCAATCTTTGAGAAAACAGTGGCGCCGTGGAGTTCATCTAGCATGTCGTCGAGGCGCGGGATCGGATGCCGGTACTTGACGGTTATTTGGTTGATGGCTCGGCAATCGACACACATCCTCCAAGACCCGTCCTTCTTGGGCACCAAAATGACCGGCACGGCACATGGTGAAAGCGACTCACGAACATATCCCCGGTCTAGGAGCTCTTGGACTTGACGTTGTAGCTCCTTAGTCTCTTCCGAACTTGCACGGTAAGCGGCACGGTTGGGTAAAGATGCGCCGGGCACCAAATCGATTTGGTGCTCAATTCCACGGATCGGTGGTAAGCCGGGTGGTAGATCATCGGTCAAGACGTCCTGAAATTCAGACAACAAAGTAGACACCTCGTGCGGCATATTACTAAGGTCATGGGAAGTAGATAAGCAAAAAGGAACTAGCAAAAAGCATGGTAACTTGCCTTCCTTGACCGGTGTCAAATCATGTTTCCGGCCAAAAGTACCCTCGGCTCACACCGGCCTTTGATTATTGGGTCCGGAGATGTTAAAGTTGCATTCGTGGGAACGATGCTTCCTTTACTACCTCTAGTCTCAATAGCATGGTTACTAGGGACGATGTTCCGGGATCCGGAAGTACTAGCACCCACAACATCTGGGGAACTCCTAGGAGGGTCCGATGTTGCCGGCGCCGTAGTGGTCTCATCTATGGCTTGTTGCCTCTTCCGTTCCGCATAATCAATTAATATTTCATGTGGAGTCATAGGCAATAATGTGACTCTT
Source organism: Fagopyrum tataricum (assembly GCA_002319775.1). Lineage (NCBI taxonomy): Eukaryota > Viridiplantae > Streptophyta > Magnoliopsida > Caryophyllales > Polygonaceae > Fagopyrum > Fagopyrum tataricum. Next base: position 56,289,640 of record CM008279.1, read on the forward strand.
TTTCCATTATATTGGATCATATATCTATTAAGATAACCATCATGGAATGTACGACGATCGAATTGCCATGGTCGTCCTAATAATACATGTGTGGCGTCCATCTTGATAACATCACAAAGGATCTTATCAACATAGGCGCCTATGGAAAATGTCACCCAAGCTTGTTGTGTGACGGTGTCACACGCCTTATCGGAAATCCATTGGATTCCATAAGGTGTTGGGTGGGGGGTTGTAGGTAACTTAAAGTGTTTTACCACTTTTTCATTGATAATGTTACAACATGAACCCCCATCAACTATTAAAGAGAGACTAGTATTATTGACCAAACAACGAGAATGGAAAAGATTTTCACGTTGGTCAATAGGAACAAATTCTTTAACGGCCAAAATTCGACGAGATACAAGGGCGAACTTACTGGGTTGTGCCGGGCCGCAAACCATTTGTTCGTCGCATGGTTCCATGCCATAGTAGGGGTCGGCGTCTTGGTCATCCTCAATGATGATATCGCCGTCTTCTTCATCTTCCTCATCTTCATATGAGGGGTTGGCAAACAACACACGCTTTGTGTTCGGGCAATCACGTTGGACGTGACTGAATCCGCTACATTTGTAACACACGGGCTCTCTTGGCCGTGCCGCCGGTGGAGGTCCTTGAGAGGTGCGGGCGGGAGGTGCTTGCGCCGGGGCATTGGGGCCACGTGGTGGTGCCCTCTCGGTATCCGCTTGTCGGGTGGATTGAACCATCCGTTGGGCTCCTTTGGTGGCGTCGGACTCTTGAGAACTAGATATATCTCGAGCACGGGTGTTAGTAGAATAAGTTTATTGACTTTGAGAGGAGTTATACCTTGAGTATCTTGGATTCTCTTGTTGTTGCTTATGAAGCTTCATGGCCGCATGACACAAAGCTTCTAATTCCTTGTATGGAACGATCTCAAGGGGACGTCGGATTGACGGATTAAGGCCACTCATGAACTTGGTGCGTAGGGCGGAGGGAGAGGCCGAGATGCCGGCCTTCATATGCATGTCCTCGAGCTTGGCCAAGTAGGCCACCGGAGTGAGTTTGCCTTGTTGGAGCTCGGCAATTTGCATCCGCATATCGTTTTTGAAGTCGTCGGGGACATACTTCTTTGTCATGATGTAGATCAATTGATCAAACGTCGCAACTGGTTCCCATCATCGGCTCTCACGGACGTGTTCATACCGGTTCCACCAAGATTTTGCATCGCCTTCAAAATACAAGGTTGCCGCTTCGATCTTCTCATATTCCTCGTAGTGGCAATGCTTCAAAGCCCTTCTCATGTCCTGTGCTCAATCAAGAAATACACAAGGATCATATTCCCCATAAAATATTGGAAATTTAACTTTACCTTCCCTACGAGCTTTGTAGGGATCCGGGCGGGGCGGTGGCATATCATCATGATGAACTCGTTGATGGGCATGCCTTGGTGGGTTAGGAGGAGGCAACCATTCTTCTCCTCGGTCCTGGTTCTCATATGGGTCTCGGACGGGTGGGTGCCATGGACGAACATGAGCCACCCGTTCCAAGTTGGGTTCATCGTCGGAGAACTCATCAAAATCATCCCTCTCGTCATACTCATCATAGCCGCGGTATGATGATCGCCGGCTAGGTTGTTGGTGGCGTTGTCCATACCGATCATTACTAGAACGTCGAGGATGATGATCTTGTCGATTGGTGTGTTGGGAATCGTTCTGGACGGGACGGCTAGTATGTTGTGCATTTGGTGGAGGTGGGGGCGATCCGTACCGTCTACGGTTGCGCTCGAAACGCTTGTTCCGATCCATCGTATCTACATAAAGTAAATCATCCGGAGTCGGGCCATCGTTGTTGTTGGTCTCATTGAGGTGGTCCCTGCCGTCTTGTTGATTTTGACTTTCGATGACTGAGGCAAGCCTAAGACCTTGAGATGGGTCGGATCCCAAAAGACCTTTGCCTTTTCGACGGGCATCGGACGTGGAGGTCTCGACCATGGTGTCATTTGGATTTGAAGCGGGACGTTGAGCGGTCGTAAGGGCCAAAAGTTGTGCCCTCATCTCCTCCAATTGTTGCTTAAAATTAACAACTTCCTCGGATAAGGAGGTACTTTCACGTTCACGAGCATCCTGAGAGTTTTTCATATCCACGTTAGTCATGATTCCAAATGAATACACACAAATGCAAGCAATCAAATGAGCAAGGTGACGAAGTAAGTCAACGTTACCCAAGTTCAAGTGCGTTAAGGTTCTACTTTTGGGAAGGCCGTTTGGCGGTTAGGCAAGATAGGCTAATCCAACAAAATTTGAACCAATTCACACAAATAGCAAGTGATAAATTTGCAACGTGTATAAGAAGATGGAGAGATAAGAAATGGACGGATTGTTTATCGGCAAGTTTTACTTGCTTTTGGTCTTTGACCTTTTGTAATAATCCGATTTTTCGGATGGACCGGTTTTCCGGACGTCTTTTCACTTCTTCTTTTTTTATTTTTAACTTTGCAACTTTTGATGCAAGAGATGAAACACTTTGGAAACAAATCCGCTTTGTTGAAGAGTTTTTGGGTTTTTATTTTTTGGTTTTTTTTTTTGAATATCAAAATGCGAGATATCCGAATTTGTTAACAAATAAATCCCAAGAAATTTGGTAAAATCGATTAACAAACTTGTCGGATTGGGTCGGTTTAAGAACAAATTGTATTTGATAGATGGTTTGATGGCAAACCAAATATCTCCTAAATTTGTTTGGTGAGGAAAAAAAAAATTCAAGAAAACTTCAATGAACACGAAGAACAAGATGAAGATCTTCAAGAAGAAAAGAACAACAAAGGCAAAAGAAGGATAATAAAATAACGCACAAAAACAAGAGTAAAGAGAACTTAGCTTCGATCCCTTTGCTCTGATGCCAATTTGATGCGTCCTTGGAATCGTTGAAGAACGAACGCCGGATCTAGACCAAGCTAGAGCTTCAACTACTCCTTGTTGATGTGCAAATGGGAACTTTGATAGAAGTTTGATAAGGCGGAAGCGATTTGAAAATGGATGCGGAAGCGAAGGTTTGATTCGATCTAGGGAGATCGAGCAAACGTTGTAATGGATTGGAGGGTTGATTCTTTAGAAGAATCCTCGAATGTGAGTTCTTGGATCTAAGACTTGATCCAAGGAAGAACTTTGAGGGGATTGAAGAGGAAGTGATTCCCAAATCAAGAGAGAGGATTTTCCTTCAAATAACTTGATTAATATTAGACATGCTTTACAAGTGTGGTCAAACATCCTTTATATAGTGGATGAAGGCCAAACCATTAGCCGAAAATTAAAGACGGAAATAAAGGTGGGAAATAAAAGCGGGAAATAAAGCCGGGGCTAACTCCCGAATTGAAAAGCTTAGACTATCAATGTCGGAAAGTAACTCCCGGAATTAAGTTCCGGAGTTACGATTCCGAAAATTAAAGTCTATTATTAAAATGAAAAATACATTAAAATAATAATAATATTTTCTAGCTTGATGTCGTGACGCCGGAAGTCTATGCCATGGTGGAGTGGTGACATGGCATGCCACTAACGGGTCCAAGTGATGCAATGGTGCGTCGGATGATTGAGCCGGAAGCTTGGGCGATGGCTTTAGCTCGGGAGCGAGTGAGCGGTCCATCGGAGCGAACCCGCAAAGCATCGTCCTCCTCATCCACGGTCATGGTTGTCAAGGGCGCATCAACCTACTTGTTAGTAGCTTGTAATTATAAACTAATTGTTTTTTTCACTTTCTATTGTTTCGGTTACAATAAAACCATTAGTTATATTTCTTCTATTGATTATTATATTCTATATAATACATGGGTATTAATAAATACAGATACCATTCATATATGCATACAACTTATTTATTAACACTATCTTTTTTTAATAATTAAGCTATTAGTTATATATTTTATTTAAAAAAATCAATTAGATGTGCAAAATATAACTATAAAACAATTTGAGTGATTTAGAAAAAACAATCTTTTTAACCATCAAATAATAACTACAAAATACTAACTCGGTTATCACGACGTACACTATTGTATATTGGTGATATAAATCATGTTATTATACTCATATTTTTATATTCAATTATATAATAACAAAAGTTGTAATAAAATCTAATAGATTGGATTATCGATTAATTTGTTAGGCTAGTATAAACACCGCATTCATCGTACTCTTCATTTTCCATTACAAATAAAGTTTAAATAGTTTATAATAATAATAATAATAATTATTATTATTATTATTATTATTATTATTATTATTATATATTTATAACTCAAAAATTTATATATTTTTTATTATATGATTTTGAATCTCGCCCATCCTATAAAATTTCTGGCTCAGTCAATCCTTCTCCTTCTCCTTTCCTATTCGTTCGAAGAGCTAGCTGACTCTTTTCTCGCGCAGCTCCTTGCATCGGGCTTCTCTGCAAGCAACCCCAGATTCACCTCGCTCCCTTAACTGCTGCGAAGTTATGCTTCATCAACTCCAAAGGTAGCAGGTAGTGCCGACGGGATACCAGATCTTCAGCTTGGCCTCACTGGTAAGCTTTTCTTCTCCTCGTCCTTGGTGAACAATGAATGACGAGGTTGCCTACCTACAATTCTTCTCTGATTACAGGCTAGTGTTGACCACCCTCTGCTCCTTGTCCCTTCTAGTCGAACGCGAGGATCAATCACGAAGACAAGGTGAGAAGCAAAGGCAGCACGCTACCCGACCCTCGCACCACTGTGGGAGTTCCTGTCGGGTAAGCATCATTCTTCCTCCTTCCTTCCCTACACCTTGCTGGAGTGCCCTTATAACGAGCACCTTGTGCCGCTCAACCTTGCAGGAACCCCTGGATTCGGACCTGACTTCCCACTTCCTTTGGTGAACTAGTTTTCCATTTTTTGATTGTGTAAACCGTCACTTTGAGAGGAACGTTTGGGTACGTTTTACTCATAATCAACGGCCGATTTTTGGATATGTTGTTGTCCATACAGGATACTATAACATGTTAAAATTCTAGGACGATCCAACGGTTGGATCGATAGTTATGACCTTCTAAAGTTGAAAGAAAATCGGTTTTCTAGAATGAGCATGTTAGGATTGTGAACTTTGGGATTTTGTGTAGATTTGTGGTTTTGGCTTGTAGAAGTTTTGATGCTTCTAGCATGTTGTAGTCATGGCCTAGTATGTATAAGTTTTATTTCGGAATTTTTGGAAAACGTTTGACGTAGTTCAATCGATGTTAAAATATCGAGTTATCTAGGTGACGTTTAATACTTTCTTTAAGGCGTTTCTTCTCGAATCGGAAGTTCGGAAATATTTAGAACTCGTTTAGGATCATTTAATGGATAATAGATATAGTTAGACTTTTTCCGGAAGTTTAGAGACTCATATGGCCGTTTTAGAATTTTAAGGAAATTCGGGGTCAAAACCGTAATTTCCTTAAAATTTAGATTTTTGGGCTTAGATGTAAGTTGAGTTACCTTACACCCGTTATGGATATTTTTTTTAGGGTTGTGAGATGATGTTAGACGATAGTACGTTAGGGTATTAGACCCGTGTTGAGCACTTTTCAGAATTATAGGAAACTTAGGGGCATTTTGGTATTTTTGATGAAAGTTAGGATGTTGGTTGTTCTTGCTTTCTGACACCTCCCGAATGGTCTAGAAGCTTCTTAGAGCTTCTTAGACGTTAGTTTCGAATGCTTAGACGTTTCCGTTTTCACCAAGTAGTTGAGATCACGTACGGACGGATCGAGACTTAGCGAGTTTGGATGTCGGACCAGTTCGGGTAAGTCGTATGACTTACTTAGTCAACTATTCTATGTGTTAGCATGTATTGCTAAAGTGGTGTTTGTTGAGTGTTTAATAGTTATAACTTGACTAGGACGATATTAACTTTTATTAGACTCAAGTGTATGCATAACGGGTCGTAGCATCACTGCCCATTCACTGCCTAGGTTTGGGAGGATCCATGCGACTAGACCATCTCGGTATACGGTGTGATGCATAGAATCCATTCCGGTTGGTGCGGGACAGGGGCGAGTTTCGGGAGATTCTCGTGCTACAAAATAAGTTGAACTAATAGAAGTGAATCACCTTAATTGAAGATAATAAAACGGTTTGAGTGTAGCATGCTGATGTATTTATGTTCCGCTTTATATGTGATTGTGCTTTAGTATACATTCTAATGCTTTGAATAGTTAGCTAACGGTTTTATACCGTCTTATGTTAGACGCACCACAGGTTAGGACATCTGTTGAGTGATCCGGAGTCGGTGGTCAGCCAGGTTCTCGTACAAGGTAGTCGGGATAATGGGTTTCTTTATTTTCATAAACTAGACTCGTTCTTTCTTTTGGATTCTAGTTCGTGTAGTGATGGCTGACTTTCTTTTCCACACTTTATGATAACTTGCATGTTTTCGGATTTTATTCGGTTTTATTATGTTGTGTCTTGTGGAAGATCTAGTGATATTGTCGTCAATCTAGGGTCGGGACCCACTGGGAGGTCCTAACCCGTGACGCTCCGTGTTCTCAGAATTTGTGGTGTTACAGAAAACACAACAATCAAACAAACAATCATGCAATCCATGAAATCGAGAGAGAGAGAGAGAGAGAGAGGGATGATTCTAAGAACTAAGAGAGAATAGATTTACCAAAATAACAAAGGAAAGTAGCATTCCAACTTGTATCAACACAAATCGGCCACAACTCGGGACAAATTCCTGACAACTCGGACTCAACTCGACCAACTCGGCCTAAACTAAGGAGACTTGGCTCCAAAAATGAGAGAAAATAGAGAGATTTGTGGAGTGGTGAATTTGTATTTTCTTCCATGCAGCTAAGCCCCTTTTATATAGGCTGAGAAAGTGAGGAAAGTGGCACGGATCGCCCGCTAGCTTGGCAAGGATTGCCAACATCAGCACCAAGATTCCCTTGTAACCGTCGTCACGTGGAGAGTTTGTTATAACCGCACAACGCATGCATCGAGTCGGCCAAGAAATGACTCGACTCACGTTGAAAAGTAGGTCGATGACATTACTGTCTTCGTGAGTCGAGTGGGTCGCGTGACTCGACCTCCACTTGAGCGATGCTTGACATGTCTTCCGCCTGGGCTCGATGTCTTCGTCCTAGGAGAGCCTAAGTCTTTGATTATGAGTCGTTTCCTCCTTCTTTGTGCGAGTGAAGGGGAACTTTGAGCAGGGTTGCATATCTGGATGATCTTTAGTCATTCCTTCTTCTTTAATACGCCGGAGCTTCTCTTTGCTTATTCTTTCTTTGCTTCCAATGATGATGAGGTGATGGTTGATTTCTTAGGTCTTTTCTTGCCCATTGATGCTCCTTTTGACCTATAATCACCTAAGCACAATAGACAAACAAGAGTAGACATTCTTTGATGCAAATAAGCTCTAGTAAAGATGTAAATGCCTAAACCCATGCATTCTATTAAAAACACAAGAAAACAACTATACAAACGATAACATTAAAACATGCTATCACCAAACAATCGCCCAAATCTCGGGACAATTGTCAATCCACCTTCGACAATGCCATTAGCGGAACTAAGTCAAGCTCGATACATATATGAAAAACCAATACATCAAAGTATGGAACATAAAACAACTCCGGTAAAAGACCTACTACTATCTTTGGTATTTTAGGAATGCCTTGGTATTTGATCAAAACAGAATACAGATTGTATATTGACCGGTTATCCAAGACTTATTAGCAATATTCTACATTTCTATTGATTCATTTTATCATCTTTCTACACCTTGGCCAACCGTTAGCTGTGTTTTTTTTGTTCAAGTTTTATATATGGTTGACTCAATCGATATAGATTGAATCCGGTATTGTGTTCTAATTTATTTTTCATTATTCAATTTAATTTAAGAGTAACATTTGTATTTGCATATGAAGATCAAGAAAACATCTCCTTCAAACCCTTCTCCTCTATATCTTATTATGATATCTTAGTTCTTAGTTTTCGAAAAGGAATAAGTGGTTGCTTAAGCTAAGGAACCTACATTCATATCACTGTTTCGTGTTGGATTAAGATATACCAACCTTAGACAGGTTGAGTATTGACAAGACTTCTGTTATTCTTGTATTGAATCTCATTCGAAAGATCGAATCAACACAAATAGAGTTATAGATTCATATCCTTCGTTGCCATTAAGAAATGATATAAATGAGGAAACTGAACATATGTACTACTCCGAGTCTGATATCACGTTTGTATAGAGAACTCAAAGAAAAGTTCACAAATCCATTATTGAAAACTCAAACAAAAGAGAATCAGTTTACATACTCATCATGGATATTTAGGAAAATCAATAGCGTCGTGGACAAATTCATAAAGATGGATCATGATAAACCCTTTACCGGTGAAATGAAATGATCTGTCGTAAAGTTAAAATTTCCATCCAAAAGTATTATGTTTTAGGATGACCGACTATCAAAATGTTGACTTAAAGTCAAACCAGTATTGATCTTAATTACCATAAACCCGGTACCAACAATAATCAAATTGATAGTTACTTTATAAATACATTTTTTATAAACGATTTGGTGTGTTTGCTATATGTTAGCTTCGTTAATTCCATTATCATGAATATTAGGATAACTCGCAATAATACGAACCCTTCTAAGAAATTTGGACCGTCCATTTCATGTTCAATTCTTGGGCTGCCAACCTTCTTACGTGTCTATATTTGAGTTGCAAATTTATACTCTCACCAACTCCTTTTATATAATCATCCATGTGTATTATTGAGGATTTCCATTACGTCACAACTCGTAATAATAAAACCATGTTTATATATTTTGGTGAGTGAATATTCAAATATCCAACATCTTATATTATCTTATATATATTAAAGCGGACGCACTTTTTACCATGTGTCGTCGTCAAGATTTTCCGTCCGCCAAAAAAAAATTTAAATTCGGAATTTTAATCAATATTTTGTATCAAAAAATTAAAATAAAAATATTTTAAGTTCGAATTTCTGAAAATTAAAAAAAAATTAGTTACGTAATTTATAACCCTTATCAGAAGAAACTAAATTCTTTTGTTACCATTTTTAATTAATTTATTTTTTTGGTTAAATTTCAGTTAAAATTTTGATGAGAGAGAATATCAAATCTTTTGAAAAAGTTCAAAAAAAAATAAAAAATTAGTTACGTAATATATAACCCTTATCAGAAGAAACTAAACCGAGTCATTTTGTTACCATTTTTAATTAATTAATTTAATTTTTGGTTAAATTTCAGTTAAAATAGATAATATCAAATCTTTTGAAAAAGTTAAAAAAAAAATAAAACAAAAATCAGTTACGTAATATATAACCCTTATCAGAAGAAAGCAAATCTTCGTTTTGTTACCATTTTTAATTTATTTAATTTTTTTTGGTTAAATTTCAGTTAAAATTTTAATGAGATATTATATCAAATCTTTTAACCCTTATCAAAAGAAACTAAATCTTTTGTTACCAGTTAAAATTTTGATGAGTATATATAATTGACTGAGTTCTTTTAATCCACAAATTGACCGAGTTCTTTTCAAAAAATCTTCAATTAACAAATGAATGGATAAAAAGTAAATAATTAAAATGTTAATTGGTTAACTACATTTATTTATTTATTTAACAAATACACATAACAACTAAATACTATGTTTCAGCGAAAAAATAACGAAAAAATCTATTTGTTGAATCCGGTTTTATCGATTCATATCGATTCACTAAACTAATTTTAACGTAAAATCTAAATTGGTGAATCCGATTTTATCTTTTTAAAATAATTCAAACTTCTCCGATAATCTTCGTAGATATATTATCTTTTAATGTTTACATATATTTATTAAACAAAATATCAAAGATATATTGCTCAATAAGCTTCATATCTGTACAATTTCAGCATCTATAAATAACGTGTATCTAGATCAACTTTCATTCATTTTAGATTGTGAGATAGATACTTATTTTTTTTTGGTCATGCTTCATTTTCTTTCGTCCATTGTTCTCCCTCTCCTTTGAGACATGTACGTGATTTTCAAAGAGCATGGTATGTACTCGATGTCTCTTGCGTTGTTGATTATTCGTGACAATGCCTTAACAAACCACCCCTTCCATTGAAACACAATGTTAATCTTCTTTGTGTGCATCGTGGGTCGATTAACCATTCGAATGCAGCATCTCGGTTCACCAATTTCAAGGAAGAACATCGACCTGCAAGCCGAGATCTGCACCGGACCAAATCGTGACCCCAACCACCGCTATTCCAACTTCCTAGCTCGACATTTGGTGCATCCATCCCAATCAAAAATCAAATCTCCAAAGCCAGTTTGCTCTTTTGAGTTCAAGTGCTGATTTTGTATCCTGGTAGTTCTTGTGAAAAGTAGAGGAAGAAACAAATCTTCTTTTTTTTTATAGTGTTAATGGATTGTCTCTAACTATTGTTAAACTCCTTTGATGAAATCTACTTTTTACATACTTACTGATACATTAATTACATCTATTTTTTACATTCTTATATATATATATATATATATATATATATATATATATATATATATATATATATATATATATATATATATATATATATATATATATATATATATATATTCCCCTATAATTCATACATATCAAAAATGATCATACACTATCCTAGGGAGATATGTGACTGCAGTCAATTTTGAACTTTACATTTTCTTCACATGATTGACTGAAGTCATTGTGAGGAAGGTACTAAAATTTGTTGCATATTTTATCCAGTTTTAAAGTATTAAAAATCTATTTCGTTGTCTATTTTATCTAAAAATTTATAATCTTTTTGAATCATTAAAATATTGAATAAATGTTTCAATATCTATTTTATCATAAATTTCATAAACTTATCTTTCATAATCTTTAAAATAGGATATTAACAAAAAAATAATTGAGGATCCTTATTTAGGATATTAACAAAAAAGAGACATAAATCTTTTTTCAACAAAAGCATATTAAAATCATCAATTTTGAATTTTATTATAAAAACTTATGTAAATCTTCCTCGAGTCCTGGACAATAGTATTTGGACGGAATTAGTCGGACCGGCGAATCAATATTTTTAATATGTATTCCAAAAAAAATCAATATTTTATTAATTATTTATAAACATATACTTAACATACCTTATAATAGTGATAATAGCACACCTATATATTTGAGATGCGTGAATAATTTTTGTCATTATCAATAGAATTTTATGCTAACATAGAAATTAATATATTTTTAATATATATTTTTAAATTAAATTTAACATGTAATCCCGCACAAGGTGCGGATATTATACTAATAAGTATTAAAGGAGAGCCCTTTTTGCCACGTGTCAGCACCAGATTTAACGTAGCCTAAAAAAATATTTTAAAAAGTTAATTATATTAAGTTGTTAATATAAATTATTATCGAAGCCCAACAAAATCGTTTTACTAAAGTTATTTATCTAGATTATTAAAAAATGGGTTTACATCCTTTTAATAAAAATTATTATTATTATTATTATTATTATTATTATTATTATTATTATTATTATTATTATTATTATTATTATTATTATTATCATCTTATATCTTTATTTTTATATATATATATATATATTCTTATCTTATATATTAAGGGAGAAGAAATTTTTGCCACGTTTCCTTCCAAAAATTAACCTCAACCCAAAATCTGTTTAAATTCAACAATTTAAAATTTTAAAATCTCAATAACTTATAATTTATTCTGAAATTCCAATAATTAAAAAAGTATTATTTAGTTATGTAATTAAAATCAATTATAATCGCGAATTAAAAATAAATAAAACTATTTAACTAAATTCGAAATTCAATTTAAATACATATTTTAAAATTGGAGATTTATAAGGATTTTGTAATTGGAATTCTTGACCTGTCAATTTATTTAAAAATAACTGAAATTTTAAATTTTTGCTATTTAAAAAATTATTCATATCATCTAACTAAATCAATAGATTTAAACAAATTTTGTTTTGATTTCGAATTTTTTAAAGCATTTTCGAAATAATATTTAAAAACTATATTTTAAAATCAAAATTTATTTCAAAAAAATTAATAATAATACAAAATAAATTGAAAAGGCTAATCGTAAAAGATATATTACTGAGAAATTCTCACAAAATCTTTTTTTTAATGTTGTTCCCTAACTACGTTAATTGTGTTAGTCAATTTTTTTTTAATATATCTCTATATAATTATGAATTGTTTTGTAATTTTTAGTTGTAATTAGTGTTACTCATATCCCTACAATTTAGGGTGATATTATTAATTTTTATATTATGCTTTTCATAGTGTTAACAAGATTCAATTAAACATATCATTGTTTAAAATAAGATTTTACTCTTTATCTAATGATATATTCACGTTTTTTTTTTGTGAGGAAATGATGCCTTAAATTTCAAGGGTCAAGTTGGATGATGACCATATTATTTAAATTTTCATTAAAAAATATATTATTTAGTGATAGGATTGATAGGATTTATATACTTATTGTATATATATTATTTATTTAGATTTTATTTATGCTTTAATTATAATCTAATCATAAAATCACAATCAATATCAAATATACTCCTATTGCTTAGAAATATATATAGTTATTTATTTAGTTATATAAAATATTTATTTTAAACATGAAATTATTTTCTTACTGTTCACTCTAATTTCCTTTCTCATATTTAAAAATAAATTAGATTGTTGATCTCTATGTGTTTATAGATTCATAAGTTTCATATTACCTACTAATATACTTTTTAAATCAAATTTTAAAATCCAGATGTGAAACACAATTTTTCTATTAAATCATATTTATAAATTATACAATTAGGATTGACGTCGAAAACAAAATTATTTACAAAAGTAAAAAGAAATTAAAATCACATTTATATTATTGTATAAATTTTCTTCTTCACACAAAAATAAAATATGTTTATGAAATTTAAAAATACTATATTTTTTTAATTATTTATAATTGTAATTTTTGTATCGAAGTCTTTAACAGTTGCGAGTAATTCTATATCTAAAATTAATATTTATAGAAAAATCCCGTGCAAGGCACGGGTATTACACTAGTTAATAATAAAAAACCAACCCATATCGTTGGGCAAAAGTGCCTCAACCAATTCCTTGAAATTGAAAAAATATAACATCGTCATAGTCATCCAATGAATTTCGGAGGCCATGTGTCACCGTAAAAATTTTTTAATTAAAATAATTATGTTTTATTAGGAAAAAAAAGATTAAAATTAATTTTTTTTTAATTGAAAAAAATATATGAAAGAATGACAATAAAAAGTAAAACAAAATCTTTCTTAACTTTAAATAGTTTTTTTGGGAAAAAAAAACAAAAGAGAGAAAAACATATTATAAAACATGTGTGAAAAAATAAAAAAGAAAGAAAATTGTAAAAAGGGATTTGAACTCTTAACTTTTTTAATAGAAATACATGAAAGAATGATAAAAAGTAAAATAAGACCATTTTTAATTTAAACTCTTGACCAATTACATCAAATATTGAGTTTCAACCATTATAACAAGCACTCTTTTTTGTGTTATAAATCAACATCAATTAAATATTATCGAGCCTCAAAAAAAACTGGAGTTTTGTGTGGTTGGACTGAATGACCCCCCTTGTTTGACGGATTTGATCATCGCAATGTTTCAAAACTGGTTTATTTGAAATAATTTATGGGTGTCAACGTAAATATCCAATATAAGTTTTTTATTTTTTCGATTGAAGAAAATATCTTATACTTTCTGAACATTTTCAATCAACGTAGTGAAGTTCGAGGACATTTCACATGGAATTATCAATTATGTAGTTTAGGTACTTCCATGTTGCACTCATAAATATTCTGAAAGTTTCCACCAAGGAATATTAATGTTGGAGAAATTTTGTCTTCAAACTGTCATAAATTGAAAACTTTCATCAAGACCATCGAGTTTAAAATTATTTTCATTTCTTACATAACTCCCACAAAGTAGGAAAATTTTCCCGAAACAATACACAACCAGGGCGAGTCAAGCTTAATTTTTTCTTCCGAACATAATTACGATGAACTAAATATTTGTAAAATATAAACCGTTAGTAATAATGCATGAACTAAGTGCTCAAGATTTTGTATAAGTTGAGCATGAAATGAACTTCTAGGGCATAAAAATAGATCAACTGATATATTAATAACTTTTTTGCATTATTTTTAATAATTTTTCTTGAAATTTTTATGGTTGTTACAATTTTAGTTCAAGTATATTAATACTAGTATATCTTTTAAAATAGCTCAAACGCGTGTATTATTAGTACAAAATATATAAAAATAATAGTATAAATTTTTGAATGAACAAAATTAACTATTATAATTTTTTTTTGTAAAAATGCACGAGCTAATAAAAACGAAAATTTTAAACGAATAGTATAAAAAAATTAACTAAAAAGTAGTTTGTAAGAAATTTTTATAAAAAAAATACAACATGTCAAAAGAAGGCACTCCAAAAAAAGACCGGTATAGATGAATAGTACAATGCATGATCCAGTTTAATTTTTTCTCTTTACTATAGTGAAAATTCCAAATAGTATTCTACTAGTAATCATAAAGATAAATGTATAAAGACCAAGATACCTAAAGTTATTCTTAACAAAAATATGTAAAATGATAATATTATATAAGTATTGAAGGAGAGACCTTTATTTCAATGTGTCAGTGCCTTATCGAAGACTTAAAATATCTTTTAAAAATTTAAAATTTTATGTTAATAAAAAGTCAGTTTTAAAAATAAAAAAGTTAATAAATCTTTTATGTTAACAAAAAAGCCATATTAATAAGTTTTTTATTTAAAAGTTTTTTTCCTTCAAAATTAACAAATTCAAAACTTGATCCAATATTATACATTTGTAAAAACATGAAATTAAGTTTATATCTAATTTTTTTAATTATTTATATTTTATATGTTTATTATTTACTAACTCTAAATTTTTCATATTTCTAAAAAGATTTAAATAACTATTTTTTGACCTATAAATATATTATATAATAATTGTCTGATTTTTCATTACAATCAATATATTTATATGTGAATTTAGAATACGAAAATATATATAATAACAAATAAATATTGCCTAATCCATTATCATTCAAAACCCCGCACATTTGTGTGGGTATTACACTAGTCATTTTCATTAAGAGGGAGCGATGGAGTATGAAAAGGATAGTGTCTTGTTTGATCAAAATAAAATGTTTTGAAAACCATGTGGAATTAGCTAAATTGTAGTACCCTTGAATGAAATTTTTGCTTTTGTATTTTAGCCCTGAAACAGAAGAAGAAGAAGGAGACCGTTAGGTTTGAACATATCGGGGTTTAGGGTTTGAAAGATAGTTGAGTTCTTCTTCCGCTTCAATCCTATCAAACAAAACAGCTATGGATAATTCAACTCCAATTACTCGTACCACTCATCCACCTAAGGCTACTAACTACAGAAAAGGAAGGCCTCGAATTGTAATTCTCCATGGCCACCCAACTAACTGTCAAACCCCCACCCCCTTTTATAGATCTCGCAATTTTCTGTTTAAAAATCCCACCTTTTTTTCATGTCTCTCTTACATTAACTTATGAAGCCTGCTGGAATATAGTATTGTTTGTGTACAGTGTCAGCTGTTCTTGCTCTTCTTCAGCAAGTAAGTTGGAAATCATATAACCTAAATTGTTTTTTTAATTAATATTGCAACTTTCTAGAAACACGTTTGTCATGTTTTTTCCCCTCTGCCTAATTGCGAGTTTTTCCTTCTCAAATGTGCATTTGTTCTTGTCTGATTGTACCATGTTGTAGTTGCATTTATGATTTTCGTTGCTTGGCTTTTCATGTCTGATTGGTGTGTTTCTAGTTTTTTTGTGGGTTTGCATGTTCTTTGTGAATGTATGCACTATGGCTATAATTGTGTTACATGGAATCAAATGCAGCAAATGATTGCTTCAATGATCATATTCTTCTTTGATGGATGAACTTGATGATGGTTATAAGTTAAAATTTTCTTTTTGTTGATTTTCAGCCTAATATTCTGAAGGGTGAGCCATGGCAGAGGAGTTGCAGCAGCCACTACTGAATCCCGAAAATTTCAACCGGGATAACATTGATTTGGTAAGAGAGATTAAGAAAGCTACTACTAGCCCCAGAGTTCAGAGAACTTGTAAAATGGCATACTAACAAATTTTAAAATGTGGTAATTGAACAGGAAAACATTCCTCTTGATGAAGTTTTTGAACAATTGAGGACTTCAAGAGATGGACTTACAACCGAGGATGCTGAAGCTCGGCTCAAAATTTTTGGACCGAACAAACTTGAAGAAAAGCCAGTAATTGCTCTTACAATAATACATGAATAGTACAAAACTCTCTCTGTACATAGATTGATTGCTGTTTGATTGCAGGAGAACAAATTCTTGAAATTTCTGAGTTTCATGTGGAACCCGTTATCATGGGTCATGGAAGCTGCTGCTGTCATGGCCCTTGTCTTGGCGAATGGTGGCGTAAGTTAGATGAAACCTTTTTCTTCATTTTTTGTTGTGTGAATTTTAGTTCAATAATTCATCAAAGTATGATCAATTTATCTCACAACTGTCATTTTTCGTGAATTTCAGGGAGAAGGTCCAGACTGGCAGGACTTTGTGGGAATTATCTGCTTATTGGTGATCAACTCAACCATCAGTTTTATTGAGGAAAATAATGCAGGAAATGCTGCCCAGGCGCTTATGGCCCGCTTAGCTCCCAAGACAAGGGTCTGTTTTTTTTTTGTACCATACCATGTTTCTTATATCATTGAACTCTAATTTAAGCATGTTTATGTATGGACAGTTCAATTCCTAGATTGTAAAGATGTTTTTTGCACTAACAATGCATTAATTCATGAAGAAAAATTGCATTGCTTTTTTTAATTATCTTATCTTGACTAAAGTGTTACCAACTCATATGTTTGACAGCTTCTAAGAGATGGGCAATGGAAAGAGCAAGATGCAGGTATTCTTGTTCCTGGAGACATCATCAGTATCAAGCTTGGGGATATCATCCCTGCAGATGCCCGTCTACTTGAAGGAGATCCTCTGAAAATTGATCAGGCATGTTCTGGTTTTCTATCCTTATTCTTTAAGAAATCCTGCAAGGTCCATGGTTCCATTTGGTAGATGATAAAATTACGAGGATTAAGATTATGGGGATGAAGAGAAGTGGAATAATCCCATTAATCTTGTTTGGTAAGGGAATGAAGGAGATAAGGGAATCAAATTATGCAGGTTAAGGGACTTAGATTATGGGAATTGTGTAATCCTATTGAACTTCTATTATTAGGATCATAAGGATTATCGAAGGTAAAATCTCATTTTTATCCCTCTCCTTTTTTCATCTACAAAAAAAAAATTTAACACGTACTTTTTCGTTATTTTACCCACAATCATATTCATTTTATCAAACACTCATATCTCTTCTTTTAATACTCATCTCCTTAAACAATTTTATCTCATTAATTCTTCATCTAAATAATTTTCTTCAACTTCATCTAGGTAATCTTACCTTACCAAACGGACCCCATATGCTATTGCTTTAACTCCTCAAAGCTTTTTCACACCTAACCCGTTTCATTTCCGGAAAAGTTAAGACACTAATCTAAGTGATAATTATAAACAAAATTAGGAAGTAAGAAATCATACCATGCTTAATTGTTAATGGGCAAGGTGTCGAGTAGTCCACCACTCTTATTTATTAGGCTTGAAACATCTCACACTTCGGATGTGGATTGACTAATTTACACAATGAGCGTCCCTTGTCAATGCTTACAAATCCTTAAAGTTGGGGTTGGATTTATCGAAGATCTCATGAAAAATAATATTAATGCTGCAGTCTGCTCTTACTGGAGAGTCTCTTCCAGTTTCAAAGAGGACAGGAGATGAAGTTTTCTCAGGCTCAATTTGTAAGCATGGAGAGATTGAAGCTGTTGTAATAGCAACTGGAGTGCACTCTTTTCTTGGAAAAGCCGCTCATTTGGTCGATAGCACGGAAAGTGTTGGACACTTCCAACAAGTAATATGAACACTATAAAATTTGTGAATTTTATCAAAGTACTCTATGTATGTCATATATAGTAACTCAGCATGCTAAATTTTGCAGGTCCTTACTGCCATTGGAAACTTCTGCATTTGCTCTATAGCTACTGGTATGATTATAGAGATCATTGTCATGTATCCAATCCAACACCGATCATACAGAAGTGGAATCAACAACCTTCTTGTGCTCTTGATTGGAGGAATTCCTATAGCTATGCCCACAGTGCTATCCGTCACTCTTGCTATTGGATCTCATCGTCTTTCTCAACAGGCATGTTTTTCAATATCTTGATTTTACAGAGGAAAATGAAAATAACAATCAATAATCCACCCTCATTATGGATATCACACTTTTTATAGGGTGCTATAACAAAGAGAATGACTGCAATTGAAGAAATGGCAGGGATGGATGTACTTTGCAGTGACAAAACAGGGACTCTTACTCTAAATCGTCTTACTGTTGACCGTAACCTTGTTGAGGTACAAAGTCTTTGTTCATTTGATGACCGTTGTTTGTTGTTGCTTACAAATTCTGAATAAATTTTCATTTATGATATATTCTCTTTTAGGTTTTCAAGAAAGACATGGAAAAGGACACCGTTGTCCTGCTTGCAGCCCGAGCAGCAAGGCTGGAAAACCAGGATGCTATTGATGCTGCCATTGTCAACATGCTTGGTGATCCAAAAGAGGTATAAAGTAAGAAATATTTACAAATTAAGAATGAGTTTCAGAAATGATATCTGATTGTCATGAATTTTTTCCTATCACTCTCAGGCACGTGCAAACATCCGAGAAGTTCACTTTCTACCATTTAACCCTGTTGACAAGCGAACTGCCATCACATACATTGATTCTGATGGTAAATGGTACCGAGCCAGCAAAGGAGCTCCTGAACAGGTATGTCTCTCAGGATAGAAATCTTCATAAGCTACTAAGTATACTTAAATACTTAAATCTGTGAAATTGCATCTTTGTCTATCAGATCCTTGATCTATGCCAAGAGAAGGATGAAATTGCTGAAAAGGTGCATTTGATTATAGACAAGTTTGCCGAGAGGGGATTGAGATCACTTGCTGTTGCTATTCAGGTTGAACTACCAAAACTTAAAGTTGATTATTTGTCTTGTTACAAAAATAGTATTCTTGTCAAAGCATTTAATTCCACTCACAATTTCAAGCTTTATGGTTATATACAGGAAGTCCCGGAGCAAAGTAAGGACAGTCCAGGTGGGCCATGGAGTTTCTGTGGGCTACTGCCGTTGTTTGATCCCCCAAGGCATGATAGTGCTGAGACTATTCGTCGAGCTCTTAACCTTGGAGTTGATGTTAAGATGATCACAGGTCTGTACCAAATTATTATTGTTAGATGTTATTTTTTGGAAAAATGAAATTTGACTCCTCTTTTGTCTTTGTACTATTAGGTGACCAATTGTCAATTGCAAAAGAAACCGGTCGACGACTTGGCATGGGGACAAACATGTATCCTTCTTCTTCATTGTTGGGCCGCAACAAGGATGATCATGATGCCCTTCCAATTGATGAGCTCATTGAGAAGGCTGATGGTTTTGCCGGAGTATTCCCTGGTATGTTCTTAATCTAGTTAATGACTCCAACTAATTCGTTATTAACATTCTTGACAAAGAAGAGTGAATGTCTGACATGAAAATTACTTATTTACAGAACATAAGTATGAAATAGTCAAGATCCTACAAGAAAAGAAGCATGTCGTAGGAATGACCGGAGATGGAGTAAATGATGCACCTGCTTTAAAGAAAGCAGATATCGGAATAGCAGTTTCTGATGCTACTGATGCTGCAAGAAGTGCAGCTGATATTGTCTTGACAGAGCCCGGTCTTAGTGTGATCGTTAGTGCAGTCTTGACTAGCCGAGCTATTTTCCAAAGAATGAAGAACTACACAGTTCAGTTCCTCTCTTATGAATTTTCTATACGTTTTCTATGAACTATTAACTCATTTCTGCTAACTCTTTTCAGATATACGCAGTCTCTATCACAATTCGTATAGTGGTATTTTTTTCTCCCTGTTTTTTTTCTGCTTCTAAATTCTAAATATGATAATTCAATGAGAAATTCCCTTTGTTAATTGCAGTTGGGTTTCATGCTCTTGGCTTTGATTTGGGAATATGATTTCCCACCATTCATGGTTCTGATAATAGCAATCTTGAATGATGGTACTATCATGACTATATCAACTGATAGGGTTAAACCATCACCAATGCCAGATAGCTGGAAGCTAAATGAGATATTTGCCACTGGTATTATCATTGGTACCTATCTCGCTTTGATCACCGTATTGTTTTACTGGGTTGTAAACAATACCACCTTCTTTGAGGTATCATCATCATATTGTACTTATTCTAATTTTTTCCGGATCAACCATAATATTCCGCTCACCATTTTTTTCCTTTTCCTTTCCTTCTTTAGGATCACTTTGGTGTGAAGTCTATATCAAGCAACAGTGAAGAAATTTCATCTGCAGTGTATCTCCAAGTCAGTATTATCAGTCAGGCTCTCATTTTCGTTACTCGTAGCTACAGCTGGTCGTTCACTGAGAGGCCGGGCGTCCTCTTGATGTGTGCATTTGTTGTTGCTCAACTGGTATACTCTTATCTCCCATTTGACTCAAAACATGAAATAATCCTCAAAATGTTGATCCTACCGCAAGCACGGATCTATAGTTGACCTTGGGTTTGCTCTAGCCCACTCCAGAAGAAGACTTTTATATTATATATATATATAGATTTTGGTTCCGGTGAGGAGACTCCTATAGAGAAGAGGAGCGGGGAGAAATTCTGTTCATTTTTTTATACTATGAGTTCATTTTATCTTGGCATCACTTATTATTTTTTTGAGAGTATTAACAAAAAATGGGTTCATTTTTTTATGATAAAAGTTCACTTTTGAAAAATTACAAAAAATGAACACGGTAGTACAAAAAACTGAACTCGGTAGTATTAAAAAAGGAACAAAATTTTTCTCCTCACCTCCTCTCCACAAGGAGCCTCCTCACCCGACCCTATATATATATATGAAACAATAAAGGAACAATCTAGAGTGGCATATTGGTTTACCAATAAACTAGAAATGGTTTTGTTTCCTTTTATCCAGTTTTTAGTTTTTTTTTGTAAAATGATCCTTTACCACGTTTTATGTAAAATATACAGAATTTGTTTTTGTTATTTTGGAGAATAAAATTTGATATTTGATATTTTGTTAAAAATATTGTTTGTTTTTCAAATTACAGGGAAATTTTATTTCATTGAATGATCTAATCAACTTCAATATATATATATATATATATATATATATATATATATATATATATATATATATATATATTATGTGATTTCTATATTTTTTGAATTAAAAAATGTTTTCTTTAAATATAATTTTAGAATAATCTTGTTTATTATTTAAAATAAATTTAGCATATCCAAAATTTTAATGCTAGATCCGTCCTTGTCCCTACAGTTTGATCAAATTATTTGTATGTGTCTCGTGATGGTGCAGGTTGCTACCGTGATTGCTGTATACGCAAACATTGATTTTGCCTCAATAAGCGGAATTGGATGGGGGTGGGCTGGTGTCATTTGGCTTTACAGTTTGATCTTCTACTTCCCTCTAGACATCATCAAGTTCGCTGTCCGGTATGCTCTCAGTGGAGATGCATGGAACCTAGTTTTTGACAGAAAGGTTGGATAAATACTTAATACTCAACCATTTTTAACATTCTAAAGTTAAAGATTCATATGAACATTTGTCCATACGGGTTTTTCGACAGACTGCGTTCACCTCAAGGAAAGACTTTGGCAAGGAGGAAAGGGAGGCTCAGTGGGTTCTTTCACAAAGAACACTTCAAGGGTTGTCCACAGACAATATCGATCTACATGGAAAGCGGAGTTCCCTGATAGCTGAGCAGGCTAAGAGGCGTGCTGAGATTGCCAGGTAAACTAGATGAGCTGAATGTCTTAGTGCGTGTTTACTAGGGGATGGGTTTATTACTCTACGGGTTTATTTGAGTTTATAAATCACCCAAAAATAAACTTCTCAGACCACGGTGATTGATATACTGTTTTACAGGCTAGGGGAGATGTACACGTTGAAAGGACACGTCGAGTCAGTGATGAGGTTGAAGAACTTGGACATGAGCAAGATCCAAGCTGCTCACACAATATAAGCTTGTGGTTATATGCATGTGAATGTGAGTCATAACATCTCAACTCGTACCCAGTAGAATGTCGTTAGTGTGAACTGTGAAGAGCCCAAATTTTGCAAATAACCCATTTCAGTTCATGCTAGATTGTTACTATGTACACACACCTTCATGTAATTTGCTGGTTAATATTCAGATTCAATAAAGTTCCCAGTCACAAATTTGTGACTTCTCGAAAATTGTTATATTTGTGTTGGCTTAAAAGGTGCTCAGCAGCAGTTTTATTTGTAAAGGATGTTCAACCTTTGAACTCAAGCTCCGCCTCTATACAAAACACGGTACACAATTCTCCAAACCCATCATTCTTTTATACAAAGGCAAGGGGTAATCTTGTCCACTTATAGAAGTCAGGCCGTCCTAAAGCACACAAGGTCTTCAACATCTCGTGGAATAATCTTGTCATTTGAGTTTGACTCATGGCCTAGAGATGCATACCAAATATCAGAAAGATGCCAGAAATTACCATGGCCTAGAGATACTCACGGTTCGATCCCAATTTTTTATTTAGGGATCGAACCGTGTTTCTCCTCTACCCTTTGTCAAAGTTAACCACTTGTACTCGTTCAGTGATCCGTTTCTTGCAATGGAGTCTTCCGAGTTTTGAGCAAGTTTTCGTGGCGGTTTGAGTTGTTTGTTGTCTTGAAGGGGTTTGTAGATTTGTGATCGACTCCTTAAGGCTCTGCTTCGAGTCCAAATCTGAGGTGTCCACAATTGTTACACAGGCTTCCTTCTTGTGCAATTCCTTCGACTACGGACATTGTACTTTTGCTTTCCAAGTGGCTCGCTCGCTCTCCTTTCCCTTGAAGTTTTCCTTGCTTTCGGATCATCTTGATGTATTCTTGTGTTTTTCTTTGATTTTCTTATGTTTTGGTTACTCATGACGGTTACTCGTTTGCCGATTTGTTCGGTCTTTCGATCCATTACACGGCGTGTCGTCTAGTGCATCGAACCGCTTTCCTTTACCTAAAAAAATGTCAATTTATCTATGACAATATACCGATTTGTAACACCCCAAATCCGTAGGACTCGGAGTGCTACTGGGCTAGGATCTCACAATGGATCATGGCCCTAGCCTGACAACAACTTCACTGAATCTTACAACAAGACACCAACAGATTAAAACAAAACATAAAAACTGATATATATATATATATATATATATATATATATATATATATATATATATATATATATATATATATATATATATATATATATATATATATATATATCAAAAAGGTGATACAAGATACTGCTGAGTACAAAGTCAAACTAAAATCCGTACAATATGGATAACCCAAAATCCCACGATGTCGCCCAGTATACGAAGCCCTCAGCAGATCACCCTCTCTGGATCACTCTGCAGTTCTCCTAACCTGCGAGGGATCTACAACACGGTATGAAACCGTTAGCTAACTATACACATATATAAGGAGATGCTAAAGCACAAACACATATCAGAAAGGATAAATACTTCAGCATGATATCAAACATTTACCCGGTTTATTATCTTTAATAAGTTGAATCACTTAATCGTATATATATATATATGAAGATAGGTGACACGAGGAATATAATCCCCGCCTCTGAGTACTCTAACCAGCTGGAGTAGTATCAGCACACCTCCCGTGTACCCTGTGGGAGTGGTGAGGGTCCTTCCTTTATACCAGATCTGGCCTGACTACAGAGAACCTCCCAAACTCCACTACGGGATGAAAGGGAAAGGTTATCACGGCCACTACAATGGGCGGTCAATATAATATAGGTCGGTGACTATCATAATCATAAAGCATGCTATAAAGCATATAACAAACACCACTCAAGCATACATCCAATATAAGGATAGTAGCTAAGTAAGTCCTATGGACTTACCTCGATCTCAGAAGTAACTCAAGTACGATCCATTCTCAGAAACGTCCAATTCAAACTGGAGGACAACACAGCCTATACAAGACAGACATATATATATCACAATCCTATCACACAAAGGGTCACACCTAGACCCAAGGGATCCATAAGGGATCATATCCAACTCATAACCTCAAGGCCGTAACCGGCATATCTATATCATACTCGTCATAAACCGATACCTAGCATAGTACTAGTTCCCTCGTACTAGAAAGGAAAGGAACTACCTAACTATAGGTAGTCCCGGGACAAGACGCACCTGCGTGATCTAAGGACGCAGGGGCGGAACGCAGGAAACCGCGGGTGCGGTGACACTCAGCCGCGGGGGCGGTGACAAAGGTCGCTGGCAACGCAGGCACGGCGCGGGCGCTGCGGCAAGTCTTCCGCAGGGACGGTGACTTCTGGCCGCGGTGGCGGCGACAGTGCAGAATGAAACCTTGCGGCTTCTCTTTAGCTCTTCACGTGATCAAATCACGTCTAGAAGAGATTCATACACATGCCACAACATACACATACAACATCAATCCTACCTTCAATCATCTAATCCTAAGCTAAAGAAGAAGAAGCAAGGAAGAAAAAGAAGAAGAAGCAAGAAGAAAGAAGCAAGACTCACCACTACTGAAGATCCTAGCTGCAGGAAGGCTTAACACACATCAAGGCTGGCTTCCAAGCACAGCAACTCACAGTCATCAACCACAAAGCCACAATTCTCAAGTAAAACTCCAAGAGAATCTCAAACAAGCTCAAAGGAAGGGATGAAGAAGCAAGAAGGACGTAGGAACAGAGGAATGAAGTGATGAAACCCTTGCTCAGCAAGGTAAAACGGGAGATGTAAGGAAGGGTAAAGCACGGGTCAAAGGGTCAACAAAACCGGCTGCAGCCGCCGGAAACCGCAGGGGCGGTCCCATGAGCGCCGCAGGGGCGGGAACCCGCAGGGGCGGCGGTCAAGCCCGCGGGTGCGGAAAGACCAATCTCGGCTATGGTCCGATCTCGGTCCGAAAGAAAAGGGCTCTTACAGATCCCTACGGACAATGCCGACATCTAATTTTTATAAATATACACGATTAGTAATATACATTACAAATATAGCTTATAAAAAAGTTTAAGGGGGTATTGTTGTGCTTCCTTGGTGGTTGGAAAATATTTGCTTGGTGATGTCCATCTATTATTTGTTTGCATGTTATATACTTACGTATAGGAATAGGAATATCAAGGAGTCTGGTATAGGGATGTCAATGATGGGTCGGATAATGATTCAGATTCTTATGCAGGCAATTAAAAGTTACGATTTTTGTTAATTTATGACGTATTTTTGTAAGTATTTCGCACATGTAATACAAAGTTCATATTTTTTAAACCAATAATATCAATAAATATTATATAAAACTATTTATAACATAATACTATAATATAAATAACAATAAAAATGTCACACATCTTGTTCATCAGGTTATTCCAGTCAATTGAACTTGTTTGGCATCTGCATTTTGGTTTTCGTACACTTTTTGGCATCTGCATTATGCTGTACAAAACCTTATTCCACAGTCTATTGAACTTGTTTGAATTGAACAACATTATGAACAAGTTTAGCACCTCTTAAGTTTAGATTGACTATGAATCATGTAGCAGAAACCTTATCATGTAAAATACCCATCTTCAGCCAATCAACTGCAAATTATAACAATTTTAATCGCAGATTGCACCTGCACAATCTTACACAAACTTGTAAATATCATTATAAATCATCGGAAATGTTCAATTTTGATGAAAACAAATAGCCCAAAGCAGAGAAACAAGTTCTGCAGCCATTCAAGAGCATGACCAGGATAGATGTGTCCATGGCTCCATGCTGAATACAAGAGCATAGCTTCAGAGACCTAGTTGTAGACCATGTACTTGGGGGTTGCACTGAATTTCTGATAACCCTTAATGACCTTGTTCACGGCGTCAAGGAAATCTTTCTCCGTCACTGTCTTCCTCCTGGCTCTAATGGCATACATTCCAGCTTCGGTGCACACACTTCTTATATCAGCACCTGTAATTAATTTATTCCATCAAACTTTGCACAATGCATATGATCAATGGCCAAACACAAACCGAGATTGGCACAGTATATACTAACCAGTGGAATTAGGGCAAAGGCGAGCAAGAAGTTCAAATCGAATATCCCTCTCACAGTTCATGGTCCTTGTGTGGATCTTGAATATCTGTGTTCTGCCCTCTAGATCAGGAAGGCCAAACTCGACCTTCCTGTCTAACCTTCCGGGACGCAACAGTGCTGGGTCCAGCGTGTCAGGTCTGGAAAGACATTTTTTGTTTAGCAATGAAATTTACATTCAATTGATAGTAGAAGACAATGAGATTGTAGATAACAGCTACAACAAGGAATGCAGAAAGTAATTTGCACAGAACAGACCGCAGTTGCATTGCTAATGCTTCACCATCATGGGTGCGTTCGGTAAGGGTGGATTATGGAGATTATGAGACTTATCGAGGATGAAAATTATGAGGAATTATGGAATTTTCTTCAAACTCACAGAGATAGATTATGGAAATTAAGGGGGTTATATAATTCTCTTCAAACTTAACGAGTGCTCTAAATATTCAACTTGTATAAATGGATCATAGAAATGTTAAGGTGACATTACCTGTTTGTGGCCATGAGAACCTTAATGTTTCCACGGGCATCAAAACCATCAAGCTGATTCACAATTTCAAGCATAGTACGCTGTACTTCATTGTCACCACCCACACCATCATCAAAACGTGCCCCACCAATGGCATCAACTTCATCAAAGAACACGATGCAAGCCTTTTTGGATCTTGCCAACTGTGACAAAGCACCAAATACTCTTGTTTAGTATTAGCGAATATGAGAATAGAAGGCAAACTTACAACCATCAATAGTATAGAAACACATGGAATATACCTGAAACAGTTCACGGACCATTCGGGCCCCTTCACCAACATACTTTTGCACAAGCTCGCTGCCAATAACCCTAATGAAGCATGCATCAGTTCGGTTTGCAACAGCTCTAGCAAGTAGTGTCTTACCAGTCCCAGGAGGACCATAACATAAAACTCCCTTTGGAGGATCAATGCCCAACTTCACGAATTTCTCGGGGTGAAGCATTGGCAATTCCACAACCTTAATAACATATGAAACGACGTCAAGAGAAAGGCAATGAGATGAAAATAAACTACTAACTAGCAACTCTGTCAATCTTTTAGGATATCGAGATCTTCAAAGATCAGCTTAAAAACATGCTAATTGTGAAACCACATGGTGTGCATACCTCTCGCATCTTCTCAATTTGTTCTTTACATCCTCCAACATCATTGTACGTTACATCAGGTTTCTCTTCTACTGTCATCATAGTCACAGTGGGGTCAATCTTTGGAGGCAAGGGAATCTGTATTTGATATTTATTCCTATCAACCCTGAAAATAAAAAACGAATGAGCAAACACAAATTTAAGTGCAAACATTAATCGCTTGCAGATACACAGGATATCGTCAAATTAAGACAACAATTTATAGATACTTGAGCTAAAATAAGAAGAGTCAAATACTACACATTTAAGTGCAAACATAAACCGCTTGCAGGTACACAGGATATCCTTCCAAAGATTTACATCTCACGAAGCAAACAGTTATATGGAAAAATACAACTAGAGTGGTGAGCATTTTTATTTAGAAAGAAGGAAGTACAGAGTTCGTACTTCCAGATTTAGGTTTTAGAAATCAGTAAATGCTAACCATATTCTTCCCCCCAAAACAGCAATTTAATAGTTTGTTGACCTAGACAATAACAGAACAGAACAGAAACAGTAAATAACCTACCCCACACGCATGCCTTCTTCAATGTCTGTGGGTGAGACTTTGTCCCCGAGTCCAACGACAAACTACAATCAAGATATAACATGTGTATCTTGATAAGCATTTCGAATTTGTAACCAGAATCACAGGTTCTAAGAAGATATGAGACAATCTAGGAAGGATGGAGACAACTATATGTACCTTTGCTATCTGCTTCACATTAATTACATATTTAGCATCTTCAGTATTTGGGCTGATTATCTTTGTGCACCTTGCAACCTGTTATGCATAAGCAAATCGGTTAAAAAAAAAGATGGTAAAGAAGTAGAGAAGCAGACCCTTCTGTGTACCAAAAAATCTTAGATTCTCAACAAAAGCACCTGAAGAGGCTGTTCCTCCTGCATCATTTGCTTATCTGAAACAAGATCCCATTGACTAGGTGCAGCCAACCCCGTATCAGATTCCTTGATGCCTAACATTCAACTAAAAATTAGAACTCTTTCCACTAAACATAAGAATAAAAAACATCAGCAGGTCCCTTCTAAAATTAAAACTCACAAGCTACAAAAGCATGTCCAGCGTGAATTTTCAGTTTTGAATTATTTCAAACACCAACACCTTCCATATAAAACTGGCAAGATAGAAACACGCTCAGCATGGAATTCTACTTTCAAGTTCTGTCAAAACTGAAAAATATGTTTTTTTTAGTAAAAAAGGTAATGGTAACTTAGGTTGATTAATGATTTAATGGAAACTAGACAACATTAAACTATTTCAACAATTGCAAGACAAAATTACCATGTCAAACCCATATAACAATAAATAAATAAAACTTGCAACAGTATAACCAAGCCCTACTAATCCTCTACATAGATAATGTAATTATTATTTTAAATGATCACTTCATCATTTACTCAAATCAATGTTCTATATCAGTTACATTAGTTTTTAGTTCGTTTAAACTAATATCATTTTCTTAAACAATGTTTTGGATTTCAGGCTTTAATTTAAGATTGTGAGATTAGATAATAGATATTCGAATGAAAACTCAATAACAGCACACTACTTAAGGAATTGATGAGAGAACACTAACATCCTAAACCCTACAAAAAGAACTTACAACATTATGCACAAGCCCTATTAAAGCACATGCATATTGCAAATCAATGTTTAAACGGTTTCTTCATCATTTACTCAAAAAACTCTTTACATGGCATTCAACATAAGTCTAAAGGTCAATCCCATCAACTTATGAGAACTTTGAATCACTAGTTGCTTCTTGTCATTGAGTCTCCAAAAAATATGCCTAATTTTTTAGAGAGCTGCAGAAGAGGCGGGATATTCCCTGTTTATTTTGAGGGCTTTAGAACAGAAGGGAGATTCCTTGAGGATAGAAATGATATTCCATATGCTAGACCACTTAATCTAACAACATTGATGATAGGAGCATTGTTGCATATTTTTTAACAAGTGCAAGACGGTTATTCACAAACCAAAGGATTTTGAACATAAATATGTTCTCTTTACATCATACTAAAGTTGATTCACAAGATGTCTCCTAGTATACATCTTTGTGACCTAAAAAGGGGAATGGATAAGAACATTACCACACAAGTCATTCACTTTTTTTGCCAACTCTTTTATTTCCTTTTCAACTTTCTTGATGCCGTTCGAGTAAGGTCCCAACCCCTGCACAAAAATCAGAAACTCGTATGAAATTCAAAAGGTAATTTTCCAGTTTTCCCAATAAAACAGTAGCAGCAAGTGTACAAATAACAAGAGAAGCTGTGACAAACGCTCAGAATTGCAGCAAATAATTGCCATGGCTAATATTTATATACTAAGCACAGGAACAAAAGCCCTAATCATGAACATACAACCAGAGGCAACAATATAATATAGCTCCCATAAGCTTACAAGAGCAGAATATAAGGATAGCTTAGAGATGACAAAATACATTACAGTCACTCTTTACCATCTGCGAGCTTCCAGTACACTTCCTAACTAACTACTATGGCCTTTAAGATGATTCAGTTTCCAGTCAAAAGTAGAGCACGCAGAGGATATTCCGCAAGCGAGCTCACCAGCAACATATGATTTTTTACCAGCTAAGTTCAGCCAGTGTAGCTTAGCAGGGTTATAAAAATGAAATCATGATACTACAGTACCAGAGAAACGGACACAGCATGCAAAGGAGAACATAACGCTCCTACAGAAAAGGATGGTTTAGTTAAACTTTCCGAAAGGGGGTAAATCTTACATCCTATAAAGTTTGAACTTTGAATCATCATCTTAAGAAATTTATATACACGTGACCATAAAGAGAACTGCCTGATGAACACTTTAATTTCTACCCAAACCCTAGTATTTCAACGAATCAATAACAGGCTGACACCTTCCGTCGGTAAAGAAAAAAAGACTAATAGAAAACATAAAATCCAACTTTGAGAACAACAGATCTTGCAGCAGAAAGCTTAAATTATAGAAGATGGAACCTGATATCGATTATGGAGCTTATTTTCCCTATAATGAAAGCAATTGACACCAGATCACATCGCGGACCCTAAAAGAGTGAAACTGGAGGGGGACTCACATATGTCTTGAGGAGAGCAATGTCGTCCTCGTCAAGTGGAGGAGGGTTCTTCTCGTCCTTGATCTCATCTTCGTAATCAGTCGGCATGGTTGGTCTCTTTCTCTTACTATGCTCAAAGCTCTGTTACGATTTCTTGGAAAACAGGTTAGGAGATGCTATTCCACTTTAGCGATTTATAGACACAGAGAGCAATGTCGTCGTCCTGCCTGTGGACTCACGAATTTGATCGATCTCGTCCCCGGCCCAAATCTCCCTTTGGACCCTCTCTTCCTATTTGGGCCGATCTTATGGAGTAGTCAATTTGCAGTCCAGGAGTCTGGCTTGTATAAATTGCTGTAAATCAATCCAAGCAATGGCCAAGCCAAGTCCCCTTTATTGCTTATGGAAAATTCCTTACGTTGAGCATGAAAAATTGTAATATTATTTTGATAATTAATATTTTAAATTTATTGTGGTACTCACAGGGTTTATTTAATATTTATCACTAATTTTTTACTTTTCATCTAATAATGTTCATTTTACATTCAAAAATGTTGAGATATAAAATTAAGGGTAAGTATAAATTAATTTTACAAAATTAAGCCAAGATAAATTTATTTTTGTAACAAATTAAAGTTATTTAATATAATTTATTTTAATCTAATTAATATGAATTTTAGTGAAAATTTAAATTGGATTATTTAAAAAAAATTAAGATATAATTAATAAGTAACTTAATTAAAATAGTTATAATGATCAACAAAATGCGTCTCTAGGAAAACCATATATAACATATTGGATAGTTTCCAATGTCATATAATTTACCCGTTTTACATACTCGTGATCTTTTTTAGGTCGTCGTCATATCACGCGCCTTAATAGGCTTATCATGTCATATATTATCATGCCTCGATCAATAGGTTAAAACATGTCGATTTAATCATTTCTCATTGCCATAGTATGATATACACAACAATAACATTAAGCATATTTTACCATAACACATCACAATGCATATCAACATTCATATTTCACACACATCAAGATATAAATCTCTCAAGCACGGGTTCTACAAACCGAAGCTAATTTAGTCCGAAGACTAACCTGGATACGCTCATAAAGCAAAGCTATAGTTAGTAAAATGTCCTCAACAACACTTGTTAGGAATATCATATTCCTTGTATTAAACTTCTCTTTTAAAAAATATATTAATTTAATTAATTAAATATATAATTATTTAATTAAAATTTCGGCATCGTAACTTTGTCCGAAAGAAATTCCAAACACCTATTATCAAATTTTGGCATTCAAGCAATCAAGATCATCAGAATAATTTAACGAGCATAATGAAATTTTCATTTATCATTTTTTACAAGCCTAAGGCTAATTTAGGTCAAATCGCAATACAAAATATTATATGGGTAATTTTTTCCGAAATTTCTTTGGAAAAACCGTATTCCTAAGCCGCCTTTTTTAGCCGTTGAGAAACGAAATAAGGACTATTTTGGTCGTTTTGTCTTTTCATATCAAGAACATAACGGTGGAATCCGTACTCATCATTTTTGCATTGTTCGTGGCTTATAGTCCAATTAGTGTCAATGATTAGGTCTAATCCACCTTAATTATTATTAATCATGACTCGAAAATCCTAAATTTTACTTCTTGAGCCTTTATCAAGATTCTCAAGTGGAGAGTTAGTAGAATAGGTGTTATCAACAACACTAGAATAACAAAATAATGTGTTTAGGTGTTGACAACGGCACCAAACTAAAGTGTTTTTGTGTTGCCAACAATACAACAAACACCAAAACAAGGATTGTGGTGGTGGTGGCGGTGTCAACAACACTACAAACACCAAATCATGGATGTTGGTGTTGTCTATAACATAAAAAAAAAATCAAAATAAGAGGTATTTGTGTTGTCAATAGCCTCAACAAAATAACGTTTTTTGGTAATGTCAATAACAACACAAGTATAATAATAATAATAATAATAATAATAATAATAATAATAATAATAATAATGTTACAGTTCTTCCTACAAGCTAATTTAACCACTATCAACAACATAAAACCCATTGTTTAATGAAAAATCCCAAAAACTCGATAAAAACAATATCAAAATCAACGAGTCTACTATTTTCAACTACATAAAAACAAATTTAAACCAAATTACATATCAATATGTACAAAAGCTAATGTAACATACGAGTTTAAAACCTTAAATTAAAAGTTTTTATAGTTTCAAACTTAATTTGTTCTCTTTTTTTTTTTTTTTTTTTTGATAAAGAAAACCCAACACTAAACACAATCATCAGCATCAAGAGCTTTACAGAAGTCAGGCGGAAAAGCATGCAGCAAAGTGAACTCCGTCATGGACAATGGCATCAATCGACTCAGCCAATGCGCCGGCTCGTTACCACTCCTCTTAATAAAAGACCACCTGCACTCCTCAAAACAACGACCCATCCCTCTGATCTCATCAAGAAAACGTCCAGTAGGACCTCGCCAAATCGTCTTCATGGTAAGCTTGGAAATCAAAGCTTTTGCATCCGACTCACAAATGATGAATCTCCATCCCTTCCTTTGTGCCTCTTGAAGAGCCCAGAGAATGGCATTACCCTCAGCGCACTCAATTGAAGCCACCCTCGGAATCGTTTTAGTCATTGCCAAAATCACCACTCCTAAAGAATTCCGAGCAACAATCCCTAAAACACACACCCCATCCTCTGTAATTGACGCGTCGCAGTTAAACTTCACAAAACCGGCATGTGGACGTTGCCATGCTTGCCTTGGGAGCGAGATAATCCGGGAAGAACTATCGTTGCTCTTCGTTTCTTCGTTAAAGTTGTCCACCTGCTCCACAGTCATCGTCACTAGATTACCATAATCCCCTCCACGCCTTCAAACACCCTTTTGTTTCGCATCCGCCAGATATACCACAATAAACACACCCAAACCTGCTTGTCCCTCTTAGTGCCTCTGTCGATAACAAAACCCATCCACGACCTTACCGAATCACTTCGCTTACCACATTCCAACAACAATGGAAAAGCGCTCCACACTTTTGTCACAACCGAGCAGAAGAGAAACACATGCAAAGGATCTTCAGCTTTTCCACACACTGCACACCATGGATCCAACTTCACTCCTTTATTAATGAGTGAAACTTTGCATGGAAGAACATTCTTGCAAGCCCTCCAAACCAGGTTCATAGCCGTAGGAATGAACTTGATATCCCAAAATCTCTTCCAGTAGTTGGGCCCTCCCGCAGACGTTGAACCGAGATTTAGATCGTTCATATTCTCAGTTTGTTCTAGATAAAGATGATACGTTGTTCTTACCGTGAACAACCCGTTCTTTGAATAAAACCAGTAAGGCTCATCTTGGGCATCTCTACTAGTCAAAGGAATCTTCAAAATCATTTCAACGTCAACCTCCTCCAACATAACTCGTAATCTATCCACCTTCCATGTCCCATTATTCCAATCAATAAAGTCTGAAACACGCATCTCGAGCGAAGACGTAGTCGGGGCGGAAACAAGTTTGAAGCCACGAGGACGGGGAATCCACTGATCCCCCCACATGTTAAGCGTATCTCCACCACCCACTGACCAACAAAGACCACTTAAAAGCAGTTCCCTCCCACGTAAAACGCTCCTTCAAGTGTAACTAGGTCTGCTTCCGCTCGTTGCCTGCATGAAAGAGCAATGTGGAAAATATTTTGCTTTTAAAAGCCTTGCAATAAGAGACCTAGGATCCGTAAGAATTCGTCACCCTTGTTTCGCTAGCAAGGCTAAATTAAAAGCCTTCATGTTCCGAAAACCAAGTCCCCCTAGATCGTTTGATCTACACATTTTCTTCCACGTTACCCAATGAAGTTTTCGATTTCCTTCTGTAGATCCCCACCAGAATCGACTTATCATCCCCTCAATCTCCTTACAAACACCATTGGGCATCTCAAAACACAACATTGTGTAGGAAGGTATGGCTTGGATAACCGCCTTTAAAAGCACCTCCTTTCCGGCTCTACTCAACATCTTTTCTTTCCACCCTTTAAGCTTCTTCCAAATCCTTTCCCGGATATTAGCAAAAATGATCTTCTTCGATCTCCCAACCATAGTTGGGAGACCAAGGTATCGTTCATGCTTGTTAACCTCTCTGACTCCCACCAACTCTTGAATAACCGCCCGCATTTCAGTTGGAACATTTGTGCTAAAAGAAATCTCTGACTTAGCAAGGTTTACTTGTTGTCCTGAATCCTCTCCGTAGGCACGGAGTATATTAACGATCTCAATGCTCTGTTGACAAGTCGCCTTTGCAAAGATAATACTATCATCTGCGGGAAAAAGATGAGAAACCCTAGGAGCAGTCGGAGCAATTTTTATACCCGTCAGATTGCCCAAGCTTTCACAATCTTTAATCAAACATGACAAACCTTCCGCACAAATAATAAACAAAAAAGGGGAGAGGGGATCACCCTGTCGTAAACCCCTTTTCGGCCAAAAAGAAATGGTTGGAATACCCTAAAAAAGAACTGAGAAAGAGACTGAGGAAACACAATTCATAATAAGTTCAATCCACCGCTGGCCAAAACCCATGGCTTTTAAACAAGTCTCGAGATACCCCCACTCGACCCTATCGTAAGTCTTAGCCATATCTAACTTCAACGCCATATAACATTGCTTTCCTTCCCTAGTTTTCAAATAATGGAAAACTTCAAATGCCGCAAGGACATTATCCGTAATAAGACGACCAGGGACAAACGCACTTTGGTTATAAGACACCAATTTATCAAGACAAGACTTAAGCCTACTTGCAATAACCTTAGCAAAAATCTTATACAAGACATTGCATAGACTAATGGGTCTTAACTCTCTCATGGAAGTCGGATTACTGACCTTGGGGATAAGAGAGATAAAAGTGTGATTCAGAGAAGGGGGAAAAGATGCACCTTCAAAAAGATCACCAACAAATTTGGTAATATCGCTCCCAATAATATTCCAATGAGTCTGGAAGAAAAGTGTGGGCAGTCCATCCGGTCTCGGGGACTTAGTTGGATGCATACTGAAAAGCGCATCTCTGACTTCCTCCTCAGAACAAGGAAGCATTAAGATTTCGTTATCCTCTGCTGAAATCTTCGGCAATTTGCTGAGGTCCGACTTCACACCATCCACCAGCTCTGATATGAAAAGGGATTGAAAATATTGAACAACCACTCGAGCCTTACCCTCTCCACTACGCCATGTATTACCGTCTTCATCAATCAGCTTTTGTATTCTATTTCCCCTCCGTCTTCCGTTGACTTTTTGATGAAAGAACGTCGTATTCCTATCCCCCCAACGAAAAATATTAGCTTTTGTCCTTTGAAACCATAACAATTCCTCCTGTTTCATGAAAATTTCCTCTTATTTCTCTAACTGTTTTCGGCGTTGAATGATCTCCCTAGTAGTACCCCTTAACTGGATATGCTTTAGTTCCCCTTTGATCTTCCGGAGTTCCTTTCCCACGTGCCCAAACGTCACACTGCTCCAATCTTTCAAGTCCATGCAACATCTTTTGATCTTTCCCTCTAAGCCATCTGCCACGTGGATGCTTCCTGGATTGGACCATGCATTCTCCACTACACTGAGATATCCTTCATCATGTGACCAAAGAGCTTCATACCGAAACGGCTTCTGACCCATCCTTCTACCCTTCAGGTCATCCATCCCATTTAAGTTCAGTAGGATAGGAAGATGATCCGAGGCACACCTGTGTAGATGTTCCACTTTGGCATGAGGAAACATACTCCTCCAATTGCTAGCCGCAAAGCCCAAATCCAGTCTCTCTTGAATAAATCGAGCCCCTTCCTATCCATTGTCCCAAGTAAATTGAGCTCCCTCGTACTCTAAGTTTGTGAGTTCACACGCCTCCATCGTCTCCCTAAAAGACGTCAACAGCTGTAAGTCAGGAGCCGCCCCCCTTCTTTTGTCACATGGAGAAAAGATCTGATTAAAGTCTCTCATCATCAGCCACGGCTCCTGAACATCCTCATATAACCGTTTAATTAGATCAAGTGTATGACGTTTCTCATTCGGCCTCGACCAACCGTAGATACCTGTAAATCTCGAATCATCCACAACAGCGTCAATGTGATGATGTGTGAAGGATTGGATCGAGACAACAGCCTTCTCTCTCCACATCAAAGCTAATCCTCCCGATGTCTTAATGCTGTCCACCACAAAACACCCCTCGAAACTCAACTTCCTACGTATGACCTCCATTCTTTTCCTGTCACTCTTCGTCTTAGGAAGAGCAAGTCGGGCTCTTTCTCTCTCACTAGCTGAGCTAGTTTTGCAACTGTCGGGCCTTTGCCCAATCCCCGGCAGTTGAAACTCAAAACATTCATTGCTTCCGGCTGGAGAGACTCATGTTCTCTCCTGCCGATCTCTCTATATTCTCATTTCCCCTTTTCTTCTTACTTACTGTACCCTCTTCACCACTCTCATACTCACTGTCCCTTTCCACACCTCTTTTTCCTCGTGTGATATCCAAAGTGTCAGAAGTCTCACCCATAGTATCCCCCGCTCTAGCTAAACGCTTCCATTTTTTCGTCATTCCAACCCCTCTACTCACACTCTCTTCGCCCCCATTTTCCTCTCTAAAGACTTGCCCTTTACTGATCTCCTTCCCAACTTGCTCCTGGTTCATCACCTCGCGCCCTGAGCCTTTATGAATGGATATCCCATTCACAATTTTCGTAATAATACTCTCCTCTCTCTCTGGAAGACCAATCTCCTCGTTGTCATGTGAAGTCAGAATATCACTCAGTATCTTCCCCTTTCTTCCCTGAGTATCTGTTGTGGTTTCCTCTGGGAGTTCAGTGCACATCTTTGGTGACTGGTAACGTGCCTTTCCTTTCTCTAACAGATACTTAAGTGCCGGTGCCCTCAGATCATCATTGTATTCATCCTTATAGTCCTTTGATTCCTCATCATCACAATCGGAATCAACATGACCGATTCGTCCACATGAATAGCAATAATTCGGCAGTCTCTTGTATTGTAGTGGCGTCCATATTCTCCCTCTTCTCAGCGGTTTCAAAATATTCAACTGCACCCGTAGCCTTAGGAAACTACTCATCGGGGAAAAATTATCTTCATCTGCTTCTAAAAAACCTCCCAGAGTGTCTCCAAGATTCTTTGCCAAATCTGCCGTTGCCGTTCCTATCGGCAGGTCCATCACTCTGACCCAGAAAGGAACGTGGGAGAACTTAGTTTTCGAGGGTTGCTCCATGCCTGGTTCTTTCATGGCCACTAGAGACTTGTCAAAAGACCACGGCCCCACCCTCATAATCTGATCTTTATCTTCTCTACTAGCAAATTCGAAGATGAAGAGATTATTTTGAACTTCTCTGAAGTTGAAACCTTGTTTGAGTCGCCAAGCACCTTTCAGAGTTGCTCTGAGGGCATACGTGTTGAAAGGTTTAGTCGTAAGAACACTTCCAATTAGTATCTTGGATGTTGTATTCCTCGACACATCACTTGATTCTTCTCCGTTGAACTCCACACACTCATCCTCCGTCAAGTGGATGTGGAGTTTTGACTTACCCCGATCCGTCGCTCTGAAAGAAGCCATCACAATCACCCACACACCGGTGAGAAAACCTAGCCCTTACGGTAATCCCGAAGAGAAAGCGTTGGAAAAACGCAGAGGTGTCAGAAGAGCGCCGCCGCAAGTCCTAGAATCGCCCTAGGGTTCTTTTTTTTTGTTCTAATTTGTTCTCTATTGTTGATGACGCTTTTGATTTAAAATGAGAAGCTTTGTTTTTCTTTCTAATGTTGTTAGATGAACTTACAAAAAAATCGAAATATCATGAAAAAAGTTAATGAGAAAAGTAGAACAAATTTGAAGCTTTGACCAATTTTGAAAAAAGATAGCGTTTGTTCTTTGTTTTTAGAGAAATTGATATTTTATGTTATATGTAGGGCTTTTAGTTTTACAGTTGAAAATTTGATGGTCATTTTAAATTTTTAATTCTATAAATTGATATGAAAATTAAATTTTATTTTTCTTAAAGCATTATACTAGGGCGGAGTCGTGGCTGCATCGTTGGAAATACAGAACGTACGGGGTTCCACGTTCATCCCAAAACGAAGAAATTCTACAAATTCTTCCCAAATTTTAAACACAATACTTGGACCACTTGTTTTTTGCCGATTCTGTTCTTGATTGTCGTTGAACATTCTTGCAGAATCTTTCACTTCTCATTCTTCATGGCTACCTACTCCTCTTATACTTCAACGCCTAAGATCAACCCCATTTGCATCCTCAATTTCATCCTCAAATGCATCCAAACCCAATTACAGGTTCTGCGTATCGGCTATGGATATCTATTATAGCTCAGAATCACAAGTTCTTGATCTAGGGTTGTGAATTTTGATAATAGAATCGTCAATTCATTGCATTTTAAAAATGGGGGATTCGCCACCATCGCCTTCATTATTGAGCGGTCCCTCTGTGTTCGAAGCTACAGCCAGAATCATGATAGCAGCAGCCATTGTTATGTTCGTATTGATAGCTTTCATGTTCATCCTCCATCTATATGCCATGTGGTTCTGGTCACGGAATGAGACTGATGAAGACCACTTTTCCCCCATTGTTGAGAGCCGTAGAGGGCTCAATAGCTCCGCCCTCAAGTCTTTGCCAATTGTGTTGCACAATCCTCAGGACTTGAGAGATGGGATTGAATTGGAATGTGTTATTTGCTTAAGTGAATTGCAATTAGGGGAGAATGTTAGATTGCTGCCTAGATGTAATCATAGGTTTCATGTTGAGTGTATTGATAAGTGGTTCGATTATCACTCCAATTGCCCGATTTGTCGAACACTTGTGGTTTCGACAAAGCTAGGTTCGGAATCGAATGCTAATGAGGTTGCCATAAATGTAAATGCATCGGAGATTTCGGTCGAATTGCCTGTTTTCCCAACAAATGTGTTGTTTTGGGGTGATCAAAATCAGGTTGCATCAATGGAGTTGGCTCCTGAACGAGGTCAAGGCTTGTCTCGAGCTGCAAATGCTGCTCTTGTAGCCTCGTCGGCGTCTTCTTCAACAGCAGCTCGAGCAAACGGAGATGATGAAACCGGAGGGACACGGTTAAGGTCTTTGAAAAGACTGTTAAGCAGAGGGAAAAAGGTGATCATCCCTTCTTCTACAAGTAGCAGCTCTGCTTCTGGTGTTTGATGGATGGTGTCTTTGATAGAAGAGTGAGGATTTAAAGTGTAAAACTGATCGTAACTTGTCCTCTGTTTTGGGTGGAGTAAAACTGTAAATGTCTTTATTGTCCTCTGTTTTGGGTCGAGTAAATGTCTTTCGTTATTAACTAAGAAGCACGGAAACTCTAGGCAGAGCTGTTTTCAATGTACTCCCGTGTACTCTAGGCCGAGCTGTTTTCAATGTACTCCGGTGTCGAAAACTTGAAAGTTTCTAGAAATTTTTCCAGACACGGTCAAGATACTTTTCCAACATCGGGAACGAACCGGACGCATCAAAACCATGGCCATGAATAACGGCGCAATGTGGGATACAAATGAGGTTTCCTACCGAGTCGAAAATTTGAAAGCGTACGGAAACTTCTCGGACACGGTCAAAGTAGCAAAAACACGGTCAAGATACTTTTTCAATATCGGAAATGCAACATACACATCACGATACATTATCAATGTGAGTTACAAAAGAGATGAACAAATCCATGGTTGCTAGGTAGCCTAGGTATTGTTGTTTTTTTGTAATACAAGAAGAACAAAGGCTACCGCCTCAATATCTATCATAATGAGTCTCTTCTTATTATATTTCTTATTATATATAAATTTCTCTTTCGTAAGAACTTTAAACTAATATATTATTTATATTTTCTCGCCGTTTCCCGTTTTCTACAATTTTAGGACTATTGTTTCTCCATTACTAGTCGTGTCCATTTCCCCGGCTCGTTTCCGTGCAACATATGTTTTATAAGTTTTTGGAAGCTTTATTAGCAGATACATAAGACAATTTCTCGACCCCGTGGTAACTCTCCGAGATGAGTACGGGATGGAAAATAAATTGAAAAGGGGACGGAAATGAAGGTATTAGCATAGAGAAGGTTTCTTCAACAGCTAGATGTATACATCAACGGACTCCGACATACGTTTTTTAAGGTTAACACACTTAGAAGTGCACAAGCTTGCAAACCTAAAATCACCATCTCTCCAGGTCTTCTGTACAAGTTACAATATAGGTTTCATAATGCCAAAACTCCACTATCATATGGTTCAGACACATCCTCAATTCTGGTTCAGTTTTCGTCTAACCAAGATAAAAAGGAGGTCTCACGCTTGGAGAAGAGGCAAAGCCATGACCATGCCAAAGATCGAGAAGAGCAGGAAAAGAAGCCAAATGGGGAATGCTTGCCTCTTGTTTTTCCTTCTGTTCTTCGGGGCCTCTGCTTCTACATTACCCTGCATGTTATTGTCTTTGTTCCCGGCAACTGACCTACCAGGCTTCGGCAACAAGGAACCTTCTTCTCGGGTTGACTTCAGCACCACCGCCTTTTCAGCCAGTTGCATAAGCTCCTGCTGCTGCTGGTTGTACTTCTCTAAATACTCTGGGAACAGTTCCCTGAAGTTTTTGCTATAGAGCAGCAAAAGAAATTGACAGAAAAAAGACAATTAGTAAGCATCAAAAGATACAAAATACCATTAAATATCAACAAGACAACCCAAGATACATTCGAAACTAGTATTGAAAATAATATAAAATTAGTTGTAAGGCATGTCTCCTATAGGCTTGCCGAAAGAAAGAGAGAATATCAGACATGTACGAAAATTGGCTGTTAGGCATGTCTCATTTTGACTGAACTCCCATCTACACCATGGTTTACTAAAGTGATATAAATGAAAAAAAAATAGAGGAAAGAAACTAGATAGAGAGGAAGTAAAGAAGGATAGAAGACAGGCAGAATATAGAGTTGGGCAAGATACAGGACTTACTTCTTACAGTTGAAAGCGAGGGAAGCCTTTGCCAACCGTTGCTTCTCAGCAACTGTACTTCTAACGCTCCCCGTTGTAGGACTGTCATCCATCTGCAGATAGAAACACATGTAATCAAGTCACAATTTTAGGCGCGCAGGAACCAATAAATATGACAAACATTCCTATATCCTATGTACATGTTGGATTCCAAAGTGCTCACATAATGATACAATATGGCTTTAATGACTTCCTAAAAGTACATTTTTTAAATCTGCATCTAATAGGCTATTTCAAAAACTGATTGTCTCCATAATCCCAAGAACAAGTATCAACAATATAAGTAGAATGATAGAATATCAAAGGAAAACAAATTTCTAAAGCAATTTCACAAATTTCCTTCCAGTATGTCACAATGAGAAGTATCTTCCCCGAATTCCATTTTCATGTTTAAGTTCAAGAAGACATGTTTTATCACCAAACGTAGATTCAGAGGAAATAATAGCCAAACTGGACCCAACTATCAGGCTGAGAGAACTTACCATGAAGGACAGAAGCCCAGTAAGTATGCTGCAATTTATTATGAAAGATCAGTTAGTATAAGAGAAAAAAATGGCACAGTGATTTTATTTCTTTACAGAAAATTGTTCACCGATCAGAAGGTAAGATAAAGCATAATTTTCTATAGGAACTTATTTGTTTTACCTCGACACAGACCACATTGGATTCCAGCTCTCTGGATGAACTGCAGAGGATCATGAAACCACAAATCATTTTTAATAGTACTCACAGAGAAGCAACCACAATGAAGAAGCAGTACGACTTACAGTCACTCATAGATAAGCAAATCTTCTTTTGCGTCATAAACCTCCCATTTGGAGTAGTCATGCTGATCATCAAGTAGTATCACAAGTGTCAAAACAGGGTATACATATATAACCAAAGATAGAATTATAATACTCAAGTATCTTATTTGTCCACATTCCTTGGCAAGGAATTCATGATGTTTGAGAACTAAGCTGCCAAAATACCTTATTCCAGGAGGCTTAAAGGGATAATCTGGAGGAAACTTGAGAATACCATAGTAGTATCCACCTGCACATGTAAACATTTTCACACACTCGAT
Organism: Fagopyrum tataricum; assembly: GCA_002319775.1. NCBI lineage: Eukaryota > Viridiplantae > Streptophyta > Magnoliopsida > Caryophyllales > Polygonaceae > Fagopyrum > Fagopyrum tataricum. The sequence goes on from CM008279.1 coordinate 56,332,430, forward strand.
CAGTGATGTTCTAGATAATGAAAGGGGCAGGGAAAGTAAATGTAGCTGCACCATTGACAAACCTGCAAAAGGCGTTCCTTTGCTGCCCTCCAATACATAATCTGTAATTTTTAAACAAAAAAATGGGGTTATGCAACATGACATAAGTTTTTGAAACCTATAACTTGATATTTAGCGGAAAGTAACTATGTTAGTGAGGACGCAGAAATGAACTGAAAAATCTACAATAATATCATAATAATGTTACCAAAGGAACCTATAGCACTGCTAGTAATGAAGATAACCAGACTGCCAAGTGACATATACTCGAGCTATTATGATACTCATTCGAAAAAAATACACCACACGGGTCCCGCTCAGGATGAATAGACAATGCCACATCCTATAGATCCTAACATGATACTCATCCCAAACAAAATTTACAACATGTGCCCATAACATATGTCATGACACTCTCCCTTCTTGTTGTGCAACTAAAGCTGAACATGTTCTGCTGAACTACTAATATATGATCCAAATATTGAGGTATTTACTTTCGACCTTATTTAAACAAGGAATGGCAGTCCATTGCTATAACAGTTTGTAACGAAATTAGTTGAAGTTTGCAGAAAATAGAAGAAAGTAAACAATTCTACATCCTAAATGATTACAGGAAAGTAAGCATTCCTACCTGTCAACTATCTAAATGTAAGCACACATTAACAGGTGAAAGATGATGAAAAACTTCATAAATTTACCTCTAAGGCATACAAAATTTCTAACTGAAAGTAAGTCCAAACACCACCCAAGAAGTAAAAAATAAATAAAAAATCAACACTAAATCCCCATAGATTGCTACGTAACAGATCACCTGGACTGTCACACCATTAGAATACTATAATCAATTTTGTTAGTTTTCATGTGAGAGAGAGAAATTAAAGTCACTTGTTGGTGATGTATCTAGGATTGACGTATAGATAAGGGATTAGCTCAATGCTTTTAGGTACTTTGGAGTGCTATTTTTGTAAAAGAAATGGATTTAGGCCAGGGAGAGAGTTCCCATACTGGTGAAGATTTTCATATCAGTGGCATAGAGCTTTCTAGATTCTAGGATTTATTATGAATCTGTGTGTTTGTTCCTGACTCTGTATCTCTTGTATTTGATCCTCATCGCTCTAACATAGATCCTAGAAAATGGATCCAGAAAATGAAGAAATAGAAAGATTGTCTTGTTCTATGAAGATAAGCCTTTTATGTTCAGAAAAATAATAATATATTACAGCTCAAAACAGGTTATATTTGCAATTTAGAATCACTTACGCCACTCAAGAATGTCGGTTGCTGATGGTCGAGCCATGACTTGGGGAGCTGGTTCCTACACATTGAGAAAATTACGTGATATGGAAATGAAACGTTCTCTCGATACATCAAAGGATTGATAGAAAGAAAAAGATATGCAATATTATGGAGCAATTTTACATAAACAGTGTTTAACAAAAAAGAGAGGAAATAAATCGTCTCAAGTTCAAATTGCAAAACAATCAAGAAAATAAACAAATATCAAAGGATGAGAGGGGGAAGCTCTTTAGGCCAAATATAGCTTACAGTCACAGATAAGAAGTTTTAGAAAACCAGCTGTTTGACGTAAATGGAACACTGACAAAAAATGAGTAGTTTTCCTGAAGTACATACTCTACACAGTGCCAAGAACTCCTTCTGCAGGCGCTTAACACATGCTTTCTCTGCCATTATGAACCTTAACGCCTTACAAATGTGAATACGTCCACTCGTTCAGTCAGGCTCCCTGCTTTATGCTAAAACATTGTAGGAAAGAAATTTTTTTTAACTGGTTATGATTTACACCAAACAAAGAAAAGAAGGAAAATTGACCACACCACAAGGCATGCATGCAGAAAGAAAATGAAACCAAACTGCTATAAACAAATATCCAGTGCATCAGACAACTAAGATAGGAGGAACAAACAAGGAAAAAGGATGACAGGCCCACCCCTAGTACCAGTCAATAAGGTCTTCTTGGATAGGGCCCCGAAAAACTAGGGGCCTCATATATAATTATACCGATAAGGAAGAAGGAATAAAATAACCTAGATCCAGTGTTCTAAAAGGTACAAGGTGCACCTGGGCTCCTAGACTTAGGAACACACAAGGAAAAACTAGGGGCCTCTTTGAATACAAACTACATTCATATTCAATATGGTTTGTCACCCTGAAGTGGTGATAGAACAGAACAGTAGAGGGGCAGTGTGAGAACTTCAGACGTGCTGTCAGCAGTGCGAGAACACTGGTTATAATAGTAGTATACTTGCAGCAATGCAGTTGCAACATGCAGTGTGACGATGGACATTGCAGAAAAGGATTTAAAGGAGAACAGTGATTTTATTAATTCAAGAAAAGGGTAAGAATCGAAAGAAGTTTTTTTGTTGTTGTTATACTAGAATAGAAGGACGTTTCAGAAAGTTATGGCTATATGCCTATATATGATTCTAATATTCTATGAATGATTTTATTAGTAAGGGCTTCGATCAATAACTGTTTTTGTAACATATTTATTTCCTTAGTATAATATATTTGAAAATAGGAACCAAGGTATCTTGTACAAAAAATAATATTTTACTGACTTTGTAAGACGATAGAAGGAAGGTGCTTTAGCACCTACATGCGCCTCTCTGAAGGTGCATGAGCCTGACAAGTGACGTCTAAGACGCACTTTTTCAAACACTGCTTAGAACAAGTAGTCCCCACAGGCCCCTCTCCCATGCATTTTCCTTTTTCCCGTTCCTGTTTTCCCCCAAAAGCAATGATCTCCGCTAGTCCTCTCCCCTTCCTTTTCCCCCATTCATTTTTATTTTTCATAATCCTTAATAGTATAAATATTGCTTTCTACCATATAAAACTAGTATTTTATTCATAATCTATCAAATAAGTATAATAATGATTCTAATAACATTTTTAGGCATCCAAATTTATTACTGAAATTTATTTTATTTTATGCTACATCTATATTTAGAGTTGATAGATTTGTTTCTTTATTATTTATTAGTACAAAATAATATGTCTTTTAATTAATGTCATATATAATTTTTATTTTGTTCATTATTAACCAATTTTTTATTCATAGGGCCTAATTTTAGTTTTTTGAGCAAGGCTGTCGACATAATAGGGAGAGCAATAATCCGAATCCAAAACTAGACATAGAAATCATGTACAAACTGTAAGATGAGTGCAACCGAAGTTGCACAGTACAGGTACCCTGATTGAGCTCGTCCTTGACCATCAATGATGAATATTTGGGAAATTTTGTTGCAATTCATATAGTATTCCCTGATGGCATATTCCTCCAGGCAGTTCTTCCACTTGAATCGACACCTTATTTGCCCCTCTTACAATTTTCGTACTTAGGATGATCTATGGCTTTTTGTAAGCCAGATCAGAAAGGTATTTGGAAATTTGATCTGGAATGGGCATAAACTTAGCTAAATCACATGCAAGACACCAAGGAATGGTATAGATGGAGGAAGTTCAAACAAGTAAGCTACTACTTCCACCTTTTAACAACTTGGAATGGAGTTTAATACTTCGGTGAGACCTTCTGGTAGAAATCACCAATAACAAAGGACCGATATGGTATTTCTTCTTGTTGGCTAACTGTGCTCTAGCTACCTCAAACTTTATCACTTTGATCATCTCGTCCAAATCCCCTGGGAGATTATGGTAAGTGAACAGGGAGAGTTTTCCCATATAAGAACTCATATGATATTGCAATGTGAGAAGGTAGTGTTATAGCACCATTCAGCTAAGGACAGCCACTTGCTACACGTATGAGGGGCATGTGAGTACGTGCGACTCAAAAAGTAGAGTTATACAGGGACGAACAAGAGGAATATTTTGTATATATTCTCGTGCATTCCCAATCATTGGTTCATTAAAAGTGTAATGACAATGTAAAGGGAAAATGAGAAATTTAGGGGATCCAAGCAATAAGTGCGTAGTAGATACAATGGAAAGAAAAGTAAATCTGATCAACACAACCTGCCTACTAGATACGCTAAGCTTACTTAATTACTTCCACTATTCACCCCACGAGAATAGAAGGCTAAATAAGAAAGGAGAAATGAGTTGTTAGAATGTGCTAAAGGTGAGCTTCATAGATGAGGACCCATCATTAAATCTTACAAATCAAATTGTGCCAGATTACCTGGGAATTTAATTCATCAAAATGACAAGAACTCCCGAGTGCCCAAAAACCCCAACGTGCCGACAAAACTATCAAGAATCAACCTAATTTCCAGGCAACCTAAACCTAATTTAATGCCATCTAACTTGGCCATCAATCTAAAAAAAAAAAACGGGTCTTGCAAATGAGGGATGAATACACTGCAAAAGCCTAGTCAAAACAAACAAAGAGAAGCTAAATTAATAGGAATTGGAGCTAAAGAACCCACATCCAAGATTCTAGCCTTAAAAAGACAGATGATGAACCATGATTGGTTCAAACCCTAATATCCTTCTCATCATCCAAGCCCCTATAAATTCTGGCACAAAAGCCCAATTTCCCCCTTTTCTTTAACGCATACAAAGCTGTATCGACAAATCGAGCCAGAATATACCACAAGTAGGGCATGATATTGCATAAATAAATAAAACCCTACATTTGCACGATCAAACTCCATGAAAAGAATTTCTCAACCAAAACTGAAAATTGCGATACCAAAAACAATAAAAATTGGAAGCATGAGTCACAACATACAAGCACGGTAGTCAAGATAGAAAGAGGGGAAGGAAATACCTTTTGACAGATGATGTCGAATTCGGCCCGTCTATACACATGAAGCACCAGTGATCCTTTGAGAAAAGGGATAGAGACGACGAGAAAGAGGAATCGTAGTATTGTAGATCGGAAATATTTGGTTAACCCGAAATGAATTGAAACGGAGCATGTGTAGGTGGCCCCACCCCCAGCCCATTAAACTATTAAATTATTTTATATGCAAAAGTGGACCACCTTTTGAGATATTGTAAAAGTAGATCATTTAATTGAATTTTGGGGCAAAATGCCCTTTCTTCCGTTGTAGGAAAAACAAAGCCCTATCTTATCTTCGCCGACTTGTCTTATTTTTTTATAATCTTTCCTAAATCACCCGTATTTTGTCATATGTCATGTCTAGATTGCACCACTTCAATTTTATATATTTAAAAAAAAATATTATTGACATGATAATAAACTTATTTCCTTTAAAAAATAAAATTGATCTTACAATATTTTGTACCGATTATACTATGTATGCTTTTATTGGTTTAATAATTTTTTTTGAAACTGGCACTTTTACCATATGTCATTATACTATTACGGGATATAATTTTAAATTTTCTTTTCTTGACTAATTTTGACAAAATTAGATTATTTTGAACTTTGATTTTTGTTTTATAAATAGACAAATATCTATATTGATACTTAAAAAATTACATAGAGGTAGAAAGTAGGCCGTCAATCCTTTTCAATTTATATGAAGATTCTTATACAAAATTACATTGATAGTTAAATTAGTAAGCAACTAACTATAAATTAATTTCCATTCTATTAATATATATTACTGAGATTTTTGTTATAAAAGATTGTGTCCATATTTTTTTTAGTTCAATATGTAAATAATTTTTTTATATGATAAGTTAAATTAATTAAAAAAAAACTTTGTATAGTATTTTTACTAAAATGTATGTCATATGATATTCTTACTATAAATTAGACATTAATATTCTTGGATAGAATTTAAGCATTTCATATTATATTATCATAATTGGATATAAGAAATAATTCATAGGTAAAAAAATAATAATCTTTTAAATCTTTGTTTTTTAGTGTCTATTTTAGTCAAAACTACACATATTACAAATGTATATATACATATATAGAGTGTACGATTTATCAAAATTTTCTCTTTTTAACATAGTTGACTTTAATATGTTGTTTTAATACCAAAATAATATGATTTATCAAAATTGTATTTTTATAGCGTTGTGTTATTATTTCATTACAATTCTCAATTTAAGATATTTTTTACATTATCATTAATATTTAAAAAGTCGTGTGATCAATTTATTCTTATGGTAATAAATTTCAAATATTTTACAAATCCCGTGCAAAGCACGGATATCAACTAGTTAAACCTATGTTAATCAATTGAAAATTTGAAATTTTTAGTATTTAATTTGTGTATAAACACATGTGTATAGATGCATGGTTGGTTGTACATGTTGAGGAGAAATATGGTCGAATCAAATGAAGAGATTATTCTTCACTAGAACAACTTATTTCATTTGGTGAGTAAAAAAATGTCAATGTTTTTAAAAATCATCGGATTTAGATTGTTAAGTTAGTTCGGATTATTCAAATTCATGTTTTTGTGTCAAGAAAGCGACAAAGCGCTTAAATCATCATTACGGTGTTATTATAACGAAATTAAAGGAGGGTAACAATAAATCATATGAGGGATCGTCACAAGACCACTCTTTTTTTTTTGTTTAAAGAAGGTATGGTACCCTCCACGTATCTAATCACGCATTTCATAAATTAAAAAATGGCTAAGTAGTCCTCATACGGGGATAGTCTGACCCCTTACATCAGCTGCTAAAATGTTTATAACACTCGGGAGGGTCAAGCAATACAATTAAGTCAATTAATAGGCAAGTCATAGGCAAAATTAGCTAAAAAATATGCACACTTATTCGCCTCGTGGTAGGCATGACGGAACTGAATATTTCAGTCCCTTTGCAAAAAGTCATAACACCGACATATCATACTAGAGAGAGGATGGTGAACAAGAGGAGCCTTAGCTAGAAACGTGATTACCAGTTAGGAGTCAGATTTCAAGATCACCCTATGGTAACCACGCTCCCAAGCAAGCTTAAGACTATGTAGTGTACCCCACAACTCGGACATAGGAACACTACATGATCCCAAGTTAGCCCTAAAACCCACAAGCCACTCTCCCTCATGACTTCTAAGTAAACCCGCAACAATAGAGAGTTCATCGCCACGTCTCGAACCATCCGTGTTGATCTTTACCGACCCTAAAGGAGGTGCCTCCCAAGCAATCTGGAAAACAACCCTAACCCCACTGCGCACCTCATGTGTCCTAATCCAACCCTGAATATACTCTTGAGCCAATTGTTGAACCATAACTCCTCGATGTCATACGACTTGCAATCTCTCAAAAATCTTCTTTTTGCGCCACTTCTGCATATTCCAAACATCCACTGCAAAAACCTCACCTCGTATACAATTATTATTAAAAATACGAGTAGAGAGAAGATTAACTCGCAGTCATGACGCAAAAGGAAGATCATGAAAATCATGCACGAAGATGTCCGCCCGTAGCTCCCTACAAAATTGTGCATCAAACCGACAATCCCGAAAAATCCTCTAGACACAAGCAACAAAGACAAGCAGCGGTAAGCGAAAGATGACGACGAACTCACTCAACAGTCAATACCATACAAAACACCACTAGTCAAAAGCTGCCAACAGAATAACCGCGGCCTCTTTTGGATCCGGAGCCTCCAAAGGACCGGGTACAACCAGCTATCTCTTGCATCGGACCGTTGAGCATCAGCCGGCAAAGAATAAGTTGATGACACATTATAGTCTCCATCTTGAATATGAGCCCATGTGAGTTACGTTCATCCCAAAAAGCCAAAGGGCGAACATGAGTAGACTCATAAATATCCGCTCGTGGCTGGTGAATCGCTAACTGCAACAACACCTGCAGAGGTAAAAGGCCTCCAATATCATCCAACAACCAACCACTAGTAGAAGACCAATAACTCTTAGCCGAAGCATAGCGCGGGATGGGAAGATCCAAGTCCAACACCTTATGCGACAAAGACTCATTCAACAACCATTTATCCTTCCGAAATCGGATGTTCATACCATCACCGAAGACCCAACGAGTACCATCCGAAACCACACCCATTAAACCATGCAAAATACCCAACCAACATGTCGAGGAAGCCGAGTGGTCCCATATAGATGCCCGAACATACTTATTACGCAACACACGGACTCAAAGGCTACTTTCATCTCTAAGGAACCGCCCTCAAACATCCCGAACAAAACCTGGTTCAAATAATCCAACTTCCGAAAACCAAGCCTACCTGCCTGTTTAGGCTGACAAAAGACATCCCAAGGAATGGTATGTAGCTTCCGGCCGCCATATACACTGTGACCATAAATAAAATTATGAATTACTCTCTCAAGCTCTAAGTAAACAATCTTAGGAATACTCAAGACACCCATAGAATAAATCGGTAAGGAAGCAATAACCGAATTAACAAGAGTTACCCTTCCGACCATGCTAAGATGCTTACTCATCCAACCTGACAACCTACTAGTCGTCTTATCAAGCAAGAGGATAAAAGTTTCCCTAGATACTCAACCTTTTAAAATAGGAACCCCAAGATAATTTCCCAAATTGCGAGTATCCTCCACCCCACTGATATTAGCAAGATCATTACACATATCCCGGAAGACGTTCGGACTCACAACAATCTTAGACTTAGCAATACTCGATCACCTTCATGCCCGAAGCCTTACATAACGGCTCAATGCACCTCATCACCACATGCAATTGAGCCACAGACGCATCCGCGAACAAGGTTATGTCATCAGCAAAGAACATGAGAGATAGTGGTGGCCCACCTCTAGAGAGAAAATTGGTTTCCAATCCCTCTCCTCAACAGACTCAAGGATCAAATGACTCAAACGTTCCACACAAAGCACAAACAAATATGGAGAAATAGTGTCCCCCTATCTGACACCCCTCTCCGGTCGGAACTGGTCAATAAGCTCATCATTCTAAAGCAACTGAAACCTAACAAAAGAGGCACAATCCCGAGTCATCATTACCCAAGATCTCGGGAGCCCAACCTGATTGATAGTATCCTCTATGAAATCCCATTAGATCTTGTCATAAGCCTTCTCCAAATCTAGTTTAAATAAAATTCACCGTTTACCCGACCTTTTCTTGCACAATCTCATGCATAAGAACAAAGTTCTCCTAAATATAACGTCCCGGGATGAAACTACCTTGAGTCGGCCCGACAAGCTGTCATCACACCCTACATCCTCTGGACCATCATCTTTGAGATAACCTTATATGCTATATTACATATCGTAATAGGCTGAAACTGACTAATTAGTTCACGTTTCCCCACCTTAGCAATAATGGAAATTAGTGTATCATTAAGGCCCTACGGTAACCTACGTCTGGAACTGTACAACCTCAGCGAACGCAGAAGCACCCACTAAGTGCCAACTCTCTAGATGTCATTCACTATGATATTTATTATGCCCTTAAGAGTTCCCTAAGAACATAATAACCTATAGGACGATTTTGAACAAATGAGGCCAAGAAATCAACACCACAATTTGATAATAATAGGTATGTTGATGTTTAATTAAACAATCTACATGGAATGAAGTACTTGCATAGTTTAACCAAACTAAAGCATGGGTATGATGCATGGTGAAACCCCGGTATGCCAATACAAGCTCTGAATCCACTTATATATCATCCTTCTAAATCCAAGATCTCATGCAAGGTACAACCCCGTGTTTACCCTAGGCTTTTTTTTAATATCTTTTCAAGCCATGGTGGTCTTAGGACTTGACTTTGTAATTGTATTTTTATAGGACTTGTGTTTTGTTTGGTTTGTTTTGTATCCTTACAATTGTACCATTGTGGTTAGGATATTGTAATGACCCGAGTTTTTTTTATTACCCAAGGTGTCACTAGTTTAAGGACCACACAGTGGGTTTGATTAGTTATCCTCACAACAACATCACAAATAGGACCTTGTAACAAACACACAAAAATAATGAAAACATTCAACCTGTCACTTAGAAATATTTACACAAAACAATCATGCATGCAATTAGTGTGTGTGTGTATATATATCCCAAAACAACACGTCTAAACGTGAAAACTGAACAGTTTTCTTGATACATCAGCCTAAAACCAACACATTTACACAGTTGTACACATGTAACAAAAGTTCACTTGCAAGCGATTAGTTTCAAAAGAAGTTCAAACAACTATTGGGTTAACACTGCCCCGATTGTCCATATCCTGCAACCGACGTCCCTATAGTGTTCCTAAGACCAGCTTACCTAAACAATTTCAGTGTAAAAATCGTTAGCGCGCTAACGATCATAATCTATTCATGAGAGATCATATCAACACAACACGTGTATTCAAATACCAAATATTGTGCTCATTAGACAATATCATCCAGTTATGATTGATGCACTTGATGCAGTATGTAACTTACAATTAACGACCCGAACCAAGTCCGATATCATTGCTTATATTGTTCTAGCTTTGGTGTGAGCATCACCATTGCACATATTAGGTTAATTTTTAGACATTTTACTATTAGGTCTGAGCCAAGCCGATCAAGCCTCGGACCATGATTTCTCCCGGAGGTTTTAATCTTATTTGCTTACCACATGCAACACCTTTCCTTTCATGTTAATGCACAATTTTACCCTTTTATTTGGGTGTGTGACCTGAGCTTGAAAAAACATCAAACTCTGTCATTTCTTATACAACCACTTGTTTTAATTAAGCACTACAAAATAGGCAAGTGATCCAGGTAATCATTTGCAAAATTTTAGAAATAATTAGTGGTTTATTAAATTTAGAAATTATTTGCATTGTAAATTTTGGAAATTAACGGGTAATTTAAAATAATTTTGTAAAATAATTTTGTGGTATCATTGTTTGTCAAACTTAAAGTAATTTAATTTTTTTTATTTAATAAAGAATAATTTGAATTTATTTTTTCTAATAATAATAACAATAAATATAGCATTAAACATAATACTCTTAAACTTTTTAGAAGATATGATTTGATTATAAACAAATAATTATATTCTCACTTATAAAGTTATTAGAAAAAGTTTCTCATGGATTTTTTTACTAATTTTATTTATTATGTCATTTTTTATTCAAACAACTTCTATATATATATATATATATAGATGTCTACGTTTTATAAACAACTTTTTATTTAAATTAGATATTATGTCTGTGTTTTATATGTCTAAATATCTATAAAATTAAAATACACAACTCTTGAAAAATAAATTAAATTATTTATGATATATCAATTCATATAAGTCATAGGAATTAAACTAGTTAAACCTACAAACTAATAGGTTAAAGAGACTCTAACTTATATTACCGATTAGAACTTATCAAAAGTCCCATTGTTCTAACTTCCTAAAAAAAAAAGAAAACTGTAAGACGTACATGTTGCAGCAAAATTTTAGTTTAGACTTTGAGATTACAAGAAAAAAGATGTTTTAATAAAACAAGTGTAAGATGAGGCGCACACGATAGCAAAATCCTTAAAATATTGCTGCATCTCTTTGCTAATAGTGGCACACAAACAATCTCGAACACAATGTCAAAAAGTGCACATTTTCCCAAGGAAACTTCTGGTTGGAAAGAACATGGCTCCCAAAGGTATTAAAAACAAATGTGTAAGATGAGCACAGGCTATAGTGCAAGTTTACTTATATAAATATATACATACTTTCAGCATTCCAACAAGTATTATCACGTGATTAATCACATGCTCTTTTGATTAACATCAGCTTAAGTCAGATGTTTTACTTTCAGTCAAACTACACCATCACATGATCGATCAGATCGATCCCTGTCTATATTTACCAACTCCAACCATTCATTTCTTCTTCTAACATCGTTCCCATGAATCTCCAATGGAGGTGTGTTCTTGTTTTTCTATTGCTTTCTTCTTGTTCGTGCTTCTTCGGTATTGCTCGAGCAAGAACACTTAAGTCTGCTGCTGTCAAGATTAATAATCTTGAGTTGAATTATTCGAGTTTGAGAAGAATACCGCCGAGTAGATCGAATCCTACTGGAAACAAGTAAAAAGCTTCATCTTTTGCTTAGATTAGGTTTGCTTGTAATCCATCTCGAGTGTTGTACTGATAATTAGGGTTTTGTTTTTTCTGTTAGGTTGAAGCCTACTATTGAAGAACCTGCGAGATCCCCTTAGCTGCAGATAATATTTTACAGTGTTGGAATATGTATATGTTTTGCCCTTTCTAGTTTCAGAATGAGATCAGTAATGTTTTTTGTTTTTTTTCTTTCAATTTTTGATATCTTTAAATTTGTTCTTCTTATGCTTCTTCTTCTTGAGCCTGCTGTAAATTACTAGTAATTTACTGGTGTTAGTTGCCAAAGTTTTTTTTTAACTGGTGTTCCATTTTCTTTTTTCTGTCCAAGTTCCAAGCTAGGTGTAAATTCATTCTAGTAGTTCATGTAATTGATATATACATAATATGTGAATATAGAAATAAGCTGATTAAGAATGTAAATGAGTAAATTATAATTTGTTAGAGGTTGTTGTTTCTAGAGATGTCAAACGGGGCCGAGAGGTGAATTTGAGTCACAACGAATTCGGGTTGGACTGGTTAACGTAGTCTTGGTTTATAAACGGTTTGTTTTGGGTCAATTTGGCGGGACACCAACTATTCTGGTTGGATACGGGTTACCGTGGTAGCTCGGTTCTTGGACAATTACGTAATGGTTTAGTTCGGTGCTTAGGTCATTTCGGATCGGGTAATTTGTTTTTTTAAGGCTTAGGGTAGAGGTTTCACTTGGAGTGGGTCAATTTGTTGATGTCAGATTGGGTCAGAACCGGGTTTGGTTGTGTAACATCTTGATTCGGGTCGGTTTTGAGTTGGGTTGAATCCGGGTTACTAAGTCGGTTTAATCCGGTTACTAGGCTAGGTATCTCTTAGATTTTTATTGAAATTTGTATGAAGGTGTTAATTTGATAAAATATTCGGGTTGGATAACTCTTAGATTTTCATCAGCAATTAATACCAATTTTATTACTCGTCGGTAATTATTTATTCACGCTCTCCCCGGAGTATTGGACGACTATGTTATTGCAATGCATAATATATGTCCGGACTCCAATTTGGAAACAAATGATTATACTCATGCACAACTAGTTATTGCTAACGTGTATACCAAATACTTATATACAACGGTTATTGAAAATGTGCATAATAGTTTTTTTTTTAATTTTTTTTAATAATGGAAAGCGGTTAGATTTGTAAACGTGCATAACAATTATATTGACACCGGAGAAACATATGTAATCGACTCAAATTATAAAAAAAATTAATTCAATCCAATAGAGCATCATATTTGCATGCACGACCAAATTTAATCCAAGAGACGTACACGACCAAATTCAATCCAATAGTGATATCATGCACGATCAAGCTTGCACGCAAAGGAAAAATTATAATATTTAAAACACGATTAAAGTGCACGGTTAAGTTAATTCGAATTAATTACCCACACAAAGTTAAATGTGCACGATTGACTATCTTACCACTTTATCAGTTTCCATATACAAAATATATTGTATTACTTACCATAAGCACAAATACCTTAATAAAATACAAATGAACAATGTCCTTCGATAACCGATCAATCTAAATCGTCCGAATTTTAATCCTATAATTCATAAGTGTTCTTATTTATTACCATAATACATTTTTTTATTTATCGGAACCTAACCCTATTTCTCACATCTCTTTATATATATGTGTTTAGGGTCAGATTCTGGTAAAAATCATATCATTCAAACATAGATGAATGAGAACTTCTAAGAGAAGTTGATTTTATAGATAAACATCTTATATTCATTCAAGTAAATAAGATGATCATGGTAAGTATTAATTGAAAGTTAAACATTGTTTCCATGAACAACTTGTAAGTCATATTATTCCGTTGTACGGACTTTTATTCACAGAGAAAATAAACTTTACTAGGACCGTGTTACCATCGTCTTTAGGCAAAAATACTATTTCCGTCTATCGTGTGAGTATTTTCTTCATAAAAAAAGTGCATTATTTAAATTATGTATTAATGATTGTGTATATATATTCATAGTAGTTGTGTATTATTTTCATGAACGTGTCATTATGAACTTTATGGTTCATTTTGTGTTCATGAACAAGTTCGTGCATGCACTTAGTTGTTCATTGATCGTGTTGATCTTGTACTATAGCAAACAAATCACGTAGATGGTATGTGCAACACACATAGTTTCGAATTCTGCCAAAACATCATTCTTTGACACGACCAAATCAATGAAACTAGAATGAAAAGCGACAACGAGCACGATTAAAATCAAACTAGAACGATAAAACATTGATACGAGTTGTCGCCGCCGATAATATTGTTTGATAACACCATTTGGTTAGGTTTTGGTGTGTGAATTAATGTGGGTTATTTTTGTAACGAACGTCAAATCTACTCATAAATATAGAAGGGTGTATAATCTTCTGAGTATGATAATAGTATTACGGTATAATTACAATTTTTATATTTAATCTTTAACCATTAATCTATTATAATCCAACGACTATTGGAGGTTTTATTCTTATCCGTAAAATTCGTTCTCACCTGAACCAATCTACTATATAATACTAAAATAGAAGTAGATTTTGCCACATGTTATCACCACATTAAGCCACCTAGGATTTTGTCACATGTCATCACTACATTAAGTCACCTAGGATTTTGCCACATGTCACCACCATATTAAGCCACATCGGATGTTACATATATCTTATTTATATTAAGTCAAATGTTTCCATATTTATTTTATTTAGTTTCTTAGTTAAGAGAATGACATGAGATATGAAATATACAAAAAAGATTATGACATAAACAAAAATAAATTTCTATATTTGACAAATACTATACTATTTGTGTGTTAGAAGAATAAATTATATAGATTTTTTTAATTCAAGTTATTTTTAAACCAATATATATGATTGATCATTTACTTTTTATATTTCAAATAATTTGATGTTTTGAATATAGATAAAATAATTTGATATTTGTTAAGTAATATTTTTATTTATTTATTTATTTATTTATTTATTCTAATAATCAATTTATTTTATTTCATTAAAATATATTTTATTAGAAAATTGACAAAGCCAATTATTACATAAAATAGAAATAATGAACAAATCTATTATAATCAATAAAGATATTATATTGTTATTCATATGTCTTATTTAGGACAATTTTATAATAGGATCATCCTATATAATTTTCTTTTAGAAAGTTTTAAAATTTTAACAATAATTTTTTAATTAGTTTAATAATAAGTTTTTGTTTAAATATAAGAAAAACAGGTTAGTCAAATATTTTAATAGACTATCTCATATATATATATATATAAGTAGAAAGTTTTTCTTTATTATTAAAAAAATATGTGTGATATATTATTGTATCTATATGAATATTCTAATCATAAGTTTTGTGTCATCCCGTGCAAGGCACGGGTACTAAGCTAGTTCATATATATATATATATATAGGGTCAGGATCCGTTAGGAACCACCCTTAGAGTAGGGAATAAGAACCTCTAAGATCCGTTGGATTAAAATTTGAACAGACATGATGGAAGGTACATAATAAGCTTCCATAGGTGAGATTCATATGATTGTTCAAATTTCACAAATAAATCATTAAATATTATACATATTAGGAAAACAAATATCCTATTTTTGGGCTATCCCAAAAATAAACGTTGAATGAATTGATTCCCATTGATTAGTAATTTTTTATATAGAAGGATGCTCGTTAATTTTATATTATAAGATTGATCATTATTTTTTTTAGTCGTCAATATGTATAATACTATAAATTAACGACCATAATTATATAAAAAAACGACCAGAATCAAACAAAAAATAAAAAAAATTAACGATCAAAATTAGTGTTTTATAAGAAATTTGATCGTTAATATATTTGGTCGTTAATATATTTTATAGAGAAATTTGATCGTTAATAAATTTTATAAGAAATTTGATCGTTAAATTTGTTAGGATTGATCGTTAAAATTTGTTTTGGTAGTTAAAATATGAAAAAGACATTTTAACCACCAATTTTTCTCTATAAAATTTTACTGACACACAAAAATTTAACGATGACTATATTAATGATATAAAAAAAAATTTAACGACCAAATTTTCTCTATAAAATATAATAACGACCCAATATGAAAATAATGTATTACCATAATTTGGTCGTTATTATATTTTATAGAGAAATTTTGGTCGTTAAAATATTTTTATCATAATTCTATTAGAGGCAATATAATATTCTCATTAATTATTACCATAAACAATGTTAAATCTTGGACGTTCATCTATATTAATCCAACGGCTATTATAAGTCCCTATTCCCTACTCTAAGAGAGGTTCCTACATGATCCTAACTATATATATATATATATATATATATATATATATATATATATATATATATATATATATATATATATATCAACTTTGACACTTCCACACAAATAGGTTGCAAGAACTTTTTCCATTTCTCTTTGTTGACAACATAATGGCGAGTACGTTCTTCTAACTCTCACCCATTGTTTACCAAATTTTTTTATAGCGTCATCCCGGCCAAATATCCTTTGGCAAATTTTGATTTAGAATATGGATCTCATAAACATGTGTTTTCTCGTTGAATGAACTAAAATAGTGATACGGGGTTAGTCCTATGGAAGTCTCGATCTTTCGACACCAATGAATCTTCTCAATCCTTAAGAAATAACGCGGAGTATGATAAGTTTGTGTATAGTCTTATCAAACAACCGATGAATGATCATAGAACCCTCCCACTACAATGTTACATTAGAAGGAGCAATGGTACCTAGAGCACAAAGGGGCTTGTGAAAAGTAAGAGAAGTACCAACTTGACCGTGTGCAAGTAGAACAACTCAAACAAGTCCAAGCTAAAGGGCGATCAAGACGCCGCTCGCGCTCTACTTCCTGCATGGAAGCGGGTGGGATGGATTGCACTTCGCAAATACCGAAAATATGTGTTTGATTCTAAATTGGATTGATTACAAAAACGCTCGAGGGATCCCTATATATAGATCATGGCTCGAGTGAGCTCCAAGTAAAAGATCCAAAATAATTCTATCTTATTTAGAATAAGATATGGTTCTCTATCTAAGAAAATAATAAATAAGACCAATCTTCTAATAAGATTTGATCTTCTAGGATTCATCAAATAATATCTCTAGAAGATATATTGATACGCTAGTAATCTTCTAAAGTTGTAAGAGCCTTAAGTTGATATATTAATATCATATGTTCAAAAGATAATATAAAATTAAAAATATTTCACACTTATAATTATTAGTATAACTTTTTTTAAATACATATATATGTTTAATATTATTCTTCTATATTCTTGTTACCAAAATAAATAAAAATAGATAATATATTAATATGATACATTAAAAGATTTGAGATGATTATATCTGACTTCAAATTGGATATTCGTTTCTTTGACAAGGTCCGTATTAGACATATTTTCAGAAAAATCAACTATGTTACTGACCGATTGACTTATCTGGGAAACTCGACCCTCAACACCAATTTTTCTGAAGACCCAAAACTTCATATTCTCATCCGCAAGGATGCTTTAGAGGAACTACCTCTAGGAGATAGTCCAACCTAACCGCTTTTTTTTTCAATTTTTTTTTTAAAATTTTATGTCTTAAGATTTATCAAAAAGATTTGAGTTTTATGTCTTAAGATTTATCTTTGTTATCTCTAACTATACCGGATTATCATCTAAGTCCTTAGACCCTCCACAATGGAGGGTTGTGGAGCTTCTAACCCCAGCCATGTCATCAGCTTAATGACGTGGAGATTTGGAGTCGACCCTTGTCTCGTTTTTTCCTTTTATTTGAATCAAAACGATGTTGATTTGACATTACTAGCCAAAACGACGTCGTTTTGGCGGCAAGTTTACAATAGGCGCGCCACGTGGTAGGGGTTTTTAATTAAATTTAAAATTTTCATTTCTCGTATAAATATTATTTTAGAAAAAAAAAATTTTTGAATAGGATTTAATTTTATCTATCCAATGACACCCACTTTGCATATGTTTTGATTAATATTTTTTACTCTTGTAATGTATATAGGGTTTTATGTAGTGAACATTAGCATTTTTTAAATTTATTTTTTTACATAAAAAATTAATTTTATGAATCTAATAAGATATTTATATTTATATGTATTTGCATTTTTATAATAAAACACACAATTTAAAATAGATCTTAGATATAAAATGAGACACTGACTTACAAATAAAAGTCCAAATTTAATAATAAAAAATAACAAGTGATACATTAACTTCAACATACACTTAACTTATAACATAAGATTGAAATCAAACACAAACGATAACTATAAACATACAATACCAACCTTAAATGAACCCTAACCTTAAACATAAACTCAAGTACTAAGGTCCTTGAGCAACTGAACAACCATCTTCTCTTAGTCGGGAGTCAAGGAACCTACCCTCTCCATCAAAATAGAAAGAACGGCCAACTTCCGTTTGTTCTCTATCTCTTTGACCTTCCTCTCCTTGTTTTCCACTACTTCGTCCTTCCTAGCTTCGGAAATGGCATGTAACATCAACGTTTTTCTTCTTTAGTTCCAATTCTTGAAAGCGAACCTCAAGCTCTCTAGTCTTCATATTTTCCAAAATGTTAAGTGATATTAAATTATCAGAGGGCTCTGTTGTACTTACCGATCTCTTCCTCACCCTCTTCGAACTAGTTCATCCTAGAGGATGGACAAATGAGATAATTAGAGTTCCACCTCCACTTGATGGAGTTCCAACATTGGAGCTTGATGTGTATGCTCCATACTCATTTACCTAGCTTTGTTCTCTTGGAGTTATCCCCTTATATTAATGATGTTGGTTGAATATTGCTTTTTCATTTTGGGATATTCTTAAGCATGCGTCAAATGTTCTCATGATTGAACATTGTTTTATATTGATCCGTATACAAAACATGAGCCCTTGCAAGGACATCGTCATTGGATTCCCTACTCGCTCTCCCCCATTCTGATGTTGCATGGACCCATGTAAACTTAGAAGGAAGTGCATTAAGCTTTTGAAAGCGGTTCTTACATTGTTTCCACGAGCGAGATGCTAAATCTTCCCTCATTTCATTGCAATATGAAGAAACTCGATTCCAAAAGGTGTTGCTACACTGGTTGGTTCCTTGGAAAACATCATTGCTCGTGTTAATCTGTCCATTAATAAGCAAAAGGTCTTCGACTCCCCAACGCAACCTTTTAACAACTTCTTCGGTTCTCACATGAACTTCATCTTCATCTCAATGTCTAGCTCAATTGTCGATTATTGAGTCCCAAAAGGCGGGATGGTAATAGGTGGAGACATTGGGATCAACCGTATTGGGTTTTGAGTTTGGTGGAATTGCAAATAATTCATGAATTTTTGGGTTTGAGTTTGAGGGTGTTGCGGATAATTCATGTATTGTGGGTTTTGAGTCTGGGGGTGTTGCAGATAATTCATGTATTGTTGGCGGATAATTCATGTATTGTGGGTTTTGAGTTTGATTTGGTTCTTTTGTTTTCAAACCTTGGCTAAAGTTTTGATTGAAAAAAAAGGATTTTGAAGGGGATTTATGTTATGATCCATTGTAGTGAACAATAGAGAAAGAGAGAAGTTGTGTTATTTGAATGAGATGAGTGTAGTAGATGAAGTGTTGGTATGATAGTCTTTTCCTCTTTGAACCCTTTTATAGAATGTAGAAATAAGTCCTATGTCTCCTTTACACAATAGCCGAGTATGAATTGACAACTCAATCATGAGTCTCTTTATACACAATAACCGATGATGAAATGACAACTCAATCACAAATCTGTTGTAAACAATAAATGACATTTGACATTGCGTTTGAATTTCGAATCTAAAAAACTCAATAATCGAGGATGAAATGAGAACTCATTTACGAGTCTATTGTACACAATAAATGACATATGACAATACATTTGAATTTCGAATCTTAAAAACACAATAATCGAGCATGAAATGACAACTCAATCACGAGTTTATTGTACACAATAAATGACATATGACATTGCATTTAAATTTCAAGTCTTAAAAATACAATAATCGAGCATGCAATGACAACTCAGTCACGGATCTATTGTACAAAATTAATGACATTTGAATTGTATTTGAGTTTCAAATCTAAACTAGCTTAGTACCCGTACTTTGTACGGGCTTAATAAAGATATAAACTAAATAATATTTGTTAATGTAATAAATAGTATATATTATAATAAAAGATAATATATAAAATTTAGGTAAACAAATGTTTATTTATGTCGATAACACTTGCTATATGACATAAAAATAATTTAACACCTTTAATATGTAATTGATATATATTCTCGTCAAACAAATAAAATGGTACATAAATTTTAAAATAGGCCAATATAGTAATATATAATATTGGCTCCGATAGAGATGAAATGGATGAATTTTAATTAAGGCTAAAAATAATAGATAAATGTAAAACTAAAATATGGTAATTTTCATAGAAAAAGGCATGAGTAAGAATCTGAAATTTTCCTATAATTATAAAAAATCATTAGATAAATGGAATCAATATTATACAATTATATAATTTCCTTAATTAAAAGATGATGGATTCATTTGATATCTTAATTTAGAGAAAACTAAAATAAAATAAATTATTTAAATAGGTGTCGCGGCTTAAAGACGACATGTGGCAAAATCCAACGTGACACAATTTACATACGACATTTGGCGTAGTATGAGGTGACGCGATGTAATAATGACAAGTGAGTTTAACCACTTATGCTTTAGTATTATACTAGTGTATTACCCGCACCTTGTGCGGGTTGAGTTTTAATAAATTGTACGAACTTAATTGAAAGAAAAATATTTAATAATAAAAAGTGTAGTGAAATATATATATTTGAAATTAATTAGTTATCTAATCGCAACTAAAGCAACTAAAAAATTCAAATTTTAGAATATTCCGATTCTAAAATAAAATTTTGTTCCTTTTTTTTGTTAAGATTAAATTAGTTCAGATGAAATGATTAAAAAATTAAAATAGAAAAGAAGTTTAAATACTCCGATTTTAGAAAATTAAAAAAATAATTAGAAAATAATTTTTTTCCAATTTCAACCGATGAGATTCAGACTTTTTTGATAATTGGTTAAATAGGTTTTTTATATTATTTTATTGGTTTTAAATTACGTAATTAAAAAAAGTTTAGGTTGACGTTAATCGTGGAGACGACATGTGGCAGCAGAGGCCTGAGAATTTTTCGTTGGGCTGAGAAAAATCCTGGAGGCGACACGTGGCAATAGAGGCCTCTGCTTTAATATATATAAGATAGTAGATTTGAATTCAACTTTCCCTCTCAAATTAATCTTGAATTCCACCCAATTTTTCCTATAAAAACCTAAAGTGAGCTTCATATGTACCACACATCTTCACTTTTATTCCTCTAACTTTAAAATATCTATAAGAACTTTGAATTACAATTCTCCTTCTTCATCTAGCTCTTCTACTTGTTCATCAACAGACATTGTCATTACACCTCCAACTCCTCCATATCCTGAAACCAATATGAACATCAATAGACTAAGGTTGTGTTAGCTAGGCACCTATCACTAGTGTTTGGCAGAGTTTGTTAGTGTTTGATTTTTTTAACGTGTGTTTGGCATACCATTAACACTAGTGATTAGAGTTAGAGGATCCGTTTCTGAAACCCTCACATTGAGCACAGTTTCTGTCGGTTTATGAGTGTTTGCTTGGGCAAAATGTGTCTATTGCCCCTCTCATTTTCCATTAATTACGACACTGCCTAATATATATACCATCGATTAAAACTCCCCTCGTGAGAACGGCTCTCTCCTTCGGCCGGCCGCCGAATTGTGTACCGGTTGTCGAAGTTCAAGAATCGACTGAAGAAGGGTTCCGACCATCACTTCGGTTGTAGAAGAAGGGTTCCTAACACTCTCAGGTATGTGCAGAATGAGTTTTGTCTCCTTCGTGAGAACATCTGTCTCTTTAAACGTGATACTGTTTTGGATAGAAGCTAAGCACATCTGTCTCTTTGAACTGTGTACCGGTTAGAAGCTAAGCACTGTTGTCGTTCATTTGGACTATTAGCCTGGCTGTAGCCCTCAGTTTTGTGAGTTTTTGGTGGTTTAGATTAAACGGGTATTCACCAACTAACTTCAAGTGATGAGAAGTTTTTTTGGTGGTTTAGATTAATAAAAACAGTTGGGTTTGTGCGTTCTGTTCAACAAATTAAGTTTGGGCTTTTGGTGATGAGCAGGTTTTTCCGTATACTTTAATTGATTTGCATTTGATTTTTGTCTGGATTGCTCAGTTTGCTTAATTATGCTCAGTTTGCTTAATTAACTTCATAGATATTGAACTAGTAGATGTTAGGTTGGCCTTGTGTTGATGAATTTGTGTTGGAGGAGTTCAGATTCAAATTATTGCATCATCTCCTAAGCAGTGTAACCAAAAATGACAGTGGAATTTATATTGCTTCACTTCATATAATGTGCCCATAGATATTGAACTAGTAGTTGTTAGGTTGGCCTTCTGTTAATGAATTTGTGTGGGAGGAGTTCAGATTCAAATTACAGCAGTGGGTGTAATTTATATTGCTTCACTTCATATAATGTGCCCATAGATATTGAACTAGTAGTTGTTAGGTTGGCCTTCTGTTGATGAATTTGTGTGGGAGGAGTTCAGATTCAAATTACTGCAGTGGATGTAATTTATATTGCTTCACTTCATATAATGTGCTCATAGATATTGAACTAGTAGCTGTTAGGTTGGCCTTCTGTCCTCTTTCATTATGCTTACTTTAGTTGCTATCCTTATTTAAAAAAAATGATTCCAGGTATAAGATAGTGTTGAATTCTAGAAGACAGTGTGAAATGGACCTTACTTCAGCTGTTGTCCTCTTTCATTATGCTTCTTATGCCTTTGTTTTTCTTACAATTGATTCTCCTCGTTTGGTAGCACTGTTTTCTTCTTTTTACTTTAGTTTATGATTTTTGTTATTGTTTTATTATACTCTCAATTTCCTGGATTAATAGGCTAGTGAACAATTGCGCTTATATATACCTCTCTGTATTGACTACTATAAGATGGAGTTAATAGTTAGGCTTGAAATAATACTTTTTAGGCAGGAATTGTTAGCTTGAATTAATACACCTCTTTGATTTCATGGTACAGTGTAGATGGAGGAGAATAATGTCACACAAACTCGAACTAGGGGTCCAAATTTTGTCTGGAATGATGAACTTGTCAAAATTCTAGTTACGATATTAATAGAATTCCAGGAAAAAAAATGGGAGCAAGCAACCGTATAATTGGAAGGATATTACTACTACGTTTACTAGTAAGATTGGGAAGACCGGTGTCAAGGATTTCTGTAGGAATAAGTACGAGTCAATGGAAAAGGAGTACAAGGCTTGGAAATTGCTTAGAGAATCAGAGACGGGTTTAGGTTGGGATGAAACAACTCGTACGATCACGGCTTCTACTAAATGGTGGGATAGAAAGATCAAGGTAATTTTCACATAATTTGAATTTTGTTTTTCCTTAACATTGTCAAAATGTATATATGTATAACTTGATGTTTATTTGAATGTGTTGTAGGAAGATGTCAACTGTAAGAAATTCAAGAACAAGGGAATGGACGTCGAGTATGAAGAGATGCTGACAATGCTGTTTGTTGGAAATGTAGCAACTGGTCGTCTAGCCATGTCATCTGGGATGGTTCGTCAACCAAGTCCGGAGCGTGTGTCGCTTGCAGATGATTTGGACTTAGGTGAAGATGATGGAGATGGTGGTGATTTTTTTCGTAACTTCGTCGGCACTGTCAATGAAGGGGGAGGATCTAGCTACTCAGGAGTACCAGCTGACATGAATGACGATGCAGTGTATACTACATAACTTCCTCCACCACCTGCAGTTGCCAAGGCAAAGGCTCCGATGAAGAGAAAAAGAAGACAGTCAGTTGGTTCTTCTAAGTTGGAAGCATTTCTAGGACACTCCAAAGACAACAGTGACCGGTTGGTAACACTCTTCCAGGAAGAGGTTACATCTAGAGGAAAGGAGGCGGAACAAATTACTAAGAGAGGATTGGAAATTATTGACCGGATGGTAAACAATAATTTGATCGAGGAAGGAAGTCCACTGTGGTGTTTTATAATTTCAAAGACTAACTCAAGGAAGGCTATGAATATAATGCTTAATTTGGCGGATGATGAGAAAAGAGTGAAGTGGATGAATTGGGAGCACGAGCGCTCTTGAGTGATGAAAATTTTCGTAACTTTGGAAACAACTTGGAACATGTTTGGATTGATGTTGCATTTCAAATCTCTTTGTACTGCCGTTTATTTCGTTTGGATTAATGTTGCTAGTTCTTTTTTATTTTCATGTAATTGGAACATATTTGCTTCAATGAAAACTTCATTTGAATTATGTTACATCCTTTCCTAATTTCATGTTCATAAATCTACAGGTTAGGTACCAACTTCGAACATGTCAAGTGCTAGTGATGATAGTGAGAACGACTTGTACTCCCAGCACATTGATGATCTGAAACTTATCGCCACACATGAACATTTTCAGAGGCAAAATGCCGTGATGGCTGATCATTTCTACAAGCACATATACAAGGAGCCTTGTTACACTGCGTATGATCGGGGAGAACTATTCATGAAGGAGATCTTGAGCGGTCATCACATTCGGACAATCAACATGTTTAGAATGGACGCCAAAGTTTTCTCATGTTTGTGCGAGGAGTTAGAGCAGAATTACGGCCTCAAGGCATCCACAAAAGTTTCGGTAATTGAGAAGGTAGGGATATTCCTATACACTCTTGCACAAGGGAGCTCGGTTCGTGTTATTGCTGAGCACTTTCAGAGGTCTACGGAGACCATACACCGCGCATTCCACGGCGTACTGAATTGCATTACCGGGCGTGGTCATGAAGGACGTGGACTTGCATGTGACATAATTCGACCCCGGAATCCAAATTTTCCTAGAACACCGACGCACATTGCAGCTGACCCAAGATATAAAGATTATTTCCAGGTACACAACCAATGTGGATAAGTGAAAGAAAAAGTATTTTACACTAATAGACATATATTTCCTTGTCATTCAGGATTGTATTGGTTGTCTTGATGGTACACATATTAGTGCATGCATCCAAGAAGTGTCACAGGTTCCTTTCGTCGGTCGGAGATGTGAGAGCCCTTTCTTTCGGACCGAGATTGGACCATGGCCGAGATTGGCTTTGGGCCGAGATTGGTCTTGCCGCACCCGCGGGCACGTGTGCCGCCCCTGCGGGTTCCCGCCCCTGCGGCCCTGTGATCCGCCCCTGCGGGTTACGGCGGCTGCAGCCGGTTTTGTTGACCCTTTGACCCGTGCTTTACCTTACCTTACCTCCTTCGTTCCACCTTGCTGAGCAAGGGTTTCTTCACATTCCAATCCAGTTTCACGTCCTTCTTGCTTCTTCTTCTTTCTCCTTGAGCTTGAGTTGGTAGAGTTGTGTGTGTGGTTGTTGATGCTAGTTGTGGTTGCTGAGCTTGTGGAGCCAGCTGAGTGTGCTTACTTGTGTCTGCCTAGACCTTCAGCAGTGGTAAGCTTCTTCCTCCTTGCTTCTTCAT
Source organism: Fagopyrum tataricum (assembly GCA_002319775.1). Lineage (NCBI taxonomy): Eukaryota > Viridiplantae > Streptophyta > Magnoliopsida > Caryophyllales > Polygonaceae > Fagopyrum > Fagopyrum tataricum. Next base: position 56,358,093 of record CM008279.1, read on the forward strand.
CCTTCCTTCTTCCTTGCTCCTCATTCCTTAGCTTAGGAATAGATGTTTTGAACATAGGGTGATGTTGATATGTGTATGTTGATGCTTGTGTATGAATCTGGAAGAGAGTGGAAGGGATTGATCTCGGGAAGAGCTAAAGAGAAGCCCCGAGACTGCATTCTGCACTGTCGCCGCCCCGCGGCCAGAAGTCACCGCCCCGCGGTTACCGTGTCACAGCGCCCGCGTCGTGCCAACAGCGTACCTGCGTTTGCCAGCATCCCTTGTAACCGCCCCCGCGGCTACCTTCCGCCGCACCCGCGGTTGCTTGCTTCCGCCCCTACGCCCCTTTGTTACGCAGGTGCGCTTTGTCCCGGGTCTACTTAAAGCTAGGTAGATCCTTTCCTTTCCTAGTTGAGCGGTAGTAGCATGCTAGGATTAGGATGTTGATGAGTATGATCTGGAATGGCCGGTTAGGGCTTTGAGGTTTACGAGTTGGATAAGATCCCTTATGGATCCCTTGGGTCTTGGTGTGACCCTTTGTGCGATAGGAGTTTGATATCTATGTATGCCTTGTATAAGTCGTGTTATCCTCCAGTTGGGAGTGGACTGAGTTGAGGTTGATCCAGTGAGACGACTACGAGGTTGAGGTAAGTCCGTGGGACTTACTTAGCTGTCATTCCTTTATAGGATGTTATGCATGAGTTGTGTGTGTTATATGTTTATATCATGTGTTATGATGGTCACCAACCTATGATGTATTGATTGCCCATTGTAGGGCCGTGATAACTTGCCCTTTCATCCCGCTGGGAGTCTGGGAGGTTCTCTGTAGGCAGGTCAGACCTGGTAAACGGTTCGGACACTTCCCATTCCCTTAGGGTACACGGGGTAGTGTTCCAGACACCATTCCAGCTGGTTATTGGACCCAGAGGCGAGGTTCATATTCCTCGTGTCACTTATGTTTATATGGATATTATATATGAGTTGAGTACTGGACTTTATAAAGATAATGAACCGGGTAAATGTATGAAAGCATGTTGATGTGTTAAGATTTCTGATGTGCGTTTGTGCTCTAGCATATTCCTATATTTGTGTATGGTTAGTTATCGGTTTTATACCATGTTGTAGATACTTTGCAGGATAGGAGAGCTGCAGAGTGATCCAGAGTGGGTGATCCGCTGAGGGCTCCGTACACAGGGGCGGTATCGGGGTTATGGGTTTTTGATGTATAGTTTGATTTGTTTGTACTCAGCGGTATATTGTATTACCTTTTGATCCATATATATATATATATATATATATATATATATATATATATATATATATCAGTTTCATGTTTTGTTTTTAATCTGTCGGTTCCTTGTTGTAAGATCAGTGAAATTGTTGTCAGGCTAGGGTCAGGATCCATTGTGAGATCCTAGCCCAGTAGCACTCCGAGTCCTACGGATTTGGGGTGTTACAGGAAACATACGGTGACATTTAATGTCCTCGTCGTATGTGACTTTAATATGCTATTTACTTTTATCTTGTTTGGATGGGAAGGGTCCGCACACGATGCAAAGGTTCTTGACAATGTCATTTGCAACCCCGACCTTCACTTCCCACTTCCACCACAAGGGAAGTACTACCTCTGTGACAAGGGTTACCCTGATAGAGCTGGGTTCCTAGTTCCGTACTCGAGGATCCGGTATCATTTGAATCAGTTTGACAATGAGTCACCAAGCAACAAAAAAGAAGCATTCAACCGGGCACACTCTTCTCTGAGAAGTTGTATCGAACGTTGTTTTGGTGTCTTAAAAAAGAGATGGAAGTTGTTGGCTACAATGCCATGTTACCCGGACTACACACAAGTTGACATCCATATTGCTTGCTTCGCACTACACAACTTCATTCGGTTATACTCAGGGTACGATGACTTGTCGGAAGATGAAGAGGATATGGGAAGGACAAGCGAGGAGGGGGGAGAAGAAGGAGAGAGGACCAATGGCAATTGAAATGGCAATGGAATAGGAATGACAGATGTTCGTGACCGTATTGCTTCGGCAATATGGAATGCTCGTACTATGTAGTAATCGCTTTTGGTAGATTGGCATGAAAATGTTTAACACTTTGTTATATTTTGGTGTTTGTTTGCTTCATTTTAATTGCACTTATCTATTCGTAGTTGTCACGGCATGTGATCAAAACCCTTGCTAATGTAGAAGATGAAACACGTTGTCATTGGAATTGATTGTGCTGTTTGGTCTTACAAAGATGGCTCACCATGTAACCAATTAGCATAGTTTGGATCTCCGCTGTCACAACTAGAGTCGTCCGACATAATACCTATTGAAAAATAAACCTCATGATATCAACAATATAGGAAAATAACACTTTGGACTTCAGTAGTCCTCATTTGCATAATCAAGCAAGTCACAAGCATGTAGAGATAAGCAAAATATATTTACTGTCATAAGTTCAAGCCCAAACTTGGCTCTACTGTCATATAAGTTGATGTCATTCAACCTACTGTCATTAGTTTGCTTGCACGTGTTGGCAAAGTCATCAAGAAATGATTCTACTAGCTGTCATAAGTTCAAGCTTGGCTAACATACATATCAATACTCAACATACAGAATCTCAGTCAAACAGCCATAGTTTAGAATCTCAATTCCTGAACGAATCATCCAAGAAAACGCTCATCCTCTTATTTATACACAACCTACCAGTAATTAGGACTAATCTATAGTGAGGATCTACACCGGATCTCAGTCAAACAGCCACAGTTTAGAATTAACCTGAGTCATAATTAAGCACATCCTCTTATTTATATACAGCCTAACAATAATTAGAACAAAAATATACTGAGATCTAACCCAAATCTTAGTTACAGAACCACATTTAAGAATTGACCTGATTTATCTAGAATATTTCTTACTCAATTTCTGCAATTCGTCTAACCCAAATCTTAGTTACAGAACCACATTTAACAAAACTATACTCTGAATTGACCCCCTAATTTTGAAGTTATACTCTGAATTGACCCCGTAGCAAGGGAACTGGGTCAGTCGCCTTTGCCCATAGAAACAAATACCGCAAAGAAGTATAACAACCGAAGAAAACCAGTTCATTCCAAGGGAAGAACAAGCAAAAAATCCTCAAATTCACAGGTAAAGTAATCATTCCAAGGACTGGAGAAGAAGAAAATGAAACTACACTAACAAACCGATAGTCAAACCGATAGGTAAGCAATTCGACCTTCTTCAACTCAAATCAATACTCAACAACCTTCTTTACTTGAATCAGCCGAGATAGAAGAAGTAATTCGAACCCTAAAAAAACGATAGAGACAGAACACTAACCGAGATAGAAGACCTTCTTCGACTCCTTCTTCACTTGAATCAGCCGCCACCTGCAGTCGAGTAGCCCGTCGTCTCTCTGTCCGTCGCCCTTCCCTCTCTCTGTCCGTCGCCCGTCGTCCTTCTTCTCACTTCGTCTCTCTGTCTGTCCAATTGAAACGAGGATACCCCTTAAAATTGGAGCACATGCCTATCACGTGACAAACCCGTAACACTAGTGTTATTAGCAACCCCGACCAAACACTCGTTAATCTTTCAAAACACTAAACACAAGTGTTGTAGAGCCCAACTCTCACAAACCCTTCATAACACTTATCACTAGTGTTATGATGGTTAGTGCCAAACATACACTAATAAATGAAAAAATTGATGAGCTTAGGATGAAATTGGTTAAAGAAAATGTTGGAAGTTCACGACAACGTCAAAACCAGACATACATAGAGAAAGATCGCGAAGGCGGGGATGCTCGGTTGTTCGAAGATTATTTCCCTTCGACACCGACCTACAATGATAGGTTGTTTCGACGAATATTCTGAATGAGGCGACACATAATTCTTCATGTTGTCAATGATTTGTCCCAATCTTTTTCATTCTTTCACCAACTTTTGGATGCGATTGGTAGGCTAGGCCTAAGCCCGTTGCAAAAATGCACCACAACCATACATATGATAGCGTATGGAGTGGGAGCCGATTCCTTTGATGACTATGTTCGCATTGAGGTATCCGCGGCAAGATATTGTTTATCCCACTTTGTTGATGGAATTATACACTTATTCGGGGACGAGTACTTACGTATGCCAAATGCTACAAACATGTAACGCCTACTATATGTAGGAGAGCAATGAGGTTGCCCTGGAATGATCGGTAGTATAGATTGCATGCATTGGAAATGGAAAAATTGTCCGACTGCTTGACAAGGTCAATATGCCATGGGTGATGAAAAGCCAATTGTTGTGCTAGAATCTATTCCATCTTACGATTTGTGGATATGACATGCATTTTTTGGAACTCCAAGTACGTGTAATGATATTAACATTCTCAACCGTTCTCATGTGATTGATGATGTTTTGCATGAACGAGAACCCATAACAAATTTTGTTGTAAATGGTAATCATTACAATATGATGTATTACTCGCCGATGACATTTATCCCGCATAGGCTACATTGGTCCCGTCAATTCAACACCCATTTGTTGCGAAAGATACATTGTTTTCCCTAAGGCAAGAGTCATGCCGTAAAGACGCGGAGCGAGCTTTTTGTGTTTTGCAAGCTCGTTTTTGCTATTATACGTCATCGTGGACTTGCTTGAGACAATAACTTGATCGAAAAAATAATGATGACATGCATCATTTTGCACAATATGATCATTGAAGATGAACGTGATACCTATCAACTATACTATGATCCATCCCAATTCGATCAAGTTGTTGTTAATGAGCCGACCGCCTCGGATCTTCCATATAAAATGACCTAGTTTATAAAAAATAGGAGTGCACTATGCGACACGAGTATGTATCACCAACTAAAAGCAAACTTAGTTGAGCATATATTAAATTTGGAAATCCCTGTGATAATCATTAAACGTCTGTGGTTGTTTTTTTTATTAAGTTATTTATTATTTAAATCATGTTTTTTAGTGATATTAACCGAGCGGACAAAAACTACTAACGGAACAAGGCGGAAGCGGATTCCGAATGCGCCAAGGCTTGGGGCGTATTCGGAATCCGCTTCCACCCCATGTTAGCCAAGGCTAAATTGTGGTTGATGCTTCAATTTGGTCTCGGGCGCATGCGAAATGCGCTTCCGTAGTCACGTCAGTAATTTCCATCCGCGCATAGTAACTATGTCTTTTTCCCTCTTCCTGTTGTTTATTTTAGTTATTTTTGTTGTTTTGATTTTATTTTAGCATGTAATTTTTGTTATGTTTGTTCCAATTTAAAATGGGTCTTTTTTATTATGTTGTTTGTTATTTAAAATTTTAATTTCATTAATTTTTATTAAATATAAGTAAAATTTAAATTTAATGTCTAATGTATATTTATATTTGTAACACCCCAAATCCGTAGGACTCAATGTGCTACTGGGCTAGGATCTCACAATGGATCTTGACCCTAGCCTGACCACAAGTTCAATGAATCTTACAACAAGGCACCAATAGATTAAAACAAAACATAAAACTGATATATATATATATATATATATATATATATATATATATATATATATATATATATATACATATCAAAAAGGTAATACAGAGTAACCGCTGAGTACAAAATCAAAGTACATAACCGTACAACATAAAAACCCCATAATCCCACGATATCGACCCTGTGTACGGAGCCCTAAGCGGATCACCCCTCTAGATCACTCTGCAGCTCTCCTAACCTGCAAAGGATCTACAACACGGTATAAAACCGTTAGCTAACCATACACATAAATAAGAAGATGCTAGAGCACAAACACACATCAGAAATTATAACATATCAACATGCTTTCACACATTTACCCGGTTTATTATCTTTAATAAGTCCAAATACTCAATCGTATAAATAGATGTATATGAATATACGTGACACGAGGAATGTATATAACCCTCACCTCTGCGTGCAATAGCTAGCTGGAGTGGTATCAGCGCACTTTCCCGTATACCATATGGAGTGGTAGGTGCCCTTCCCGTATACCAGGTCTAACTAGCTTACAGAGAACTTCTCAGACTCCACTACGGGATGAAAGGTAAGTTGTCACAGCCACTACAATGGGCGGTCAATATAACATAGGTCGGTAATGAACCATATCGCATGCTATAAAGCATATAACAAACACCACTCAAGCATACATCCAATATAAGGACGGTAGCTAAGTAAGTCCTATGGACTTACCTCAACCTCAGAAGTAGTATCACTACGATCAGCTCTCACTCAGGTCCACTCCAAACTGGAGGACAACACGGCCTATACAAGGCATACATATATATATCAAACTCTTATCACACAAAGGGGTCACACCTAGACCCAAGAGATCCATAAGGATCATATCCAAATCGTAAACCTCAAAGCCCTAACCGACATATCTATATCATACTCATCATCATCCGATACCTAGCATGGTACTAAGTCCTTCATACTAAGAAAGGAAAGGAGCTACCCAACTATAGGTAGTCCCGGGACAAGACGCACCTGCGTGATCAAGGGACGCAGGGCAGAATAGACAACCCGCAGGCGCGGCAGGGAGCAGCCGCAAGCGCGGTGACAAGGGACGCAGGCAATGCAGGCAAGGCGCGGGTGCTGCGGCACGGCTTCCGCAGGGGTGGCGGCTTCCAGGCGCGGGGGCGGCGACGGTGCAGAACGTGATCCCGCGACTCTTCTTCAGCTCTTCACGTGATCAAATCACGTCTTCTTCATTCCAGATTCACACCCATACATATACATACACAAACCAACATCACTCTATGATCAATACAACTAATCATAAGCTAAGGAACGAAGAATCAAAGAAAAGAGAAGAAGAACAAGGAGCAAGGAGCTTACCACAGCTGTGGTTAGCTAAGTAACTGATCACCAACAACCTTACTGGCTTCCAAGCATAGCAACACACATCACTAGCATCATCATCATCAAAGCCACACCAATTCTCTTCCAAAACCAAGGAGAATCAACACAAGATCAAGTGGAGGAAGGAGAAGCAAGGAGGACGTGCAAGGGCTGGAGTGAAAATAAGAAGTGAAGTGAAACCCTTGATCAGCAAAGTAAGAAGTAAGGGAAAAGGGTAAAGCACGGGTCAAATGAGTCAACAAAACCGGCTGCATCCGCAAGAAACCGCGGGGGCGGTTCCCTGGGCCGCAGGAGCGGAAACCCGATGGGGCGACACACATGCCCGCGGGGGCGGCTAGGCCAAAACTCGGCCAAAGTCAATCTCGGCTAAGGTTCAGTCTCGGTCCGAAAGACTAAGACCCTTACAATAATGGCATTAGTAATATTATTAATTATAAAATAATATAAATATACAATTCATTAATTATTAAAAATAAACTAAAAAAATAAAAAGTGAAAAAATAGGAGCAGGAATTCTATTGTGGGTAAAAATAAGTAAAAAACTGAAATAATGCTATTAAGCTAATATGACATAAATCTTGGTGGTGTGGTAGTAAAAAAAAGCCTCATCAAAATGATAAAAAATTAAAAAATTATTTAATTAGACAATTAAGGAGTGTAAAAAAAAATAAAAAATTGGGACATTCGTAAATTAAGAAAGAAGAAAAATCCCTCTTCACTACTTTCCATACTCCTGCTTTTCATATTTGAATACCCTCCTCTCGCTTTCCAATATTCCATAGTAATCAATTCAAAGGCTCTCTCTTACCTCTCACATCCCAGAGCGCATTTCCGCATATAGAGTATTACAGCGGGCGGCTGAGACAAGGCAAATTTTCTTTTGCGTGTATAAATCGAAGACAAGATGCGGAGATTTCTAGCAGATAGAGCTCGCTTTCTCGTCGCAAGAAACAACTCTTCTCGGTCTTCTTCTTGTGCCCCACTCTATCGCTTCCATTCTTCTGATAGTTCTGTAGCTGATCCTTCATCTTCTCCAATGGAGCCTTCTTACTCCTCCGTTGTCACTGTTGATAACATCAATCCCAAGGTCTGTGTTTTCCTTTTCTGGCTCCTTATTTTTCTGATTTTTTTTTGGTTTGATTTGCTGATTTGGGTATCTGGGTTTTGAAGATTGTATCAAACCATTACTGGGATTCGTCTTCTCTCAATTGGGTTATTTGCTTGTTTTGTGATCTGTGTTTTTTCGGTTTCGCATAGTGCCTGATTTTTTGCTCTCTAAGTTGCATACTTGCACAGTATTTAGCTAGATGCGTACTTACTGGGTTTCGTCTTCTCTCATATGAGTTTATTTGCTTGTTTTGTGATCTGGGTTTTTTCGGTTTCACAAAATGCCTATTTTTTTGCTGTCAAAGTTGCATACTTGCATAGTATAGCTAGATGCTCTGACTGATTTTTTTTAGCACTCTTTCACGGTTTTGACTTGGTAGATTCCTCTTAAGAGCACCATGGGCATCTGGATTTTGTTCTTGATTGCAGTTTGGACTTTCAATGGCTTATGAGATCCTTAATTTAAATCCTTTTTTTGGGGTTTTGTAGGTGGTGAAATGCGAATATGCTGTTCGTGGAGAGATAGTCAGTATTGCTCAGGTAAGCTTGTAGTGTTTGTTGGCCATTGTGACTTGTGAGTAAGATTGCAGAAATTAATCTAGAGTAAAAAAAAGGGTGGAGCAAGAAGAAGCTTCATCCGTTTGCTGACTTACTTTTTTTTTTTAATTATATAACTAATATTTGATAATGTTTTTCTCTTTCCAGAGATTGCAAGACCAATTGAAGGAGAATCCTGGTTCTCTTCCCTTTGATGAGGTAATTTGAAGCCCCTCTTTCTCCACTTTCATTTTCCTGTAGAAGTGCATGTTCATATGCTACATCATCAAACTCTCTGCTTGACATATGCATATTGGGATTTTTTATGAGCATCTTAAATTTTGTACTATCTCAACAAAATATGCAATCCTATAGTTTGTGATTAATCTATATAAAATCTGTTGGCAAACTTAGTATATTGATCTTTGATTGTTAGTATTTAATTTGCCTTTTAATTTTACAGATACTTTACTGCAATATTGGAAATCCTCAATCACTAGGTCAACAGCCAATCACTTTCTTTCGAGAGGTTAGTTGAATACATTCCTCTGAGCGACAGGTTAATGTTATTATCATCTACAACCTTGGTTATTAAAATGTTCTTAATGTGTATCAGGTTCTAGCATTGACTGATCATCCTGCCATTATGGACAAAAGTGAAACTCAGGGATTATTCAGGTAAGTTTTATGATTATATATTACTTCTTTTTCAACCTTATGCTCCTAGTTCACCAGCACAGAACTTGGATAATATATTATGAGCAATATTTTGCAGTTTTTGATTGCTTCCTGTTGTCTAAAATCATTAACTACCGGTATTTGCTCCATTTTAGTTGCTGAAAGATAATAACTTTGACAATTTTGAACTGATGAGATATGATCTTGTAACTTCAGCGCGGATTCAATCGAAAGAGCTTGGCAGATCCTTGATCAAATTCCTGGACGAGCAACTGGTGCATATAGCCACAGTCAGGTGATTTTAGCAACTTTTCATTTTCATGGATGCTATTCTTTAAGGTCTTTTAGGTACATTTGGGATCATTTATGTGTTCTTTTATTTTTGATAGGGTGTTAAGGGGTTACGAGACATGATTGCTGCTGGAATTGAAGCCCGTGATGGTTACCCTTGTAACCCTAATGATATCTTCTTGACAGATGGAGCAAGCCCTGGAGTATGATCCAGTATCTTCACTGTATGCAAATTTAAACTTGGGCTACTGTTTCTCATTTGAGGATAACATGTCCTTGTCTGTATTTCTGTAGGTTCATATGATGATGCAATTGCTATTGCGATCAGAGCAAGATGGAATTCTTTGTCCTATTCCTCAGTACCCATTGTATTCTGCTTCAATTGCCCTCCATGGTGGCACCCTTGTATGTTTATTGATATCATCTAGCTATTATTTACTTCCTATGACAAACTGGTTACTAATGTTCTCTCCATGACTCTTTAGGTTCCTTACTACCTTGATGAAGCAAGTGGATGGGGATTAGAAATTTCTGATCTAAAGAATCAATTAGAAGCTGCCAGATCAAAGGGTGTGACAGTTAGGGCATTGGCTGTAATTAATCCTGGCAACCCAACTGGACAAGTAAGCAATACTTTCTCTTTCATAGTTATCTCAGATAGAAACAAACATTTTATAAAACTGTGTCCCTATTTAGTGTGTTGAAAAAGAATTCATTATTTATTTTTAAGTCTTAATTGTGCAAATTGTTGGACAGGTTCTGAATGAGGAAAACCAGAAACAAATTGTTGAGTTTTGCAAAACCGAGGGGCTTGTTCTTTTGGCAGATGAGGTTGGTGAAGAACTAATCATAGGATTTTACCATATTTTAGCTCAAGGTGATAAATCCAAATTTTCAGCTAATATAATGTGTATAATGTGCAAACAGGTATACCAAGAGAATGTGTATGTTCCTGAGAAGAGTTTCCATTCATTCAAGAAGGTTTCACGTTCTATGGGATATGGCGAGAAGGATATCTGTGTAGTATCTTATCAGTCTGTTTCCAAGGGTACGTTAATTTATTTTCTGCTGTCTACTTAGATTGAGTTAGAATTTTGTTGTCTTATGTACACTAATTATTTGTTGATAGGTTATTATGGAGAATGTGGAAAAAGAGGTGGTTACATGGAAATCACTGGCTTCTCTCCTGAGATAAGAGAGCAAATTTACAAAGTCGCTTCTGTCAACTTGTGCTCAAATATCGGTGGTCAGATTCTTGCCAGCCTTGTCATGAGCCCACCTAAAGTAAGCTATACTCATCTCTCGTCTTTCAACAACGTACTACCTCCGTTTCACTATATTTGTCCATCTATAATTTTTCACACATATTGAGAATCATTAAAATAAAAACTAAAATGGAAAAAAAGAGATAATTATTATTTTTCACACATTAAGAATACTAAATGTATAATTTTTGTTTTTAGAAGGTTTTGACGATAAATGAATTTTCATGGACAATAATTTTGAAATTTTTCAGAGCCTAGATGGTCCAATAATGTGAAACGGATGGAGTATCATATATGTAAATGTGATTGACTAGTGGTAAATGTAACATGAATGTAATATTTTCTTGTGATTAGGCCGGGGATGAATCTTATGATAACTATGTTTCAGAGAGAGACGGAATTCTCTCATCCTTAGCAAGGCGTGCCAAGGTAATTACAAAATTGCTCTGATTTTCTTTGCTTCATCATGTACATAATGGGCTTACTTATTCTTTACACTATGAATATGAGAACAGACGTTGGAGGATGCCTTCAACAGTTTAGAAGGTATAACCTGCAACAAAACAGAGGGTGCAATGTATCTGTTTCCGCGAATCCACCTTTCCCAGAAGGCAATTGCAGCTGCAAAAGCCGTAAATACAGCTCCTGATGCATTCTATGCTCGTAGCCTACTATATGAGACTGGAATTGTTGTAGTCCCAGGGTCTGGTTTCGGGCAGGTGAGTTTTCACGTATCAACTGTTTCATTAAGGGCCTGTTCGGTATCTAGATATGGGCATCGACATAAAAAAAACTCATACCTATGTTTGGTTCAAGAGTATATGGATATCAAACTCATATCGTGATATACTCCTAATACACTTTTTTTTTTGATATCCTCAAAACTAGCAGTATCAGATATCTAATATTGCTCCTCCCTCTTCTATTCTTCCTATCCGAAACAAAGATATTAGATATCAATCTCATACCCATATCTGATACCTCATACCCATATCTTAGATATGACTACCAAAAAGGCCCTAAGAGTATGAGTGTTGGCAAAACCGAAATATATTGACTTCCATGCTTGCTTGTGTTTTTGATATGTTGTAAAAGGTACCCGGAACATGGCACTTCAGATGTACTATCCTGCCTCAAGAGGAGAAGATTCCTGCCATTGTTGAACGTTTCAAGGCTTTCCACCAGAAGTTCATGGACGAGCATCGCGATTGATAGATCTCAATCCCCTCATTTTATCGCACCACAAATAAAGGCTCTTAGCTAAGCTGTTCTTAGACATGGATATATGGAGTTAAATTGAATGCTTGGTCTTTACTTTCTTTTGGTATTTTGTGGAGATGACTGATGACGAGGCTGATTTTTTGCTATCACAGGTAAATGAATAAGAAAGATAAAAGAACAATTTTGGTATCTCAGCAAAATATTGGATACAAAACTCCGGAATCTAAGTGTCTTGTTATTTACACTGGTAATTTTTTAGGATTCGACCAATATAAGAAGGCGGTGGGTTGCCGGTGCAACACTGATATGTCACCCGATTGCACTAGCATTGTCCGGATTGTTGAAATCCTAGAAATTCGATTTCATCATGCTTTTGAAAAGCCAAAAACATGATGTAGAGGGCTGTTACATGAGACAAGCTACTTGGGTTAGGCTCGTGTTCGGCTCGTCAAAAGCAAGCTCAGCTTGAGCTCGTCTCGTTTATAAACGAGCCGAGCTTGAGCATGTCAATGCTCGGCTCGTTTGACTAAAATAACACTGAGCATTATTTTAGGCGTGCTACTCGGGCTCGGCTCGTGTATAAACGAGACGAGCTTGAGCATACCACTACTCGGCTCATTCGGATCGTATAACACCCCTAACATGATGTCACTCATATCCTTAACGAGCCAACTGCTCATCATGCCCCTCCTATTCTTAACGAGACTCATCATGCACCCGAGCTAGTTATTCCCTAGACATCTGCCCATTATGTCACTCATATCCCTAACGAGCCTCATCGTGGCCCACCAGGAAAACGGCGTAACGATTGTAGTAAAATGTTCAAGATTGAACACAACGTAAACAACGTAATAATTTGACCGACTAATTGTAAAACCAATTAACAAACACACAAAAAATAGAGAAACAAAAGATATGGATCAACCAACTAGACAATAAAAAAAGCCCGATCAAGAGAAAAGACGTAAGAATCGATGTAAGGAAATAACATAAATCACATCAAGGAGAAAGCAAACACAATCATTCGATCGGCTCAAGCACGTCACTCGATTGGTCAATGAAAAACAATGACAAATTACATAGAATGGTCTATATAGCTTGATCCAATATCAATTATCAAGTAGGTGGAAAATAATTGAATTATATACACAACAATGATAAAAGCGATTCCATAATTCAAATTACCACAACAATGCAATTCAAATCTCAATACATTAATCATATTCAAATGTCATATATATATATATATATATATATATATATATATATATATATATATATATATATATATATATATATATATATATAGGGTTGAGTCAAGTGGAAAGGGGTTTATCTATATTCGTAATTGTTCAAATATGTAAATTGTTCGACTATATTTAATATTTGTTAAACTATATGACTAATTGTTCAACTATATTCGAAATTGTTCAACTATATAACTATTTGTTCGTATGATAAATATATATGTTCAGTTGCTCAACTAAAATTGAACATATAAGGAACAAATAGAGAGATCACTTATAGAAAGCAATCAATTTCCAATCAACATACAGAAAGCAATCAGTTTCATCCTTCCTTACTTCAATTACCAGACATGAGGATCTTGGCCCTTAGTTGGAATAACCTTGCTATTAGAATTCCAATTTTCAAGTGTTTGTTTTGGACAAGTTAATGTATATTTAACTTACGAGTGTAGGATTTGAGGTACAATTTCACAACTTGGAAACATTCGTGACCTCGGAATTTTAGACTCGGTTCTTTTTTAGAAAGCCAAAGAATGAGCTTGGTCATTTTTAATTTTCTATTACAAGAAAACTCAAGAAAACTAAAGTAATTCGTGCTATTTTCCTGCACAAGATTGAAAAACATCCATACAACAAAATGCTTCAACTAACAAATGAAATTATTAATTTCTTAAGAATTTATTTTCTTTTCTTTAAAAACTTAAAATAAAATATTTTTGGGATATTCATAGAGAAATTATCTTAAGATATCAACAAAAATTATAATTATTACTTTTATCATAAGTTTGTATGTGTGATAAAATTTAAATAGATACCTATGACAATATCAAATAAGAGCATTAAGGTAAAAATCTTATTTATATGGATATAAAGATAATATCATGAAATATAAATTATTAATTTAATTTTTTCTATAACAAAACTTAAATAAGAAAATCAGCGATATTTTATTTGATAATAAAAGGAAATGTTTATAAATAAGGATTTATAATTTCAAATTATAACTTTATAATAATATTTACAATAATAAAACTTTTTTTTAAAAAATAAAAAGCGGTCAGATTAGCTAAAAATCTTATTTAGATAAAGATTTAGGTTATTTAGTTGGAAAAAAACCATGAATTGGTGTCGGTGCTGAATTTTCATTTCCAATCTTTGATCGACGCCGCAGACTCAGATCTCTGTCTCTGTGGTTGAGACGGAGCTGTTAGAGTGGCCAAGCCCGGCATCGGACCACCTCCGTGCCGGCCTAATCAGCCACCCTTTCTCCGTCGTCCATTGCTCTCCACGCTCGGCTTCAGCTTATAGGTGTCGGTGCTGAATAAAGAATAGAAATACGAGTGTTTCGGTTTGGCGTGTCAAATTACACACTACTACAGAACTCATTCACTATCCAAGAAAAACTTCTGTCGCTCTGTTTGCCTTGTTCTGCGGTTCAAGGTATGGAATCTGTCTTCTTCTCCATTGTGAATTGTTTCTACTATTGTTAATTTGATCTAGTTTCACTGTCTCTTTGTTCTTGTTCATTTCGTCAAGTAAATTCTTAACCTAATTTCACGAATGCTAACGATTTATTGAATCGCACTGGCAATTATAATGGAAATGTTTTGTTCGTGTTGAGTTTGATTTGAATGAGAATTTCTTATCACATATTACGTATATCTCCGAATTTCATTGTCAAATCAGGCTTCTAGATCTAGGATTGTGATGCGATTAAGGAAAATTCCTCTTCACCTTCAGCGATATCTGCTTCATATTGGTAATCTGTACAGACTGGAAAATGGAAATGGACTAGCTAGGTTTTATGATTTGCAATATTTGTTATTCGTCCACAGGATTGATTGTTTTCCTTGCTCGTTGCTGAACTTAATGTCATTTAATTGGTAACCATATGTTTTTAATTTCTTCTAAGGAATCAGTTTTTACCGATGGAGAAATTAATGGGAAAAATAAAAAATGTACATTTTCTGCCGAGTTTGATAGGATAGACTGAATAGTAAGCTTTGTGGAGCCCTTTTTCATTGCTGTGAATTCAATATTATGCTCTATGCAATCTTCTGTTTTAAATCTTTTTCTAATCCATGTACCAGATGTCTAATGATGTTGAGAACCCTAAGGCTGGTGAACCAGCAAAATCTGGAGGCATCCAAACAATTTCCGAATGTCGCAGCACCTGGTATAGCTTTGTTTTACAGCAGGCATCCGTATACGGTGTTGCTGCAGGCTATTGCCTATCAGCCTCGTTGCTTTCCATAATCAACAAGTGGGCAGTGATGAAGTTCCCTTACCCTGGTGCTTTGACTGCATTGCAGTATTTCACCAGTGCAGCTGGTGTAGTTGTATGTGGTCAGCTTGGGTTGTTAGAGCACGATCCACTGAACCTTTGGACGATGATACGATTTCTCCCTGCTGCATTCATATTCTACCTTTCTCTTTTTACAAATAGCGAGCTTCTTCTTCATGCTAATGTTGACACCTTCATAGTCTTCAGATCTGTAGTCCCCATGTTTGTGGCAGTAGGGGAGTCCCTCTTCTTGCACCAGCCATGGCCATCATCTAAGACTTGGCTTTCCCTTGCAACTATTTTTGGTGGAAGTGTGATTTATGTCCTTACAGATTATCAGTTCACTGTCATGGCTTATGCTTGGGCCCTAGCCTACCTGATTAGCATGTCAATTGATTTTGTTTACATTAAGCATGTTGTCATGACTATTGGTTTGAACACATGGGGCCTTGTTCTGTATAACAATCTCGAGGCTCTTCTACTGTTCCCGTTAGAACTTCTTATCATGGGCGAACTGAAGAAGATAAAACATGAATTCTCAGATGAGTCAGACTGGTATTCCCTTGGAGTAATCTTGCCAGTTGGCCTGTCGTGTTTATTTGGACTGTCCATCTCGTTCTTTGGGTTTTCTTGCCGGAAGGCTATTTCTGCAACGGGTTTTACTGTACTTGGGATAGTTAACAAGCTTTTAACTGTCATCATTAATTTGGTTATCTGGGATAAGCATTCGACGTTTGTGGGAACATTGGGGCTATTGATATGCATGACTGGTGGAGTTATGTATCAGCAGTTCTCGAAGAAACCCAAGGCTGGAAATGAAGTGAAAGCACAAGAGACAGAAGAGGAACAATTGAAGCTGTTGGAGATGCAAAGCAATGCAGAAATCGTCGAAGATGAGAAGTCGGACCTTAAGGCAGCAGAGGTTAAGTAAAAGGCGATCCAACAAGAAAGTAGTATGATGTTTCTCTCAGGTAATAGTACCATTCTTTAATACAGCAAGTCAACTGGAGCATTCAGTGATGGAAATTTCTTGTAACTTTGTGCTAGAGAATTCCCAATCTCAGGTGACTAGTTAGGACGTGTGTATCACATTTTTCCTCAGATTTATTCTTGATACCATATCCCATCCCTATAATCTCATAAGCAACACCGTTTTTTCTCTATTGTATCGAGTTGTAGGAAGAATTTACCTTTTCTTTTATCATGTCAATCTCAGTGTACAAGCAGTTTGTGACCTTGCAATTTCAATGAAATTCATCATTTTTGATATCTCGCTTTCCCTGCTTCCGTGCGTCAGATTTGTGGTTGATCTTGCAGCTTGAGGAAGAATTTGACTTCTAAAGGGCAGTTCTTTATTTATTTATTCCCTAAAAGATTCTATTATATGCAATGTCTGTCAATTATGTGCAATCTCTCCAGTTTCTTATTATAAAGACTAATTGTGCTGTAAATACTCAATTAATTTTGCAAATTGCAATCAGCCTGACAATATATTGATATAAAAATCAGTATGATAAGTTAAATTATTCATATTGAGGAAAAGGACGAATAGAATTCACTTGTCCTATTCTACATTGATCTTGCAGATGGTAATGAGACTAGGCCAATGATATTATTTGTCAAGTAAAAGTATGACTCAACAAACACCAACATCAATAGTTTGAAGATAAGGCCTCTTGGACCCACATGGAGGCATTATTGTGCATTTGATTATTAATAGTTACTTAGTTTATATTTCTTGGGTGAATGCTTCCTGATTAGACATATTTTTATTAATAATAGCTTGAAAATGTTGTCTTCTTCTCCCACAACTCTCCCTTCTCTTTTGTATATTCTGCTTTGCCCAACTCACAACTACATTCTGCTTTCCCTTTCTTATTCCTCTCCTTCCTATCCTTCTCTCTTTCCATGGCGATGGAAGGGTTGATCATGGCAAAGAGTTCCTTCTCACCCTTGATCACAATTCGGCAATCACCCCAACCGAACAACATTCCTATTTTCGGCACGGTGAAGCTTAAGAAAGGTCAATTTCCTATGAGAAGAACACTCACAGCTCAGATAAGATCTTCTTTGAGGGATCAGGTTTGTTTTTTTCTCTTCTTTTCTTTTTTTTCATCTTCTCACTTGAAGGAAGTCAATCAACTAGGACCTAGTGAGTTATGATGGTCAATTTCTCATTCAGGTCTTTGAAGATCATTCAAATGGCATCATTTGCTATAGAGATGATAATGGAGAGATCATATGTGAAGGCTTAGATGAAGGTCCTTGCCTTCGCGAAAACATTCCATTATCACCCTATCTCAGGAGGTACGTGCTTCTAAACCTAAAGATCATGAATTACTTGCAATTTTGCTGTTCTGAAAAAAAATAGGCTATAAATCTAAGAACGAATTGTTTCTGATCAATTTGTGATCCAGGGACGCAGAGATTGTAGAAATCCTTCAACAAAAATGGCTAGAAATCGTTGAAGTTGGGGGCAGTAGCAACGGAGCGATCACGAGGCTTAAAGACTCCAACTGCAATGGCTTCAACACATTGTGTTGAATCTAATTTGGTAAGGTGTAGATCCTGTTTGTGTAAGATTTGCTGTATCAAAGTAGATCTGAGGATTGGAATGTTCAGACAAAGACAACCCAACCCAACCCTCTGATTTTCATTTCCTTTGACCATTTAAGCTCTCTGCTTTGTAAATATTTGGAGTTTTTTTTTTTTTTTTTTTTTTTTTTCTAATATGCAGAGGGGCATTACCTTCAACGAAGGAAGTAGTCATAGTTTTTGCATCTCCAAACGAAAGCTTTACCCTTATGTAATGCTGGTCCTACCAAAATATGAAATGAAATAAAATCTCTTGCAAAAGGGATTGGATTTAGTTGTTTTTCGAATTTATTTTACCCTATTCTCCACATCCGAAGAGACTCTTGACATGAATAATTGACAAGGACAAGCTACCCCTTAAGCTTATGTAACAGTAATTGAAGTGTCATATGAGTTGAAGCGACTCTTAACATGATTAGAAGAACAACCAAAAGTGTCATTGATTTTGCATGAAGTTCGAGTTTCACTTGGTGTTCTCCCGTACGGTTGGTTTGCGAGAGTTTTTCTAATTTCGATTGGTATACTTGAGTCTTTGAACTATTCTGGTTACCTCTCGTTATATCTAACATGAAATCTTAACATAAAAACAAAGAATCTAGAGAATTGTTGTACAATGAATATAATTTATAACGTTCAACAAAAGACGAGGAAGAAGGGACTTGAAGAAAGAATGTCTCTTTAACATTTCATGCACGAAAACAACAACTTCAATTCAACTACTTTAAGAGACATCCATTGTTTGTAGTTGAAGTGTTAGTCAATTGTTCTTTGCATATCTAAATTCCCTTATATATATTAAGGGTATTTCTTACGTTCTAATGATGGATGTTACATATAATATGAACTAGTAAGTGATTGTTACTGTTATATATATATGGTCAGGATCCGGTAGAAACAACCCTTAGAGTAGGGAATATAAACTCCTAAGATCCGTTGTTAAAAAATTTGTACGTTCATGATGAAAGGTGCATAATAATCTTCCCAATGTGAGAATCACATGATTGTTCATTTCTCATTATTCATTCATTAAATAAGATACAAATTAGGAAAACAAATTTCTTATTTTTGGGCTATCCCAAATAAACGTTTAAGCAATTGATCGTTAATATATTTTATAAGAAATTTGATCGTTAATATATTTGGTCGTTAATATATTTTATAGAGAAATTTTATCGTCAATAAATTTTATAAGAAATTTGATCGTTAAATTTGTTAGGATTGGTCGTTAAAATTTGTTTTGGTAGTTAAATTATGATAAAAAAATATTTTAACCACCAAATTTTCTCTATAAAATTTTAACGACCCACAAAATATTTAATGTCCAAAATTTAACGACCCACAAAATTTTAACAATGACTATATTAATTATATAAAAAACATTTTAACGACCAAATTTTCTCTATAAAATATAATAACGACCCAATATGAAAATAATTTAACGATCAAATTTCTTATAAAATATTTAATGACCAAATTTAACCAACATTCTTTCCATATTACAAATTTTGACGACCAAATTCAACAAACAATTCTAAACAATTTCCTCTAATATATATTTTAACGATCCAAAATATAATTTTTTAAAATTTTAAATTGACTCGTTAATATATATATATATATATATATATATATATATATATATATATATATATATATATATATATATATATATATATCTTAGATTTGAAAGTCGTTACAATATATCTTAGTTTTAATATGTTCGTTGATTTATGTTTTTTTAATTTTAATTGAATCGTTAAAAATATTTAAAATATTCTGATCGTTAAAATATGAAAAATTGTTGATTTGAATCGTTATCCTAGAAATTGACTAGATTTGGATCGTTAAAATATATATTAGAGGATATTGACTAAGTTTAAGCTAAATTGTCAATGAAGGAATGTACCATCATTTTTCATTATTTTAGACATTAATTAAAAAATCTATAAATCTATTAGAGGAAAAAGGATATGCTCATATTATTTACTAAAATATACTATCATATATATCTGTAAATCATGTACGTTCATGGACTTTAAGCTAACGGATCTTATTGGTTCTATTCCATATTCTAAGAAGTGTTCCTACATGATTCTTTCTCTCTCTCTCTGTATATATATATGATCAGGTTCAAGTGAGAACCTTTTCTATGGTAAGGAGTAGGAACCTCTTATAGACATTTGATTAATAAATCAACGTTCAAGATAATTCCCCACTGTAAGTGTTCATGGGTGTGAAACACTGTGGTTTTTAATTGACAAAATACACTTTCAACAAATAGAATCAAATTACGGTAATAAAATTTTAAACTTTCAATCATAATATACAAATTTCGATCGTAATATACCAAGTTTGCCATGCTTAAAATATTTTGTCCGTTATATGTAATTTCGATCGAAAATAGCTTTTTCGATTAAAATTGCTTGTTAGAATTACAATCGAAATACTATAACCTCTATCGTAAAGGTATTTCAATCGAAATTACCATGATTCGATTGAAATTAATGAAAACTAGTAAATCTAATACGATATTTCAATCAAAAACTATTAAATCTAATACACTATTTCGATGGAAATGACCCTGTTTCGATTGAAGTTACTGGGTAGCTACAAATCCCCCTATTCCCGTCCCGTCCCGGCGGGATTTTATTCAAAATTTTAAATCTCGTCCCGAACCCGTCCCGTCAAAAACTATCCGGGACATGATATAAGCCTTAACTTCTCCATCCCGCTAGGCCCGTCCCGTCCCGTATATAATAAAAATTTTAATTTAAAATAATAAATATAAGTAGAATCCCTAAGCATTAGTGGAATAATTATATAGTAATTATATAGTTACGTTTAAATATTTTAAAAAATAAACCATGTTGGTCAAACCGTTAAAATTGACAAATGTATCAAATTCATTTAGATGTGTTTTTCTATACATAATTGGAAATTATAATTTAACTATAATATGTTATTATGAATATGTGGAAACTTTAATGTTTTTTTTTTCGTTTTAAGTACGATATATACAAATATTTTGTATATAAAGAGTAAAATTTAAAAACATTAAATAAACTAATGTGCAAATGGGATTGGACTCATCCCGTCCCGGTCCCAGCCGGGATAGGACCCGGTAGGATTCAATCTAAAATACCCAGGCCCGTCCCGATCCCATCCATTTAAAATAGTCCGGACTGGACTAGGATGACCTCAATCTTGTCCCATCCACGGGACAACCAAAATATTATATCATTAAGGTATTTTGATCGAAATTTCGATTGTAATTTAATGAATGTAACGGCCGAAATGTGTGTGTGTATATACCGACCGGAATATTATATCATTATGGTATTTCGATTGGAATTAATGAAAACTATTAAATCTAATACACTATTTTGGTAACGTTACGATCTAAATTAACTATTGACGTTCGTTAATCTTGAAAAACTTATCAATATTTAGTCTGAAACGTATACCTAAGCTATTATTTACATCTGGTTAATCAAGATAAGTTAATATCTGCATATATATTTGATAGTTATTTTCCTTATGTAGTCAATAATCTAGGACGTTCATTTATTCAGATTGTACAACTATAAGAGTTTCATACTCCCTACTGTAAATAAGGTTTCTACTTGATCATATCTCTCTATATATAAATATAAATATGTATACATATGGTCAAGTTCGGGCGAGAACCTATTCCTATGTAAGGAGTAAGTGTAACACCCCGAATCCGTAGGACTCAAGGCGCTACTGGGCTAGGATCTCACAATGGATCCTGACCCTAGCCTGACAACAAGTTCACTGGATCTTACAACAAGACTCACATAGATTAAAACAAAACATGAAACTGATATATATAAGTATCAAAAGGTAATACAAAAGTACCGCTGAGTACAAATAAAACACAACTATACATCACAAACGATCCCATATCCCACGATAACGACCCAGTGTACGGATCCCTCAGCGGATCACCCACTCTGGATCACACTGCAGCTCTCCTAACCTGCAAAGGATCTACAACACGGTATAAAACCGTTAGCTAACCATACACATATATATAGAGAAGCAAGAGCACAAACACACATCAAGAATCATAACACATCATCATGCTTTCACACATTTACCCGGTTTATTATCTTTATAAAGTCCAACACTCATATCGTATATATACAGATATCAATATGAACATATGTGACACGAGGAATATAACCCTCGCCTCTCGGTGCTGATACCAGTTGGAGTGGTGATACGGTCACCGTCCCCGTATACCCTATGGGAGTGGAGAAAGCCCGTCCCACAATCCAAATCTGGCTTGCCCGCAGAGAACCTTCCAGACTCCCAGCGGGATGAAAGGACAAGTTGTCACGCCCTACAATGGGCAGTCACTAAACCATAGGTCGGTAATCATCACTACGCATGCTATAAAGCATATAACAAACACCACTCATGCACACATCCAATATAGGGATGGTAGCTAAGTAAGTCTTATGGACTTACCTCAACCTCGAAGTAATCTCAACCACGTAGTACTCTCAAGTATGATCAACTCCAAATCTGGAGAACAGCACTGCCTATACAAGGCATACAGAGATATCAATCTCCTATCAAACAAAGGGGTCACACCTAGACCCAATGGATCCATAAGGATCATATCCTAACTCATAAACCTCAAAGCCATAACCGGCATAACCGATATCATACTCATCATCATTCTAACCTCAAACACGTACCTAACATGCTACTAACCCGCTCATACTAGGAAAGGAAAGGATCTACCCAACTCTAGGTAGACCCGGGACAAGACGCACCTGCGTGACAAGAGAGACGCAGGGGCGGAGCAAGGCAACCCGCAGGCAAGCGCAGGCGCTGGGACAGTGGCTGCGGGGGCGGCGGCTTCCGGGCGCGGGTGCGGTGACAAGGCTCCCGCAGGGGCGGCGACAGTGCAGAAAGTGATCCCGCGGTTCCTCTTCGGCTCTTCACGTGATCAATTCACGTCTTCACCATTCCAAAGTCACATACAACCATATACATACACATTCCAACATCAATATGCCTCTTCATACATCTAATCTTAAGCTAGAGAGGAAGAACAAGAAAGAAAGAAAGGAGAACAAGGAGTTCACTTCTACTGTTGTGATCACCCAAGGGAAGAAAAGAACACACTCTCAGCTGGCATCACAAGCTCAACAACCAAGCACAACATGAACCTCTACCAAATCCACACAAAACCACTTCCAAACCAAGAAGAAATCAACTCAAGATCAAGGAGAAAGAAGAAGAGAGAAGAAAGACGTGAGGAGGTAAACTGCAATGGGAATGAAGATCTCTTGCTCCCAAAACAAAGGAAATAGGTTAAGGAAATGAAAGAGTAAAGCACGGGTCAAAAGTGAACAAAGCCGGCTGCAGCCGCAGAAAACCGCAGGGGCGGGCTTCCTGGCCGCAGGGGTGGAACAACAGACGAGCCGCAGGGGCGGCTCCACTAACCCACAGGGGCGGCTAAGGCCAAAGTGGCTCCAAAACTAAGGCTCTTACAGTAAGAACCTCTAAGAGGCGTCTAATAAAAAAAATAAACGTTCAAGATTTTGGTGTATCGTAGGAGTTCATAGGCGTGATTCACATGATTAAAATTAAAAAATACAGTTTCAATTAATAGCTTCACAAATTTGGCAACAAAATATTATCCTTTAATCATGATTCATAATATTGTAACATAAGTCGATCGAAATCATGGTAATTCGGTCAAAAAGAGGATCGTTTTACACACAAAAGATGGAAAAATCGATTGAAATCATTCTAATTCGGTAGGATTGTTTACATTTCGGTCAAAATCTTGCTATTTTCGCTCGACCTAGAGGCAAAAATGTCCTGCATTTCGATCGAAATGGAAGTATTTCGAGAGAAATAGTGCAAAAAATTAAAATTTTCCGGCATTTCGATCGAGATGGAATTAGTTCGAGAGAGATAATGGGGAAAAAATTTCAAATTGTCCTGAATTTTGATAGAAATGAAAGTATTTCGTGAGAGATTGCAATAAAAAATTCATTTGATTGGAATCATAGAATTACGAGCTAAAGTCTTTTATATAACTCTTGATAATTAAGGTATGTTAATTAATGTTAAAATCTTTTGTATAACTCTTCATAATTTAGGGAGATACCATGCGAAGCTTGCTTTGTTTTTATGCAGATTTTGTCTTTTGAAGGGATTAATATGGTACGAATGAGTATCACATGAGTATTTTTAGACATTCATGACATGTTTTTAGTCTTGATGATATCAGTCATTGTGGAGTGGTTCAGATGTGCACGTCTAGGCTTGACTTACTATGCAATAAGGCATCATCTTGGTTGATTATGTATATTTTAGGGTAGTCTTCCTTTATGAATTAGGCCGATTTGTATTGGTTGGCTCATACTATTTTGTTAGACCCTCATGTTGTTTGGCTAGGATCACCTTCGGATGGTAGTATGAGGTACATAAGGTTATTACATGAAAAAAGCTACTCGGGCTCGGCTCGCGTTCGGCTTGTCAAAAGCTTGGCTCGGGCTCGGCTTGTTTGGGTAAAGCTCGGCTCATTCGGGTAAAGCTCGGCTCGCTCGGCTCGTTCGGCTATAACACTATACGAACATAATTTTAGGCGAGCTACTCGGACTCGGCTCGCCAAAAGCTTGGCTCGGGCTCGGCTTGTTTATAAACGAGACGAGTTTGAGCATGCCACTGCTCGGCTCGTTTGGATCGTATAACACCCCTAGGGGTACCTAGCTAGTTGTGACTTCATCCTCTGAAAGCATGTTTGTTAATAAAGTTACTTATGAGATCTTCTTATATGTTCCGTGTTTGCTTACTTGCTTTCATTGTGCATAAGACTTGACTAGATTAATAAAGTGACACAACCCTTCATTTCAAGCTTTATGTTTTACTGTTACCACACTGCATGTTGTGCTTCACATTACCTTCAAGGATCATTCGTTTTGTTATCATGCCTCGGTATGATTTCATTGAGAGTCCAGGAGCTTGACTTGAAAAAATTTGGTTTCTATAGGAATAAGCAAGCCTCCCACTATATATTGTTAATCGGGTATATCTGAAAAGCATGCTTACCACGGAGTTCCGTTCAATACCTTATATGCTTAGTTGTGTTTTCATCTTGGGTGTTATGTGTTATAATGCTTAATATTGCTCGTCTTGATCATTTAATTCCTTGTAATTATTTGTATCACTTGACAGATCATCCTCCGTGCATAAAATCAAAAGTTTGGTGTTAAATCACTACCCAAATACCATCTACATCATGAAACACACCTTGCATATCTTATATCCCTTCATATGATTTGATCATGCATTTTACTTATCTTGCTAGCATTGGTTTGGGAGGATTAACTCCCTAACCTAGTTATCTCCCTTTTGGTTTACCTTTGTTTTACCTTTTTACCATTTTGATGCTTGTTACTCGATTTCTCTCTCATATTTCCTTTTATATATGATCACCCTTGTTAATTGTTTGTTTTCTACACTAATATGCTTGAATGATTAAAGAACAATGCTCAACTTCTTATGGAATTCGACCTTGATGTGATGAATCATGTACCACACTGACAATGGCCGTACACTTGTGGCCCTACATTACTTTCATTTAGAACCTATTTAACATCATATATCAATATGTAGTTGGGCTATCTAGACCCTAGAAAAGATGAAAATTAGCCACACATACTTGAACAAAACTCAATTGATTTATTAATGACTTGAAAACGAGTCGGTTGACCGGTCCTAGGTAATACGGTCGACCGACCTTAAGAGGAATGATATACGGAGAAACTCATCTATTGTAGAAGAAGAAGATCTCTAACATAATGGCTACAAGTCTTATTTATTGGGTCAAAGTTTAACCTGAAACCCTAAATCTATCTTCTAATAAGATAAGATCAAATCTGGAATGCCAAAAATATGATGGGATAAGAATAATTGACGTCGAAGTGCGATGGTCGATCCATAGGGTCAGTGACTCGGTTGACCTTATTATGCCATATTGATGGGTCTGGTCCAGAACTTTATCCATAACTTTAACACTTCGACAGAAGGTCATTGGAGGTCACGTGAAAAAGAGTGCAAGCATGGTCGGCCATGGTCGGCCGACCCTATTGCTCGTCGACCACTTCTACATGCTTCCCAATGTTCTTCATTTCACTCTCATGCCTCAATCATATTCTTCTTGACCTTGATTCTTTGACCGCAAGGAGATCCTTAATGTGTATGAGGCCATTCCACTACATGTATATCATTTATACTCCACAAATGTCTGGAACGCTTGCAACTATATAAGCCACTATAGATCTCGGTCGACCCTATTGCTCGTCGACCACTTCTGCATGCTTTCTGACGTTCTTCATTTCACTCTCGGGCCTCAGGCATTTTTGTATTGACCTTGACTTATTTGACCACAAGGATATCCTTAATGTGTATGATTCCATTCTGCTACATGTATATCATTTGTACTCCACAAATACCTAGAAAGCCTGCAATTACATAAATGAATCGGTAGATCTACGAAATACTAAATTGAAGAGAATTCACTGATAGAATATGTTATTAATCCTAGAAGAGGAAGATGATTGAATAAAACATTGATGGTAAAAGACTCTGAATAGAGTGTTGACATTCATCTCCACACATAAGCTCATTAGAAACAATTGAAATAGGAGGAACATCCAAAGCTCTTTTAAGAACTAAATGATCAACATTATCATCCATAAACTCATTACAATTGACATGCATATCATTAGGATCAACCAAATGAACAAGATCATCACAAAACTCCCTAGATTCGGCATTCATGGTATTATGATTCAAATTTTCAACAACACATCCACTAAATTCAACAAGTAAAACAAGAGGTGTAGCATCATCAATATGTTCCTTCAAGCTGGAACTTCAACTACTCATACAACCAAATGCGTTTAGGAACCACAATCAAATAAGCAATCCAACCTTGACTGACAAAGATAGAAACAAGCAATATATGTGGTGATATAGACTAAAAAGCACAACTAAACTCGCCTAAAATCAAAACCATTGAGAACTCTTTATATTGACAATGTTTTGCCAAGAAAATGGCACAAAGGTTAGGCAAATAAGCTCCAATACATTCAAAAAACCAGTACACAAGAATAACCCGAAATAACCACCCAATGATGGAGAAATGATATTCCAATGCTTTTCTTTTCTCAGTTTTTTACATTTTTTTATATATAAAAAACGAAATTCATTTTACAACCAGTTCCTCTCTTCGGTTTTGGAGCAGATGAAACATGGGTTGGGATAAGGTTTTAAGGAGCTTTTAAGGTTAGGTTTACGCTAGTTGTTTTCTTGAAAACAAGATCAAGAACAAAAAAGAAGGGGATTTTTGGTAGGTTTTCAAGAAAGTTTCAAGAAACAAGATTTTGTTTCAAGAAGGATTTAAGAATCAAGAATTGGTTAAGGGGTTGGCTTATGGGATGAATTTGAGAGTTTGAAAATTTGTTAGGGTTGAAGAGGCTCTCTGAAAGAACCTTTAGAGAGTGTAGGAAAATAAAAAGGGCAATATGCACTCTCCAAGGGAAGCCTTAGAAAATGTAGGGAATCAAAATATAACCTTAAAAGTATGACCCTAGTTATGGAAGTTGGTTAGAAAATTTTGATATCAAAGGGCAATGGCCTTTGAAAATAGATTAAAGAACAATTAAAAGAACTGAAATTAGTAAAGAAAGAGAATAGTATAACTAATCAAACGGTAATAATCTAGTGACTATTCTTTTCTTCTTTTTTTTGCGAACTTTTTGATGAAATTTTAAGTTCTTTAATT
Organism: Fagopyrum tataricum; assembly: GCA_002319775.1. NCBI lineage: Eukaryota > Viridiplantae > Streptophyta > Magnoliopsida > Caryophyllales > Polygonaceae > Fagopyrum > Fagopyrum tataricum. Next base: position 56,386,025 of record CM008279.1, read on the forward strand.
TACTTGATGTCGACAACGCAACTCTAATATACCACTTTGATACGGGTATAGGGAGTTAGGAGTATAGATATTAAAAATAGAGATGGTGGATCCAACAGTTTTAATGGAAAGATGTCGGTTGTTTTGTGGAGTGGGGGAATGATCTGATAATGATATGGATCAGTAGATGGATAAGTCAAGTCGAACCCTATGAAACAACTTAGAGCACACTACGAAAACTAAGGTCCTAGAACACAATAAAAATGAGCGTAGAACCCTTTTGATGCAATCTTACACAAAATGGAAACGATATTCCTAAAACACAAGAAGGAGGCTTATGAGAAATTGAGATCACCAACATATCAATTCAAGTGACACAAAACAAAACGAATCAATATATAAGGTCAAACGAGCCTTCATCATTCACTTCTTCACACTCAAAGAAAAAAACACGAAACGTGCAAAAAGTTTCTATCAATATTCAAGGTTCATGCTATTGTTCAATGCAAAAATCAACCACACATAATGTGTTTCCTAGGGATGGAAATGTATATCCTAGGGTTGGATAACTGGTTAGAACCTTCTCTAATTGGTCCTAATTTAATCCAAAAGACATAATTAAATATGAGCTTAAAACTAGCTTAAAAGACTCAATTATTATAGCGAACCCATAATAATAAAAGGTATAATTATGGGCTCGAAATAATATCAATCTAGATCCAATTTTATCCACTTGGATCCCTATTCCCTCCTCATTCTCTTTATGCATGTCATCTCCTTCATCTCATGCACGTCCATCTCTTGAACCATGCATACAAACTTTCATCTCATGCATATGTCCTTCTATGCTTAATCCGGTTCATTCTTCTATAATGGTTGTCCTTAGTTTTCTTCCTTCCATGGACGATCTTAATCTCCTTGGTTCTATTCCTTCCATGGATGATCTTAATTCTTTTTTTTTCCCTCTATTGTCAGTCCGGTATCAACTGGTCAATATACATGAATGACATGTACATCCACTATGAGAAGACTATATAACCCCCAAGAGAAGGGTCGCACCATCGTAAGCATATAGTGATTCCGGTCAAGTCGTCTCCCTCATGACTATGTTATCCTCCCCTTACTCTAGGAAGACGTATAAGAAGGTGTGAGTTTAAAATAAAAGAAAAAGTTACGACTAGGTGGTCGACTTACAAACACTTGAAGAGTGAAAAGGTGTCAAGTAACCTCAATCGAGTCACCCGGATAACTCTAGTCGAGTCATCCTGATAACTTGGATCGAGTGGGAATTCCTGTAGCTTTTAACTCAGTCGAGTCAAAAACAAAGGGATAAGGAAATGCAAAATCAAGTATGAAAACGACTAGGGGTTGGGATTAGTTCTTCAAATCCTTGCTAATGCAAAAATTATACACGTTATAATGCCAAATGGTGAGAACAATTTGCTCAAGTAATCATGAAAATGATACTAAATTGTTGTATGCATGTGATAGATGAATGTAAGCCAAAGCATGCTAGTCAATCCACCATAATACCTTACATGGTGTTTGCTATTGGTAACATGCTAGTCAACTACGGTCTCAATCTAATGGTTAATATAAAGTAATCAAACCTGACATGGTGTTTGCTATTGGTTTGATTAAATCATAAGGACCTAGAGTGGACTTACACTTCATAAATTAAGATTCAATTATTCCTCACATGGTGTTTGCTATTAGAATAATTGAAGTGCTAATCCTAGCAATATAGGCGTCTACGAAAATGCATCACTATATTATGAAATTACTTATGAGTCTCATTCATACTAGTCGGCCAATTATCAACACATAAAATCATGCTTAGAAGCTAAACAAAGTGCATAAAAGAACAATCTAAGCAAGCTTAGCATCCGAATTTCAAATTAGCCTAAGCATGGATCTAGTATTCTAATCGGCTCTGCCCTCCTATATGCTTACTATCATGCTTTGATACTTACATAAAATCTTAGCATTATAACGATACAAATATACTTAGCTATGTATCGGGATTTTCACCCCAATCCCTAGTATGGGACTACTCACTCATGTTGAGTGAGGAAAACACAAAAATCAAGCAAGTCATCACGCAATTCATGGGATCAAGAGATGAATCTATGAACTAAAAGTGATTTAGAATTACCAAAGTACAAAGGAAAGTAGCAATACAGCTCGAAATGACTCCACTCAGCCACAAATCGGCACAATCTCCTTACAACTCGGACGTACTCGGCCAACTCGGCCCTAAACTATGGAGACTCGGCTCCGAAAAATGAGAGAAATAAGAGAGAATTGTGTAAACGTGACTTCTTTTATGAGTTGGTGTTTGATCCATGCAACTATGCTCCCTCTATATAGGCTAAGAAGGTGTAGAAATTGGCACACATCGACCCCAAGAATGGAAAGAATTGTCAACATCAACACCAAGGGAATCTTGTAACCGTCTTCACGTGGCGAGTTGGTTATAACCGCACGACACAAGCATCGAGTCGGCCCAGATGTGACTCAATCGGCGTTGAAAAATAGGTCGGTGACACTGTCGTCTTCATGAGTCGAGTGGTTCAGCTGACTCGACCGCCACTTGAGCGACGCTTGACATATCTTCCACCTTGGATTGATGTCTTCGTCTTGGGAGAGCCTAAGTCTTTGAGTCCGAGTCGGTTCCTTCTTCTTTGTGTGAGTGAAAGGGAACCCTGGGTAAATTTGCACAGGTGAATCGACCTCTGAGACTTGCATCTCCGGATGATCTTTTTGTTCATTCCTTCTTCTCTTTTAATGCGCCGGAGCTTCTCTTTGCTTCTCCTTTCTTTGTTTCCATTGACAATGAGGCGAGGGTTGCTTTCTTGAGTCTTTTTGTGTTCATTGATGCTCCTTTTCTCCTAAAATCGCCTAAGAACAAGATATCATCGGGAGTAGACATTCTTTGATGCAAATAGGCTCTAGCAAAGAAGTAAATGCCTAAACCCATACAATTCTACCTAAAACACAAGAAAACAACTAAATAAAAGATAACATAAAAACATGCTATCATCTTCCTTAGAGTGATCTTCACTCCTTGAATAATAGCTTTCATGAGCATAAACTCAAGTTGAGCTTGGTCCAAAGATGCTCCCGCATCTACCCTTCTAGCCAATTTCAGCTTCTACTCGGGCGGTATCAACATTGTCTGCCGTCCGAAGAGCAAGCCTCTTCCTTGTCTAAGCATCTCGAACTTGCTCATGCATCTAATCTTTTTGTTGTCTCAACAAGGGTGGCGGAAACGGTAACGCTTCCGGAAGGAATCATTGTACCATCTGGATTTTACTTGTCTTCGGAGATGGGTGGATATTGACCAGATTTGGTTGGTCAAAGAGGTTACCTAAACGAATTTATAAATCGATTGATCTTGTACGTCTAGAGCATATAACTTTTGCGGGTTTGGGGTTTACTCATCAGTTATTCCTCTACACATTCAAAAGGATTATAAAAAATAATAAATAGCACAGGGTTACAAAATTAATATGTATGTCAAACAAAACAAAGTTTTTTCCCGACAAGGACGTCAATTGATGAAGGCTGAAACGTGAGCCTCATATCTCGCATATATCTACAAGGCCCAACTATAGTAAGGGAATCATGATCGAACTCAAAGAAGACAATGCTTTGATTTGACAAATTAATAATGAGACTAAAAAAACAAATAATCTATAATAATCACAAAAACAAAATAAATAGAAAGAACAAAAACAAGTGTCAATCGATCGATCAAAGGTGGGTATCATCCATTTCAAGATATTACCCATTTCAAATTTAATACCACAATTATATATAATTTCATTATAAATATATTATACTCACTTTTTTAATTTAAAAATAAAAATTTTATAAAACATTTACTCATCAATTAATTTGAATTTGAATTTAATTACTTTGTAAAAAATAACTCTTACAAAAATATTAATTAAATAATTAATTATAATGCTGATATTTTGATCAAGATGAAATGTCATCGAAAAGTACTCGAAAACAATATAACTAGATTTATAGAAGAGATTATACGCCTATTTATTTAGTTAATGGTTAATTCATGTTCATATTTTAAGTTATTAGTTGGTCTTCAATTTTTCTAAATATATGTTAAAAATTAAAATATATTTACATTATAAACCTACACAATAATACATATATACAAAAAATTATGATACAATCATCATTTCATAAAAATCAAATAACAAGTTTAATAAATTTTTCATTCCAACATCATATCAAACACCAAATATGAAAGATATGAAAGATGATGTATTTCGATTTCTGCTTCCTGATTCTAACGTATATCATTTCTCCGATCGTACCAAACGAGCCCGTATTATTTATGTTATTATGTTGCCCCTCCTACACAACGTCTCTTATGCTCCCTTGACATCTGCCGGGATCTTCGTGTTGTTATCTAGAAAGATGTGTTGTTCTAAGTATCTATACATAAACTTTGATCGATAAGCTTAGTATATTTAGTTAAGAATCGTGAATATATTACTCTTTAGTACGTCAATAACAATATTCACTGAATATATATATATATATATATATATTCAATATGGTAGAGTACGCATGCAATAACTCAAAAAACATGTGGCTGAATGAATTAATGCACAAATGTTTGACCTAAATCGACGTTTAATGTGATAAATATATTTACTAATAGGTGCATTTTCTCTGGTCTGTGTAGGTTTTCCGGCTACACAATATATAATATTATTCATTTTGATGGTGATTTGGTCAGGTGCTCTTCACTAAATTATTAACTACAAACAAAGCAATCTCTTCCAAAGTATAGTTTATAGCTGACAAGAAATCCACATTAGTTCAAAACAGTGGATTGTCATCCTCCAACGTATTATTTATTTATTTATTTAATATAATATGTTTTATATTTTTCTAAATCAGCATTTTAATATTTTATTTAGTTCTCATATTAATGTGTTTAAACTCAACACTCGGAGAGTTTATTATGTATTTTTAATGATTAAAAACAAATAATACGTGTCTTATAATACTATATATTAATATAGTACTATAGAATAAATTATAAAGATAAGGCTTATGTCTTAGTATGTACTAAAAGATAGACATCATATTTATCTTGGACTTAAAAATGTTCAAGATTAAGCACTTGAGTATATAATTATATATATGGAAGTACTAGGAATAGTTTTGCATCATAATTTTGAGATTAGATATTAAATTATTGAACAATAAATATAAGAAATTAATCTGTTATCCTTTTGCTTTATTTTTATGGTGGTTTGTATGAATAAAAAAAAAACTGTTTATGGATGATTACATGTATTACACAACCATGTAATGTTAAACTTTAAGTAATTATACTAAACTATTTTGCATGTTTTGATATGTTATCACGTTGATAAATTAATCATATCACTGTGTGATATTTGTTTTATGTATAGAAAGTGATAGACTACGTAGTCTACGTGTTCTTGAACATAACCTAATTTAGGTCGTAGGAATTGAGCTTAGCTTACGATGAAACATCTATATAGTAACACATTGATTTGGAGGAAGTTGAAATTCAAAGGCACTTGTAAAGTGCGTTAATGTACAAAAATCATTTTTTTTGCGGATAGATAAAATTATATATTTGTGTAACTTTATAATTTATTGGGGTTTATTCATTACAAAATATTAATTAAGTTTATTCATTATAAAATTATTTAACGAAATATTAAAATTAAATTTTGATTAAATCCATCCCTTCCGATCACTTTTTTGTTACCTGAGATTTTATTATTTCTTAAATTAATTTATATATAACAATTAATTTAACACCATATGATACCAATATTGTACTATTTCTATTAATATATGAATCAGTATAATAAGGGGAAGAAAAATCAAAATATGAATTATTATACGATTAAATATTTTATTAATGTATTATATAATATTATAAGTAAAGTGTATAAATATTTATTATTTATTATCTACTCTATCTAATGAAAAAAAATAATCAAAATCCCGTGCAAGGCACGGGTAATACACTAGTTTAGTCTTATTTAGCTTTATTTGTTTTTTTTTTAATTTATATATAATATCGTGTTAATTATGTTGATTTGGGCATATTGGTTAATTGTGCTCAACTTCCTAAATTTTATTTTTTTGTTTTTCAACAAAAAATCTGAAACTTACTCAAGTATCTAATAATCTCTTTACCCGTTAATAAACTCTGTTATTTTGTTAGTGTACCAAATAATTAGTATAACCTTCATGATTTTTTTTTTATAACTAGATGAGTTTAATCTATTAATGCACTATAATATTAAAAAAATGGTTTGTTTGGTATTTTATCGTAGATAAAGATGAAAGGAGTAGATGATTAAGGAGATGAAATTAAAATGTAATCTAATGTGTTTAGTATGAATGGGGGATTATAGTGGATAAAATTATGGGTATAATTTTATACTATTGGTCAAAGTGAATAAGAGAAAATGAGGGGTAATTTGGTCTGAATTTATATTCATCTCTTTAATAATTTCAATAATTTTAATAATTGGTCTGAATTTATATTCATCTCTTCAATAATTTCAATAATTTCAATAATTGATTGAAAGAAGAATTAAAATTAGCTAGATTGTTTTCAACTACGTCCCCTCTTTTAATCTTCATCTCAATAACCCATTCAACTAAACACCTTTATTTTCAACTCAACTCAAATAATCTCCACAATAATCTTCATGTCCCAAATAACCTCTCAACCAAACAACGCATATAAAAATAACGGTATGTAAATGGAATAGTATTTTGAAGATACAAAAATAAATAAATAAATAAAATAGATAAAATTTTATTATAAATGATTTAAGTATTAATAACAATTATGATGTCCCTTCAAAACAAAAATTACACTTATGAGTTATGTGTCATATATCATGGATCAAAATTTTAAGGCTTTAAATGTCAAATATTAATATTAAGAACCAAAGAAAGTAAAATATAATATTAAATTGATTAATATAGAGTTTTTTATATTTAAAAATGGTAATGTATATATTTTTTATTGTGTACTTTTGATGAATATAATAGTTCACTGTTACTACCCTTAGGTTTAATGGAATTGAACTAATCAACCTTTTTTAAAAAGTAAAAAATAAATTTCAAATTATTTATCATCTTAAATCCTTTTTTTTTTTTTTTTTTGGTGAGAAGCTTAAATCCTTATTTTACATATACGTAGAGACAATTATCTTCAGAGTCATCTTTTTTAATTTAACATTTTATTGGTAATTTACTAATTTGTGAGAATATTTTGTGGAAACTTGTCTATATATGGGTGGGTTGGTCGATATGATTCAGCCCCAAATTTCAATAAAAAAAGGTTAGATTAAATTAGTAGTTATACAAAGTAAATATAGTCTCTAATTTTTTTTTTTTAATATGGGTTCTTACTTCTTAGTAAGAATGTCAAATATTCTAATATATATTCTATATTAAAAACACAAATTTACATTTTTTATAATTAACGTATGGGGACAATTTAGCACTATATCCGCGGGTTTGTACAATTAATTAAGTAAAGTCTTGGACTTGATAGCCTAATCTCATTCATTTAATATTTAACATTCTTACTTTTCTTCTAATGGATGTATTAACAAAATTATCTAATTTTCCACAAACAAAAAGTTGAACTTCTCGTTAGTAGTTACCGGCCCGCACCATCCATCGTTAGATTAAAACGCGTTAGTCATTCTTTTGTTGAAAGGGAGGATGGTGCATTCGTGCTTCTATTTATAAGTCGAAATAGGTTAAGTAGTCATCAAACAGGAGATAGTCCGACCCCTTATATCAACCTAAGTAATATTCACTAAATCTTCGAAAGAGTTAAACAATACATAAAAGCCAAAGATAATGTGAAAAACGAAATTAGCGAGATAATCTTCGACATAATTTGCTTCCCCATAAATATGTCAAGCATGGATGGACCATTCTCTTGTCATTAAACCTTGACAACGATGGACCAGACTGGATAGTAAATGACAACAAGGTATGTTCTTATTTATCAGTGTGATAGCTAATTGGGAGTCAGTTTCAAGTATTACATTCCTTGCTCTACATTCCCATGCAATCTCAAGGCCGTGTGCAATGCCCCATAATTTTGTCATGAAAACAGTGCACAACTATCTACTAACGTAGTTATGCGCATTGTAATTACGTTGAAAATATCAATTTTAAACTGAATAATGAAAAAAATTCGATTAAAAAGGTGATTTATAATATATTGTGTAAGTTGTAATTTGTTGTCAGTATTTTTTTTAGCGATTTCGAAGAAAAATTTACGTACTTAACTCTAATTAACGTTGAAATCTCCGGTTTTACAATTAATATGAAAAAATGGTTAGGGTAAGTTGCTTCATGGATTATGATTGAAGCTATATCCTTCATTTAAAATAGATGGGGCTGCGTGACTTAAAATTAAATATTATTTTAGTTATGAAAATGCGTGATTAAAAGCTATATATACAAGTCTTGCATCATAATCAACTTAACCTCACACTTATTAATATATTATTTTTAGTTAACCTACCAATAATCCAATAAAATAAAAATAATAATAAAGAATATGGTTGACTTCTATTCCACTTCCATTATGGGCGAGCTCACCGAGCATAGCTAGTGTATATATGTAGACATGAAGAAAGAGCCTTTGGTCATCAACAAACGACCTACTCCCAATTAACCTCAAAAACAAACCAAAGTTCCTGCGAATATGTCAAAAGTTCACCCCCAAACCCATCTATGTTCGTCTCCTCCGTCGTCATCGTCGTCGAGTGAACGCGAGGTCTTCACTATATGGATGAAATCTCTAATACTCGGAGGCAAAGGCTGCACCGTTTACGACTCCAAAGGCGAGATCGTCTATAGAGTCGATAACTACAACTCCAAAGGTTGTAAGAAGGTCTTTCTCATGGATTCCCCCGGCAAACTTCTCTGCACCATCCTTACTAAGGTACGTGCATAACACCATATCAGTCCCATCCAATAACATGTGTATATTATTTGTGTTTGTGTTTGTGTCTTAACTAACATTTACACATAAATTTACAGAAATTCAACTTATGGGCATCGTGGGAGGGACATAGGGCAGGCGATTCATGCCCCTGGTTCCGTATTCGAAAGCCATGGAGAGTTTCGAGGAATCCGTGGAGGTCGAGCGACTGCAAGGTGGTGGTTAGTTCGAGTATGGAGGATCGAACATGGAGGTTGAGATCATGTGAGAAACCAGGTGGTGATGTTTGGTGCAGCATAGAGGACATCAATGGAGGGCTTATAGCTGAGGTTAAGAGAAAACAATCAGCTCAAGGAGTCATTCTTGGAAACGATGTCTTGACGTTGACGGTCGAGCCTCATGTTGATTCTTGTCTAGTTATGGGACTTGTAGTTTCTTATGGCCTCATTTCCTCAACAATATGACCACATTTTTTCTTATAGTTTACTCTTTCTTATACTTGTTATACTTTACGTACCTTTCGAGTGTTGTGGATAGAGGGAGATTTATGTAAATAACACTGCCTTGTACAAATTATAGTTTGATATATGTAATATATATAGTTGAAGCTTCTAGAACATATTTAATTTCTTCCCCGATCATCTTGTATGTTTCCTTCAAAATAAACTCAGATCGAGAACTTTTGTCTAGTCACATCACTCCTTGATTTTTGGTTGTTTTTTTTATTCATAAATATTCGGGATTTCTAGACATATTGGTGATAATCTAGTTTTAATAAACACCACAAATACACACGCGTAGTTGAGATTTTCATCTAGGGTTTTTAACTACGCGTATGGGGAGCGTAGCTGGAGCCGACATCAAGCCGTCACAAGCCGATTATAAAAAAACACTCTAACTATGCTTCGTGAAAGTTTAGTTGATGTACATAACAACAAACGCTCCCAACAAAAAACCTCTCTAAAACAAAACCCTAGTCTTCTACAATTTCACAGCCGCCGCACAACCACACTACTTCACCTCCAACCACCGCACAACCACATTGCTTTACCACCAACCACCGTCACCGGACCAACCGTAATACCGCTACAACTTTTGTCACCGTCACTACTCCGGCAGCATCTTCACATTGTCGCCCATCAAACACTCTCAAACCCTCTTTTCCTCCGGCTCCATCACCAACAATTAGCTCGGCATGAATCCTCTTGCTTTGGCCGACGATAACCCCATCTCCTCTCCAAATCCGCTCAACAACTCGATGGGAAAACCTCTCTTCTCCGCCTACTCTCACTTCTTCCGGGTTTTTTTTTTTTTCTCTTCTGGTTCTGCCGCAGTCTTGATCTTCCGAGTCCTTTCTAATTAAAGGAATTCCCTCAACTCAATAACCAAAAATTTTAATTGATACATGACAAATTGTTTAAAATCAAGTGTAACAAAACGATTATGTTTACGATTTTGATATTATTGCATATTTTTATCCAATTGTAAAAGAAAGGCTTAACAGTTGACTAATATGTCTAGATCTTTGATGAAGGATGTACAACCTCGTAAACCTCTTTTTTTGATGAAAATTCGAGTTCATAATTGGAGTTAACTTTGTTGGCTTTGTTGGTTGAAAGATTACAAAAAACATGAGCTCTCAAACCTCGAAAACCTTGTAACCTAGTCTTTAAATGTGGGTTTTCTTGGTATACCTCACATCCATTTTTTTGGCTAATACCCCCACTTATTCCCCAATTATAATTTATTGTACTAAAAAATAATTAAACAAATACTATGAATTTTCTAATTATAAAGTGTTCGTTTAACAAAAAATGTTGGTTGACAAACTCATGCATTATTTAAGGTTTTGTTACACTCCCTTCGGGCGTTTGGGTGGATGCATGTCTTGGTGTACGGAGCTTCATTTTGGATGATGGGTTGTTCTTGTTTGTTTGGAGGAGTCGTGAACAGGTGATCGAAATCTGCAGGCTTAGAAATAGTCCAAATCTGAGATTTCCACCTGTACGTAGTTCCCGGGAGCTTTTCCTGTGCCCTTTTTCGGCTAACACGGTCTACTTGTTTCTTTCTTCTTCGGTTGTCTGCGACTAGCGTTTTTATCACGTAATTTTGTTTGATCGGGTGCTCGGTGTATCAACCAACCTATAAATCCTAATTCTTCTCTTGGCGGGGGCTTTAAAGAAGACCATAAAGAAGATTATGATTTTAGTGATTTAATTCATAATTACATCAACCAAGTGCTTCCGGAAGAAGATGAGGAAGAGAAAGATAAGGCTTGTCAAGATTCTTTGGATTTCGAGGCCACGGAGAAGTCCCTTTATAAAGCAATAGGAAAGGAGTATCCTGTTCCAGAACTCCCTGATTTGCCATCGTCTCATGTAGTTAAACTCGATAACTTGAACGAAAACAGCCGTGGTGATTGCTCTATTTCTAGTGTTAGTGTCATCAACTTTAATTATAATCTGGTGATTGCTCTACTTCAATGTAGACAAATCTCAACAACCTCGATTTTGGGTGAAGGTAGAAGAAAGAGTTGGTTTGGGTTCATTTAATATACAATCCGGTCCGGTTTACTCATTTATTCATTTTAACAAACCGTTTTGGTTTAGTAAGAATAATAATAATATAATCACGAGGTGAGACCCATCGACGGACAAACAAACGGAAGTTGGGGGAGGGTGGTCCCTCGGTGACATAGTGCCTTTTTGGGTGTACGTAGGCAATTAAGGCTTTTAAGGATGGTTTTGTGTAAATCGACCTATATAACAGGTGGTTTTTCGTAATTAACCCCGCATTTTTATATAGATCTTTGGGGGACGTTAGTAGGAAGAAAGTGAAGACGATGGGAGATTGTAATACACTTTTACATGTACGGTTTCAATTCAATTTTTTTTAAGTAAACATGATTTTATGAGTGTTGCTTAATTTATTTTTCTTCATTCATTTTGGGATTTACGCACATTTTCCATCATTGGGATATGTAGCCGTAGAGGATTCTTAGTTGCATGGGCATCCACGTTGGTCTATGACTCTTTTTGTCCTAAAGACGCCGCCGATTAATATAGAGATGGTCCAAGGCCTGGACCCTCTCTATTCTGATAGCCGACATTGAGGGTGCGTATATGACGAATCTATTCCTGCGCTAGTTTGGGTACGTGCAGACCGTGCCCCTGTCTTGGATCCCGCCCTACTAGGATATACGTCCAACAAAGGGACATGGTACTAGAGTTTCATATGCTTCCATATATGATCGTTGGGCAGCCCGTCACTTAGAAGACATCAGAGTTTCATTGGTTGGGTTGATTCGAGCGTCATCTCCGTGGCTTGTCAATAATGCATACATGTCGTGGTTCACAGCTCATGGTCATCCCTACATCCTGCCGACGTCCATTGTAGTACAACTAATTCGACAATTTTGGTTCTCTATCTATAACAAGTCTAAAAGTAATTCAACAATTTCGGTTCTCTATTCTAAAACATGTATAAAAGTAATTACATAAAGTATAAATTGTACACTTACTTAACTTCGATACGCGTGAGAAGTTCTTCCGGATCACTATATTTATCTACATCAAGCAGCATAGTGTGCTTTCACCATCGGATTCTACATCGTCTTTTCAGTATATGTCGACATTTATATATATGATCTTTTACGTATTTGTTAAATGACGTGTTGTTGGATGTGAATAGTCATATAATTTGACACATATATAGGTGTAAACGTGTGTATCCAATGACTATATTATCCAACGACCGAATTCTCCAACGATTATATTCTCCAACGGGTCATTTCTCAAAAGTTGGCGCACCAGGCATGGGGCGCATGTGGAGTCCGCATTGTCGTGCAATTGGTAAATAATTACCGATTTATTTATTTTCTTAAGTCAATTAACTAATTGTCAATTTTACTATAGATCAATATCCAATACACAATACGTAAAAATAGTATAATATTTTATGTTTAGATAAAACCCTCTTGTGCGGGCATTGAACTAATTAGTCTAATAAAGCCTCCCATTGCTATTTTTGAATAGTACGGGACAAGAGTCACAGGACCATATATAAACATATTTTATGTTAGTAAAACCGAGTATCTTTGTTTAATATAAAGCCTAAATTTGAGTCACATCCTTGTGTGGATTGTTATTGAGGGAATCCGTCTAGTAAGTCCTCCCATATTGTTATTTCTTAACCGTATGGGAGAAGATCATACAAGTAAATATTTATGTTAGTACAACCGAGTATCTTTATTAAATGTCTTACAAATAATTGAAAAATGCACATCACGTCACATGATCATGTGTTTGAGACGCACGACACACTACATGATGAAATTCAATTTGCTATGACCGAATACTTATTTTTATATCACTGAGTATTTAATTGTTATCACCGAAAATCTAGTTTAACACAATTTAATAGTTACCGTGTCACATAAAATATATGTTTATACAATTATTTACCTTGGATAGACATGTTTTTTTTTTTACTCACATTGAAGTTATATAGTTGTATGTGTGGAAAATTACAATAAATGAATAGTCACGTACTTGCATTGAACTTATATGGTTAACATAAGATCCATCAAATATATCTGCAGGTGGTTGAGCCAGAGTACTAGGTAGCCCACCGACGAGACTCGCCTCTGGTGAAGGCCATCATCGGAGCCAGAGACGAGGCAACCACTTTTCTGGACGAGGACACGGCGCTAGAGAAGGTGCTTGAGAGTTGTTACCATGGAGGCAAGTTTAAAGTTGTTGAGGCTTATGACATGATCAGGGAGCATGGAGAGACGGTCGACTGGTACAGGATAGTCTGGGATACGGGCAACACGCTCAAGCACTGCTTTATACTGTGGATGACAATTCTTGGTCGCCTTTCTACTAGAGATAGACTACATTTCATGGAGATTGACCCCACCTGCTAGTTATGCGGCCTAGAGAGTGAGTCCCATGACCACTTGATCTTTGGCTGTACGTATGCGAGGGAGGTATGGAGACAGATTTGTCATGGATTTCGGATGCCTGGAGACATGTATACGAGAGCCGACGTCCTGACCTACCTTCTGAGTATTGCATCAGGTATGGAGAGACGGTCGACTGGTACAGGATAGTCTGGGATACGGGCAACACGCTCAAGCACTGCTTTATACTGTGGATGGAGATTCTTGGTCGCCTTTCTACTAGAGATAGACTACATTTCATGGAGATTGACCCCACCTGCTAGTTATGCGGCCTAGAGAGTGAGTCCCATGACCACTTGATCTTTGGTTGTACGTATGCGAGGGAGGTATGGAGACAGATTTGTCATGGATTCCGGATGCCTGGAGACATGTATACGAGAGCCGACGTCCTGACCTACCTTCTGAGTATTGCATCAGGAAGGAGCTGGGCGAGCAAAGCACGCACCTATGCCTTCTCTGCGACGGTGTACTACCTATGGCATTCTAGGAATGCTCTGATGTTCGACAGGAACATGATCTCCATTTATGTCCTGGTCCGGACGATTAGAGGCCACATCTACAGACTGCTATATGAGGCTTTCCCTTCCAAGATTGGAGAAAGATTTGAGGTGTAGTTTTCTCATGTTTTGTATACGAGAGTTGTATTCTGCTCTTGGTTTGTATTGCTTTGTTTGGACACATTGTACCGGACTAGGGACTCATTTGCTGATGGCTTTGCCGAAGGTGAATGATACCTTGATCCGATGGCTAGGCACACATCTGGTTCATGAGTGTCCCTTTCTGTTGATGTCATTGCCGAAGGTGGAAGGGCCTTATGAACAATGTCATGAGGATTCTACTTTTATTATTCAGTATGACGTAGATGGTATGTTCAGGAGGCTTGCGTGCTTATCTGGAGTACTTGGGCGCTTCCTAGCCCTTTATGCTTATTTTTGATGTACTCTTGTGTTATGCAGGCTTAGCTAGGACTATTCTTGTCTTGGTTAAGTCCTATTTCCCCTTACTTTAATGAATTTACCATTTACGTAAAAAAAATATATGGTTAACATAAATATTGTTATTCGTTTGTCCCGACATAAATATCGCTTCAGTTATTCATTATGCAAAATCCAGTATCACACTTAAATAGGTTACTAAACATTTTACATAGAATATAACAAAATTCTCACAAAATATTCATAGAAATATGGAAATTATACTAATTTATGTTAGTGCAATAGAGTATCTTTGTGTAATATAAAGCCTAAATTTGAGTCGGTCCTTGTGTGGATTGTTATTGAGGGAATATGTCTACTAAGGCCTCCCATTGTTATTTCTCAACCATATGGAAAAGATCATACAAACAAATATTTATGTTAGTATAACAAAGTATCTTTATTAAATGTCTTCCAAATAATTGAAAAATGTACATCACGTTACATGGTCATGTGTTTGAGACGAGCGGTACACTACATGATGAAATTCATTTTGCTATGACCGAATATTTACCTTGTTATAGCCGAAGTTCTAGTTTAACACAATTTTATAGTTACCGTATTACATAAAATATATATTTATACAATGAATATTTACCTTGTTAGCCACTCACATTGAAGTATTATTGAAGTATCATAGTCGTCCGTAAATAATTACAATAAATGAATATTTACGTACTTAATTGAACTTATATATATAGTTAACATAAATATTGTTATTTGTTTGTATGGATGTAAAATATTCATACAGAATATGGAAATTATACTAATTTATGTAAAAAATAGTGAACCTCGTTTTATAAAGGCATGGGTTGTTAGATTGATGTAAGTAGACCGTTAAAAATGTTTGTTATTACCCAATTATTGAACCCTAGATCTCATATATATTAATAACGAAAACCAAGTCAGATACGGTTTGGAATGAAATAACGATCAAAGACAACCAAAACTACGCAAAAGTGGAAAAAAGATAAAAGAATATTTTGTATGGTTTGGTGCTTGAAGCTTCAACGTAGTTTTTGTTTTTACACTCGGAAACCCAATATCAATAAGGGGCACAGATAATGAATTAAAAGAAGAAAAAACCCCAAATTGTGCTTCGCGTTTGCCCTAGATCCATTCTTCTTCATCCTGCTCTTGTTTTCCGCTTCTTCATCTTCCTCCTCCTCTCACTCGCTATATCCACTAGTTGCAGACGAAGAATTCTTCATCCGGTACTAATTCTCTTCTTTTTGTTTTTTTGTTTCGAGTCGTTCTTCAGTCTCTGTTTTTTTTGTTTCGAAGCTCAGTTTCTTAGCCGTTGGTTGTGCGAGCTCTGTTTGGAGCGCACTGTAACGTGCTGCGTAAAAGAGTTAAGAGGAGGTGTGTATGTTTAAAGCTCGTTGCCGCCTTAATTTTTAAGCAGTTCCTACCGTGTTTACGAGTGAAATATGTGATTACATTGGAAAATATAATCGCTCATGTAATGTAGTAACATTTTGAATTAGATGTTGAAATTTGTTAATGAATAACGCGTCTATGAGTAACTTACTGAGTCTCAGAGGTTAGCAGGACAGAACTAGATTCATTTACCAATTCATTTATTGGTCCATTTTTATTCTTGTAGAAATTTGACATCCACGTTTCTGCATTAATCGTGCTTAGTTTATCAGTGGCTGAAACCTTGCTTGCCAGACAAGTGGTGCTCAATATGCAAGGTGCTTCAAAGTACAGCCTACTTGCCGTTGTTTGTGGGAGAGTTTCTGATGATAAGCAGTGGCGAGATACACAATTTGATAGATTACAATCTCCCTCTGCACAGTTGGAATCATATGGCCATTTGGAGGTAGAATGATCTCTGCCAAGTTTCTTCACCCTGTAGAAAATTTATGTATTTGTTTAAGGATGTAAGGAGGTTATATAATCGCTCTTAGGGCTCAATAGTTATTTATTTTTATGATTGTTAACAGGTTCAGACTCTCTCAAATCCTAGTATGGATGAATTCTCGAGAACACTCGAGTCATTTAGGCCAAATGCTGTATACTTAAGAGGGGAAGAACTTCCAAACAAAGAAATTGGCTCTTTAAGATTGGGAAATGTCAGTATGTCAACACCTGCAGCCATGTCTGCTCTCTTTGGTTCCATATTGCCTACAATGGTATGTGGTATTTACATTTGATGAATGTATGCTGTTCTAAACTAGAATCCTTTCTGTGATAAGTCGATCAGTTACTGATGTATGGAGGAAGTTTCGTTACAATAAAAACAAACATGCACTAAGAATTTCAGCTTGTCATGAATGCCATGTCTTCCACTTAAGTAGCATCTTCATTTCTAGCAGTCGGTGTTAATTCTGCAGTATTGAATAGCTGACTTAAATAATTTTTCTTTATCTAGATCTGGAGAGTTACTTTACATTATTCATAGATGATTCGATCCCACTTCCCATAATGAGGATTTGAAGTATCGTATTGGTTTTCTTTATTGATAACTCCAAAGTGATAACATTGTCTCATCTTCTCATGGTATCCAATAGTAATTTTAGGTGCTTTCAGTTCAGAGCATTGCGTGTACATAGAAATAGAACTTCTGATTGGGCCCTTTACCCTACTTTAGCAAAAATGGCCGGATTTTTATTTCTAGTATTTCTCAATGTGTTTATGAAGGTTTATTTGGAGATTCCAGATGGCGAGCAGCTGGCAGAAGTGATTCATTCTAAGGTGACAGAAGCTGTAGTTATATTATAGTTTTCTTGAGTTTGCGTAATATTAAGTGGTGAAAGGTTTTAATAGATGAAGAACACCAAATGTGAGAAAGTAACACTTGTTTTTATTTATTTGTCAACTCAGGGAGTGCCTTTTGTTATCTTCTGGAATAAATGGATTTCCTGTTACTCAGCTTCTCATTTTGCTCATGCATTATTTTCTGTCATGCAGAGGTAATGTGTTTTTATCTCCTTGTCCTCTTCTTGGAACATAGTTTTGTTGTTAGAAATCCTACCATGAATATGTAGACATGCACTTATGAACTTTTAGGTGATATTGCACTCTTTTTTAGTGGATGTTTGAATCTAATTTTCCATTGAGATGTTTCCTTTGTTTGAAATGTGAAATAATCAAAGAAACGTGCATACATTGCCCATATCCACCCACAACTGAACTTGGCTGGGCTACCGTGCAACCCGCATGTACCCGATTCTATTTTACGTCTAGGTTTGTACATGAAAACAAAATCAACGTAAAAATTGCAATTCAATACTCCTTAAATGAGAGGGTTTGTGTGACCGAAAGTTGAGGGTTTGTCGTTTGTGACTATGAGTTTGTGGCCTGAGCGAAACTGAGGGAGCGAGACTGCGAGAGGAGGACATTAGGTGATAGGGTTCTTGGATTTCAGATTGAGTTTATGAGGATGAAACTTGAAGAGTTGAAGGTGTGACGGGTGGTTAAGAAGTGCTAACATTATGGCTTATAAGTTATTAGTTTTAATAAATAACAATTGTATACTATATAACTGTACATATATGCGGGCCAGGTTAGCCCACAGGCTAAGCCAAGCACGTCCCATTTAATATCGTCCGGGATGAAATAGTTGCCCATACCTGTGTTTTTTCTTTGGGCGTGCCGGACGGGTCAACCCGAATTTGTACAGGTCTAGAAGAAATAATCAGCAAAAGCCTATGAAAAAAACACTTGGTGAATACTCATGCCAATTGGAAATTCTAAATGCTATTTTATAATAAAATGCAGTTTAGAAATGGCCATCTTGTAGTGCATTAGGTAGAATCTTGGTCTCTGATGACAAAGAGCATTTAAATTAGAGTTTGAGTGCAATGCTGAAATGAGAAGAGGTAGACGATGACGATGATATCATATAAAATAGTAACACTGTTCCAATTTTTTAGGCGGCATCACCTTGTTACCAAAATTAACTATAACAATGCTAAATTAATTACAGAAAGAAGCTTATGCGTCTTGGATGTAGGGAATACTATGTGTTCTGCTTAACACCCATCCACATTCTTTTTCATATCTAGAATACATTTTTGTTTACTGCAGTACTTCTTGTCATCTTTGGGATGCTTTCCAGCTTGCACATGCGTCCTTTAGACTATACTGTATCAGGAATAATTTGGTCCTTCACACAAATGGTGAAAACTTCGATGGTAAGGTTGGTCCATGCCTATTTGGGGACCCTCCAATAATTGATGCTGTGATGCCTGAGATAGAACCAGCTGAAGATGAAGAAGATAATAGTGAGGCCACTCCCTCTGCTGTCAAGATCCATGATGATGAAGTGAGTGTGAGGTTTCTGCTCTGTGGAAAGCCATGCAGTTTGGTGAGTGGTTGTGTACCTTTGTTCTTACTGTTCAATTGCTCCTGTGTAGCGGAGATATTCATAATGCTTATGGGAGGCTTTGTTTCAGGACGCAAATCTGTTAGGGTGTATTGAAGATGGCCTTAATGCCTTGTTGAACATTGAAGTAAGTGTTACTGCTTTCATATATAAAATTCCATTTTTTTTCTTCTTACTTTGGCAGACTTTCATGTATAAAATATGATATGTAAAGGGATGTTGACTATCATTTTCTTTTGTTGTAAAATACTTAAGCTAATTTCAGATTTTTAAGTAAAATTTAATTTATTTATCTTGTTACTTCGAAAAGCCCGCAATCGTATCTGTTTTTGCAAGTAAAATAGATGGATCCAGAGTTTAAATGAACTGTTATGATTCAACTGCAGTGTGTTCGGAAGGATTATAGGGAAAAAGAATCAAAACATATTCTGCAAACATGATCTCTCACCACTTCCAACCACCCTCGGCCCAGTGACTGAGTCAATCATGTTTACGTCCATCACTGCTGCCAGATCATTTCTCTGGTGTCTTGGATGCTGTCTATTCGTCCCAACATTACCCTCGTTCCTTTGATGAGCACTGATCATCCCAATATTGCAGTTCAATACCCTGTGATCAATAGAAATTGTTGTTTCTACCCTACACTGCCTTTTCCTGTTCCGTTACCTGCACCACTTGCAAGCCCCTTTGTTATGACGCCACTCAAGTTCCTCAATCAACCCCCTATCTCATAGTTGGGCTCATTCATCTTTGGTTAGGCTGGAGGCTAGGGTGGGATTGGGGAATGCCTTGATGGCATAGTTACAGGATAATGGCAGTTTTCTGACTCCTCAAATGAACAAAGACAAAATCAAAATACATAAAAGATTAACCGGTGTAAAAGTGTAAAACCACACATCTGTTATACAATTTTATTCGTAGCTGTTACTGCTTTGATCTGAAAAGTCCATGATAGATGCTATTAGATCTAAAAGTAAAACATACTTGATATTAAGTTCAAAAATATGGATACCATGCACTGACTAATCGATCCACATACTGTACTGACTATGTAAGACTTCCAGGAGTCATTTATTTAATTGTTTTAGTTCTTTTCTTCTTCTTAAAATACAACCTTCTGAACCTGACAGAGATTTTATTTGTCTATTTTTTCTCTGATCAGATGCGTGGGTGCAAACTTCATAATCGGTTCAGGTATGATTTAATTTATTTTACACCTACTTGTATATGTAGTGATCTCTACTTCTCTCATTTAAGGTATTTGCTTCATTTTTGAAAAAAAGGTTACTACTTCATATGTCAATGACTATAGGCACTTCTTGCAATTTGTTTGCTAGCACTATTTCATGATGTAAAATGACCAAGGTCCATAGTTGCACAATCAAATATGATTGGCTAGGTAATTATTAAGATGGTGAATGTCCTGTTGAGCATAAATTTTACATTTGAGATTATATGACAGCTTTAAAGCATGTACACCTGGAGATTGCTATGAGACAAACTGACACCTTTGAGCACAGGAGGGACATATCTCAATGTTTTGAGTCCCATTTCCCATCTTTTCTTTTCTATTACTTTTCTTCCAAGACAGGATGAAGAAATATGTAGTGTAACCCTGTTTGGTGACACTCCCTTCCCAAACCGTAACCTACTCACCTATCCACACTCTCTTTGATCCGCAACTCTTCTGTTTCCCTCCTTGTTTGGCTTGTGAGGATCTTTTACTTTTATCTACTTTTATGCTGTTGGAATCATTGGATGCAACTTTTATTGCTATCACTTATGTTTCCATCAAGACGTTTAAAAAATACATAAATCATTACCGTGCTGATGCCTTGTCCATGTCCTATGTTTTTTTAGAAATGCCACTACCTTGTGTCTGTTTGTGCTACCTACTGTATGATAGGATATTTGGGGATATATAAATGGACATGATACAACATGGAATGGCCACCACTGAGGAGATTTTTTAGAATACAAAATAGCTGTCTTTTGACTGCTTGACTTTAACAAGAGCTGTTGATGCGTACAGGGATTCGTTTTTATGGTTAATTACCTTGGTTTTCAATTAAGTTGTAGGCTGTAGCTACTTTTTAGCAGGGGTGTCGGCGTGTCGCTGTACTAGCGTTTCTATGATTGTAACTTAGATTTTGAATTTTCTGTTCTTTCAATTCATGAAAGTGGAATTAGCCAATAATTTCTTTTTCTATGTGCTGATTGCAAAATATCTTAATAACTTGTTCAGTGCACCTCCGCCACCACTTCAGGCTGCGACATTACCTCGTGGCGTGGTTACCATGCGTTGTGACATATCAACATCTAGTTCTGCACACATCTCACTTCTGGTATCTGGTAGTGCACAAACTTGCTTTGATTACCAGGTAATCTTCTGTTGTTTTTATGGTTTTGTTTCATCCATAGCGCCAAGTAGTTAGTGTCATTTCATCCTCATTACTTGGTCTTCCGCTTTAAATCCTCAGCTCTTGGAGAATCATATAAAGAAGGAAATCATTGAAAGAAGTGAGGTAGTTCATGCAATTTCCACCATGGATGATACTAACTTGCACTTCTCTGAACCTCGAAAATCTGCTTCAATTGCATGTGGGGCAACAGTTTTTGAGGTTTGCATGAAAGTCCCATCATGGGCATTACAGGTTTGTTCTCAAAATGCTCTTTCCTTTGATGTTTTGATTTTATTTTTTAAAAAATCTGTTAGTGTATTTTGTAGTTTATGACTTTGAAGCTGTTGACCTTTAAACATATTTGCTAGTGTTATGGACTTAATTTTTGCGACTAGAATGTAGACTGTATCACTTGGTTGTGCAAATGAACCAGTTTTTTTTCTTAGAAATCCTAATAATTTCTTAAATTGTTGGAGTTTCATTGCCTTGAGTATTTGCTTAGTTCAAAATGGGAGGCTGCATCATGGAAGGTCTCCCTTTTGGCCCGTGTGCAGTCCACATTTTGCATCTTCTTTTGTGTGTTTATCCCCTTGTAGCTATGGCCATTTTAGTGGTTCTATTCTGCATTAATGTTCTTTCTTTTTCCTTATTGATTTTGCTAGGAGAAATTGAGAAATGTTATAATCTTCTTCCTGTCTGAAGATTAAAAACACAACTATGTTATTGATGCTTATTGATGTAAGAAGGGGCAATTGTCCTGTACCAGACGAGTTCAAGGGATGGATGAAAGGATAGATAATCTCCACCCAGGATGTAAAAGCTAGGCTGAGGATAAGCTCGACCACTTGTCAAAGGAAAAAAAACTCACTTTTCTCACCACAAGCCAAAGCTGATAAATTCCACAGAAGTCTGGGTAGAAAACTTGATAACTCACCATGGGTTAATAAGCATCACTCATATCCACCTAGAATACAAAGTGGAGACCCCCCTTTCTGTAGGAGTCAAATAACCAACATGAATACACCTAACTAACTAAATGCCTAGGAAATATGTAGGAAATTACTGGGCCTCACATCATTGTCCCCAAGGATTGAGCATTTGTCCTCACTCAAATCCTTAAGGAATTCGTCATTCAAACACGGTAAGAAGTCCAACTTGGAGTATTTCTGAATTGGGCATCCTTCGGCAGCTCCAGCTTGTAAGCAATGTCACCCTTCTAACTTGACACTCATGGAGTGTATGGTTCACGTGCTCTTACCTATGAGAAGCATACTTCTTGAGCTTAAATGAAACAACTCTCAGAGTAGCTTTTAGGTTTAAGACTGTCAATAAATTGCATCTGTTCAAGATAAAACTTCTAGATCAATACATCACAAAAATCATCTCGGTGACAATTTGTTCTCTCATACAGCTTGGAAGGTTTGAATCAGCAGTACTGTCACTCCTTTTATAAGAGTGGGCTCTCGATGTAATGAATTCTTCTTTCTGCACATCCTTCATACCATTCTTATGCCTTTATATGAATGAGAATTTGTCCATGTGTTGTCAAAGCTTATCAATCAATTGAACAGAAGCACTGGGTCGGCTTGTTGGGGAGTCTTGTTTCCAAGCATCCAATTATCCATGACTTCTTTGTGTTTGAAAACCAAATGACAGTTGCTAGTTGAAGCTCGCCACCGATTATGTAAAGTGTAGGCCATGGATGTAAGGACGAAGTGCTCACTTGTGACTTGTGTCACTAGTCACCGCTAATTAAAGCTTGATGAACAAGCACAAGAACTTGAGTACAATACTTGACCAAAGTACAAAGTACAGTCTTTCCTTTGTAGAAGGATGCCAAAACAACCGTAATACCCTTAAATGCCTAGGAAGTATTAGGGAGAATTCTAAATGTGCTTAGATCACAAAACAAGAAATTATAACTTCATGTGTCCAGGGATTTTAAGTTATTAACCAAAAACAACTAATGATGAAATAAACAACCAAAGCTAGAATAACTAAAAATAACTTTTGTTCTGAATGTCTTCATTTGATTTGTTAATATTCCAAGCCAAGTCGATAAGGTTCGGTTAATATGACTATTGTTTAAGTTGGGTAGGCTCCTATGCTCACACAAACTATAAGCTAATGTTATTTCATCCTTGCCTAGACCTTCTGAGCATATTTAGACTTGATGAACCATCACTTATGATGTTTAACTACTTTTATTGGCACTTATATGTATATTTATAATTTTGTATTTATATTGATTTTCCAGCTCCCTTCTTCAGGTTTTGAGGCAGTTGGCACCTGAAACTGCTCATCGAAGTCTTGTTGCCCTTGGTATTGCTAGCATCCAGGGTTTGTCAGTTGCCTCTTTTGAGAAGGAAGACACAGAGCGTTTTGTTTTCTCCAATAGAGTGCAGCAGAATGATTTGGATAAGCTAAATGCTGATGATGGCAAACCACCTAGTTGGTTAAGACCACCAGCTCCTTGTAAAAGAAGGTCCGAACAGAGACAGAGGTCAAACTCCAATCAAGAAAAAAATTCAAAGACTGAAAATCCATCGACCACAACTACAGGAGACTATGAACACAAATCATCACGATCGGTGTATGGATGTTCAACATCAACTTTGTCAACCCGAGAAAGGACGAAATTAGCAGCTATGAGGCCCATACCAAATAATCATCTACGTAAAATGATGCCGTTTACTAGGTTTTGTCAGCCAGAAGGTCATGAAGGAGGTCAAATAAAGAGCTTCTTTCCAGCTGTTCAGCCTTTGAAACCTAGTCTTACAGGATCAAATCCTTCTCTGTTTAGGAAAGCATCTAACACTTACCAACCAAAGCTGACTGGATCCTTGAATCCGATGCCTTTAAAGAAGCATGATTGCAATAGGGCTCCAATTCAGATTTGCTCTGAGGTGAGAAGCAAATATTATGTGATTTCTAGTGGATAGTTTGCATCCTGGCATCCGTAACTGTTCAAAAGACTTGTTATTGGAGTGTTTTAATTAAGTAATATGCTTAACCTTGTTTATCTTTGCTACCCTGCATTAAGAGATGGTATGCTAACGTAAAAATTCTAGCACACTAATAAAATGGTAAATTGTGACTTTTCGGATGTCTTTAGTTGAAGAGTGGTGTTATTTAAGTCGTAAGTCTATAGTGTAAGATCTTGACTGCCTTGTCAATTTTTGCCAGGAGGAGTTTCTAAAAGATGTTTTGCACTTTCTTATTCATCGTGGGCATAATCGTCTTATACCTCAAGGTGGACTGGCTGAGTTTCCAGATGCTGTACTAAATTCAAAGAGGCTTGACTTGTACAATCTGTACCGTGAGGTATAGTTGTCTTTAATCTTGCACTCTTTTTATTTTCAGATTTCACCCGATAACATTTTATCTGGTGAATGAGCTGTCCTATGATGATTATAGCTGTGTTTATTAAGATAAATACTTATACATGTGAAGTGGAGTTCTTTCCAGGTCGTTTCAAGGGGGGGCTTTCATGTTGGCAATGGCATCAATTGGAAAGGTCAGGTATTTTCCAAGATGAGGAACTATACTGCAGCCAACAGAATGACTGTACGTCCTGACACGCTGCTCACAATACTCCACTAGAAATCTCTATAATACCCATATTCAGATTTGTTTACTATTTGCTGGTTCCAATCTAATAAAACAGGGGGTTGGCAATACACTCAAGAGACATTACGAGACATACCTTTTAGAGTATGAATTAGCTCATGATGATGTTGATGGAGAGTGTTGCTTGCTTTGCCACAGGTCCCTTCTTTTTGCAATTAACAATAGGGCTGTTTAGTTTAACTAGCTTCCACATCAAATATAAGAACTTTCTGACGCGATTATCTTCTTTCTCTGCTTTACCAGTAGTGCAGCAGGCGACTGGGTCAATTGCGGCATATGTGGGGAATGGGCACATTTTGGTTGTGACAGACGGCAAGGTCTTGGTGCCTTCAAGGTATGTGTGAAAGATAACTTCCAGTCAATATGCTTGGAGCTTTTAGTGTGTAGTTTAATGTTAGCTTAATAAATATATCTCTTAACGTAGGATTATGCGAAAACTGACGGGTTGGAATACATATGCCCACACTGTAGCGTCTCTAATTTCAAGAAATCGCACAGAACCTCAAACGGTTTCTCAGAGGGGTTAACATACTAATGATTCTACTGTGAAATAGTCATTCTGGTTTTTAGATATTCTTCCTTTCTCTTTATTCTAATTATTTAGAAGGGAAGAGAAGGGTTTGTACTTGTTAGTGTCACCTATTCATCTAGGAAGCTAGCTCCATTTAACTTCTTGGGGGAGAACGCGTCGGTCTAAGCATTGGACGGGAAGGCATTGTCAAGAAGGTAAAAAAAATGGAATCATTTAGAGCTGTTATTGTTTGTTTACTTGATATGTATCTTCTATCTAGTTTTTCCCTTTATTGTCTTCTCTCTTTATATTTGGGAATTTTTGGTAGGCTTTGTTAAGGGAGATTGAAGAGTCTCTAGGAATATTATGGCCAGGAACAGAACTGTTTAGGGTTCAATGTATTATACGAGAGATGAGTAAATTCATAGATATTGTAGCTGTATTGCTGTAGGGCAGCCTTAAGAATCATTTATGAATTGCAATTTGATCAGTATTCAACATTCTTTCAAGTGAAGGAAAAATGTTCTGACCCCCCCTTCGCAGATTTGTTTTCTTTCCCTCATTCATAGGAGAACTTATAACTAGTGAACTTGTTTATAGTGCCAAATATAGGCCCTGTTTGGTTTCAACTCAGGAAATGGAATGAAAATGAATCTAGGCCACTTAAATGTCATTGTTCATTCATAAAATTTAATCTATAAGACGCTCTCTTTTTTTTCATTTTTAATGGAGGATGTGATTTATTTTCCCTATTTTGTTTATATGGTATCAAAATTTATCAAAATCTCCTCCAAATACTTTAAACCATAAAAGAATGATTCCAAAACTTTTTATGAGTAAGAGTATATATATACGTAGACTAGATATCTTTTATTTCATTTTCGTTTCCGGAGCTGAAACCACACGGGATGCAGTGGTGAATTTTTCTTTGTGGGTTTTTGTAATGATGTTTGTTGCTTGTTCATTTTGACAACAAATGAAACCTTCTTGTTTGCGCAAGTTGGTTTAGAATACCAAATTGGGAAAATTGAATACAATAGTCTTTAAATCACCCTGGCAAACAAGCCAAGACTAGTAATATGCACGTTTCTCCCATTGGATGCTCCTTTGATCAAAATTTTATTAATAACGTTTCTAAAATGAATCAAAATGAGATGGGTGGATCTAACACTGTATTTTCCTAACTTATCCATCGATAATAAGTCAACTGAAACAATTTTGTTTATTAAATTTAAATTCATAGCTTAAAACACAACAAATGTGAAGCTTATAGAGAGAGGGAAAGGAGTTATGCTGCTAGTGTTAGCAACAAGAACAGCAGCAGCAGTTGCTTGAGTCAGTGCATCGCCAACAACATTTCGGCCCTCTGATGCATCGAAGAGAACACGAAACAGATGATAAGCCACAACATTTCCGGTTCCCATTTCCACAACATAACGAATCCTTGTGTTGGTGTTGACGAATGTTGGTGCCTCGTTGACGCCTAGCGAAGTTCTTTGTGTGACTTGTCGAGTTCTTGTCGTTGGAACAACAATTCCACTTGGGCCTCATACAAGGCTTACCCCTTGACATTATAACAAAAAGAAGACCAATAGTTTTCAAATACATAACCAAATCAAAACTGTGACATAATTCTTAGTCAAGTAAACAAAAGAAGTACCACATCGTTGCCCAACAACAGTCGGATTCGTGATTATGTCGATGCCTAGAGACAGAAAAACAAGGGATTCAACCATGATACAGTCATCTAAAATATATAGAAACAATGGCTTTGAGAGAGTCTCAATCCGAATCATACGTAGATGTTAGAGGATCCAGTCTCGAAGATACGAATTCATTAACCCTGCAAAGGATAATCACTTATCACTAAGGCAGATTGAGCTCTTTACAAACATAACAAGAAATGGGGCAAAGTTAAAAGAGCCATACATACTCTTGGCAGCATCTTGAAGAAGGTTGAAGTGAATCCAGTGATTTCAGCTCCTCCTGTTGATTCCACCGTAGACCAACAGACAAATATTATTATGGTCTGTTTGGTTGTAACTCCGGAAAAAGCATAAGAACCAATATATTTTCTTATTTTTATTCCTCAATTTTGATTTTCCTTATGATATTGAAACTAATCAAATCCTACTATCAACTACTTTAACTCATAAAAAATGATTTCAAAAATTTTCAATATATATATATGTAAGGGTTTCTTTTAAGGATTAAGAGAAGGAAAAAAAACCAGACATTGGAACTCTCTGTCATTTTTAAAGGGAATGAAACTCTAAATATTAGAATTATTTTGAATTAGTAATGAGGAAATAAGAAAGAAATTGACCTGAAGAGAAGAGATTTCTTTCTCCAAGAATTGAACTCTGGCGAAATGCAAGGTGGAGCACTCCGGCGGCGACTTTGGTCTCGGCGGTGCCTCTTCCATTGCCGCACAAATGCAAGAAAGTCTTATGGAACAGTGATGGTAGTTATAGAGCCCACTGTACTGTGCAGGAGGCAAAACGACGTCGTCGTCGTGCAGACCATTATAGAATTTTTAGGGAAAGGGGGCGAATTTAAGAGTAAGTCAGGTGACTGACTGACTCCTAAAGTTCCACGTGACTGCTATGAAACCAAAAAAATTGTACTCATAACTGATTCAACCAAGTTACAATGCTACCCTTTCGTTTCTTTGCTAGCAGGCTTGGTTGTATTGTAAATACTCACGGGATCCCGAGGGTACAACTGGAAATATAAAGAGCTTTGCTGAATTTTTTAAGGACGAGTGACAAGACGTAACATGCGAAGAAGACGGTGGCTCTAAGTTTTTTTTCATTAAAAAGTTTTAATCTTTATATTAACCCATTTATAAGAAAATATCAAAAACATTATAGATTAAAAATTAACGAGTGAAAAGAAATATATCAAGATGAGATACATGTATATTTTTCTATGAACAATTGATATTTTACTTTTGATTTTTCTTCTCGTGATCAATTAAATTATTATTATAGATTATTATGAGTTAAGAAATAGATATATATATTTATATGAGTTTTGGGTTGGAGAAATATAAATCTTATGCTTATGGATTTGTGTATTTGTAACTTATTTCGGTTTCATTTAGTTTATAAATTTATGTGTAATTTTTGTATGCATTTACTTGTAAATTGGTTTATTTTTTTATAAGTT
Source organism: Fagopyrum tataricum (assembly GCA_002319775.1). Classification (NCBI taxonomy): domain Eukaryota; kingdom Viridiplantae; phylum Streptophyta; class Magnoliopsida; order Caryophyllales; family Polygonaceae; genus Fagopyrum; species Fagopyrum tataricum. The sequence continues at coordinate 56,414,998 of CM008279.1, forward strand.
TATTTGAATTTATAAACCACTCAAAAATAAATTTATCAAACCAGATAAATTTTTCTTGGATGAGTTTATTTTTGTTCAAAATCCGATTTTGGTCTTGTGTTTTTCAATCCTTATATTCTTTGTTTATCCTTGGATATTTAATGTTATTTTCGATTTTTGTAAGGGCATAAGTTTCTTTTGAAGTAAAATAAACCCAAAAATAAACTTCAAGTAAACAATCTTATATGATTCATTCATATAAATCCGTTGAGAAATAAACCGAAAATAAACTATAGTATAAACTCATTCAGTTTATAAATCCGAAAAAGAAAAAAAAATGTAAGTAAACAGGTAGTGATGAAAGTAAATTACAAAACTTAAAATGCTTGCGAGGGATGAAATTGATCATATTTAGTGTTGTTGCCCAAGGGCAAATGTTTGTTTGTTTTATACGTTGTTGGTTTGGAAACGATGTGTAAAAAAGTGCATTCGATTTCATGACCTAGACCATAATTATTGTTAATCAGTTAACTTGACTTGCATTCGATATGTGGAAGTAAACGAAATTGATTTGATTTTTGTCCAAACGGCATTTGAATTTTGAAGTAATGGTTAAATTCGAGTCCACTTCTTTCTCCACGACCCTTCCTTTCGACCACCATGGTAGACATATTTGATCATCTTCAAAAGTCATCGGATAGGCATGAAAATCCTAAGCCAAAACCCAATCAAAGAACCGGAAAAAAAAAAATTTGTCACATGGCGTCGTCTGATTGGTAGAGAACCGTCCAATCAAAAGGCATCATAACAAGAGTCTATAGTTTAAAGTCGGCTCATGATGGTCCTAGAATGCAAAGATGACGAGGCCAATGGTAGTAAATCGAGTATCGAATCACATGGATTACGTCTGAGTTGGAAATACTAATTAATATTTATACTAAGTGAAGATAGAAAAGAAGAAGGGAAGAGGAAAAATATGTCTTTTGAGAGTTTTGGTAAAAAAAAAGAAGGAAAATAACGATTGTTGTAGGTAAATAATGGATGGAGGCGGTCTAAGAAAACTTGAATCACCGTTATAACGAATTAAAGTAAAACCACATATATTAATATCATGAACATTGATATGTGAATATTGCAGGTAGCCATCAAATATAATCTTTGCTACATAAAAACAAAGACCGTGTTAATCAGCCTAGTTGTGCTCTTTCAACAATTGTGTCAAGTACAAGGAAAACCCTTTAAAAACTTATATATCCAAAAAAGTCCAAGGAAAGTCTCGTTTTTGGCGTATGAACTAGAAAAAGTAAAAAGACCGGAACTTTCTATGATAGTTAGAAATCCTTGGAGTAAAAGTTAAGATTTAATCCCTTAAACCAAATATTTTCAATATATCCAATAAAACAATCTTGTTGGGTGTTGCATAAGAGTTTTATTTAAATCATTTGTAAACGCCATTTCTTTCGAAGGTAAATAAAAGATGAAAACAAAGTACTTTGAAAAGAAGCAAATTCACAATCTCAGTTCACAACATGGTCCATACGTCATATGTGGAAAATACCTGCTTATATAGGATAAGATTTCGGAGTTATAGGGTTACAAAATATATCCTTCCAAAGATAAGACTGAAAGATATGATCTTGGATCACAACGTGGTCCAATCTACATATATACGGCATGGATGTCGTCTAGCATCTCGTCTCACAAGTGGTTTGGGCTTGGGTTGGACTGGATCAATGTAGGGCTATAATGTGTGGAATATGGGCTTCAGACAACATACATACGACATAGGATGCCGTCTCATAAGCTGTATAACTCGTGATCTTACTCCGATCTTCGATCTTGTCTTTGAGGCTTCTTTCGGTGATTTCATGTTGTAGGTTCCTCAATCATAAATGATTTTCTTTATGGATCCGACTTTCAGGGAGGAATGTATATTCGGACAATTGATGTCGGAAATGACTGAAACACAAAGAGGGCAAGGCATATAACAAAATATGGAAAGAGAAAGTTTTCTATACAAGTAGTGAAGTATAAGAGAGCATATGGTTTATGAAATTCATGATTCTAAGAGATGTATGATGTTACATTTAGAACTCATCAAAATACCCCATACTTAAACCTTTCTCGTCTTCGACTAAGATCATATCATACGTTATACTATGTGCAAAATAGGTGATTGCCTCAACTAGGAGAAAAACAATTGATTCAAACCATGTCATCATAACAAACAATCATTGTAAGAGGACAAATGATGAATCATAGCCTTCCAAACCGCTCAAGGATAATGTGTTTGCTCTCAATCTCATAAGATGTGTTTATGCATATATCAATAATCACTCGTACCCAACAAACATGAAAATATCTTACCATAAGCTTGTCAAAGCATTCTCAAAGTCAACCACCTATCAAGTGGGACTAAAATGAATATATATACATGAAAAGTAATCTTGGTAGGCAAAAAAGTAGGTCAAAATGGAAATTAATATCTAGGGTACCGAATTGCACACAACTCAAAACACCTCAATGTATCACCACTTGCACTTTTCTTCATCATTTGCACTTCTCATGTACCATATATAACACTTGATCTTTGGAGCACTTGTTTTCTCTTTCAAGGATGACTTTGTCTTTGCTTTCGAACCAATCCTTATTTATTTGTCACGGCATACCATGAAAATATCTTTAATAAGGATAATATGTATCAAACTCGCACATTTACTTCCTGAATTCTCTTTCACTATTCAAAGGGATACCCCGTACTTGATTTCTTCATTCTCTTCTTCCTTCACAACCCTGGATATGGTCAAATGAGGCTATACACGGTTGTGAGGCATTTTTTAGGGATATCAAATACAAGAAAATAAAGGCAAGAAGTGATTAATTGAAGGAAAACATATATAAAGGTAGGACATGTCACATTAGCTAATCAAATAGGGCCTCAATCATTTCAATATCAAACATATAGAATCAAAAGAACATGTAGTTTTGAAAGATAGTCAATTACAAGTTTTATAAGAAACTAAAAATGTTGGAGATCACACAATAATAAGAAAGAAAGGACACATGAAAATGCATGCATGTTCAAAGGCTATAGCGCTCACAAGGGTTATGTTTGTCTAAGTTAATCACCAATAATCATCCAAAAACTCATGTGCATAAACTAGATCAAGAAGTAGTAATCCAAAGCATCGTTGATAGTTCAAGTGTATTAGCATAGCATATTCCAATTTTTTGAAGTAAGAATGATGAGAATTGACTCAATCTACACTAAATGAAATATTTTTGTTTTGATGAATGCATGCAAATAAGAAAAGAGAAAAAAAAACATAAAATTAAATGTGTGAAAAGGAAAAGGGAAACATGATATGCGAATGTGAGTATATCACCCATACTTAAACTACACATTGTCCTCAATGTGAAAAAGAACAAGTAAAGAGAATAAGATACTCACAAGCGATGCAATACATATGGTGGTGGGAAGAAGGGTGGAAAGAATGGTGAAATGATATGAAAGCCTTTGAAGTCTGCTTCTTGTAACCTTCGAAATCTTTATTATGCTTATAAAGCAAAACCAACAGCCATCAATCTAGAAAAACGAAAAAAGGGAAAAGGGAAAAGATAGTTCAAACTCATGATTGTCTCCCATGCAACGTATTTGGTCATTAATTGACCCATTCAACTTATTTTGGCAGAAAATCATGAAAGTGGGGGCGGAGGTTTAAGAGAGGTGAGTGTCCTTTGATCGGGAGAAGTAAGCGGAAACAAAGAGAAGTCATTTGTGCCTCCTGGGAGTGAACAACTTCCTTGGGTGGGAGATGAGTATCTTATGGTTGAGAGGAGGAGTTGTGGAAGAGGTATCATCTTTTCTATAGTGTGTGGAGAAGGTTTGAGGAGAGGAGGTTGTTCTAATGTTGGGATCTGGTGAGATATTTTAATAATTCAACTTTCGGGAACAACGAGGGTGGGATGGAATGGGAAACGACATAGGGATGACCACCAAATAACATAGGATGATGTCTCGATCCCATCTTGATTTCGGCTTTTGGGATCACTGTTTGAAACGGTATGGGAAATGGCATGGGATCTCGGCTCGATGTCATCTAAAATTTTTGGGGTAGCTGCGACTTTTGCACTTAATTTCGGGAATTTCAAGAATCGCGTCCTAGACGGCATGGGTGACAACGTTGAGACGTCTTGGCATGCCGTTTGACATGTCGTATCTACCTGTCTCTATGTCGTCTTGATGTGGTCTTGAGCTACAACTTGCTTTTAATTCTGCTGAATTAATTAATTTCATCCCTTTTTCAGTTTTTACTAGGTTGAACTCACGAGCTTCCGGTTTCTTCACGGCATCATTCTAGGTTGCTTCTAAACGTTCTATGGTGGCCAAGAGCTCATGCTGGATGTCTTTCATGTCCGCAACCTGACATTCTAAGTACTCATGGCTCTCTCTAACTTCCTCGAGTCGACTCTCCAAAGTTATGTTGTTCTCCACGAGATCAACTACTGTTTCAATCAATTCATGTGTTGTTTTCATGGTTGCTTTCTTTTTAGTAGCTCTTATATCATTAACTCCATGGGAGTTCCGCTAGGGAGACTAGGAAGAGTGAACTTCACTAAGTCATCATCAAAATCATGAATCCATCCATAACGTCAATGAGAGTTCATGTGATGGAGAGGAAGGGACGCCCGACGATAATTGGAGAGGCGATAAATCGGTATTTGGGTTGAGAGTCGAGACTCAAAGATAGCATAGATTGAAATCTAAATTTACCGATAAGAAACAGATCAATCCATTTTTTGATAAAAGAAAAAGTCCGGACCGGTTTTGAACCGGACTGGACTAGATATAACAGGATCGGAATTGTGAAACCAAGGACCGGACCTGATGGTTTCGGTCCGGGTCGGTTCAGTCCAAAAAAACCGGACCGGACCGAGAATTGCACAGTCATACTGACAGTCCCTGTACATACAGTAAAATTTTATTTTATCCGAAACAATCCCAAAATTTACCCCGCTAGTTAAAAAAAACACGTATTAATAAATAATTTTCTAAGAAGAGACTGGCCTGCTTCTGGAGCCTTCCATCAGGCATCGGCTATAGCGTTTGGAGGAGGCTCTCTCCTCCACCATTCCCCTTTCTCTCTTCCCCTTCCAATTCGCAGAGGTTCCATATCCTCAAGTATTGCATCTGGTTGATACCTTGGAACTTTATTAGAAGTTGGCTTGCCATTCTTCTATGCGTTCATTGTGGTTTGTTTTGTAAAGAGAAAGGGGGAAGAGTCTTGCCAATTTGTCGACATTAAATAAAGATCAAAGCTTTGATCTATCTATTGCTTAATTATCCCAAGAATTTAGTCTCTATTTGTAGTCGTAGGTGTGTACTTTTTTGTTTCGAAACCCCCAAATGGCAGGAGGAGAAGAGAAAAATGGAATTGATCTGTATGCAGTTCTGGGTTTGGAAAAGGAGTGTTCTTCCACTGAGCTTAGAGATGCTTACAAGAAGCTTGTAATGGTTAGAAAAGCCCTTTTCTCTAACACTAAATTCCTGTCTAGTTCTTCAATTTGAGTTAAATTTCTATTAGCTGAATGCAAAATCAGGGAGACCCTGTATTGTATGAGCTATTGTGGCAACTGGGTAGCTCTTTGAATCTTGTTTAATGTTTGGGTCTTCATAAATCTTCAATATTGGAGGGTAAAAAAATGACAGGCATTTTCTCAGTTTATCAGTTCTTCTATTGAAAGAGGTTATTTTTTCTCATTTTGTTTATGTTTTGGTTTGCAGAGATGGCACCCAGATCGGTGTTCAGCTTCAGGGAACTCAAAGATCATAGAAGAGGCAAAGAACAAATTTCAAGGCATACAAGAGGCTTATTCTGGTAAATTCCATTTTCATAAACACAAATTGTTACAGGAAATACCAAAATCTGATATATTTGTGAAATTATTTCAGTGCTTTCGGATCAAGACAAGAGGCTTCTTTACGATGTAGGAGTATACGACGATGATGATGACGATAATAATAATGTAAGACCTCACAATTAGTATACGTATAAAATTTTCGAATATGATTACATTTGCTAGATTTTTTGATAAAATTGTGTGTTTCAATTAGATTTCGTATTTTTCATGTGGAAAAGATATAATATTGCTGATTTTTAGGTGGTATTATTTTTATTTTTTTTCTTGTTGTTGATTAAGATGTAGAATCATCATGATCAGATGAGCTTATTTTTCTTTTCTTCTTAAATTCAGCAAATTTATGACCCTACTTCCTATCAATCATGATTGCAACCAATGACCACATTTTGAGGCCCATCTTACATCTAATCATGTCTGTATAGGATTCCTCCATGAGTTTTTCTTTACGGGACCTAGAAAAGAAAATATATTTTGCACTCAATGGTACTGAAGAATCAACTTCTGTGAGACCTAAGAAGTTTAATTAGTCTCATTGAGACCCACATGCTTTTCTTCTGAGTGTATATTATTTGCATTTACGTATAGATAATTACTACTAATTCGTATAAAGAGGAGTTTTGGTGTAAACTGATTGTGATGTTGGCTGTTAAGTTCATAGTTGTGAAGGGTAAGCTACTATGCTGATTGATCTTTGTTATAATTAAGATAGGATCATTTCCATGAATACACAGTATGCATGTGATTTGGGTTTGCATGTGTTGCGCCCAAAAATGGTATTCTAATAACAGTGCAGTATGTGTTCACTTCTAATGTCACTAAAATTGCGAGGAATGATGCAGGGAATGAACGATTTTTTGAATGAGATGACAGAGATGATGAGCCACTCCAAGCCTAGTGTAAGTCATTTTTTTTTACCCTATTTGAACTCTTCTTTTTACTTCGTTTGAATACAGATTCAGGTATCCTTTTATAGTTTCAGTGCTGATATTTTGTGCATCTTGGGTTTTTTCAGGGATTAATCATGATTACAGTTTTATAAAATGAAGTTTGGTTCAAGTATGGCCGGTTCATAATTTTGCACATTTTTGTTGATGTATGGAACTAAATTTAACAGGACAGCGGCGGAGCGAGCTTTGAGGAATTACAAGATCTCTTCAAAGAGATATTTCAGGACACGGACGGATTTTCCACTACCACCACTTCCTCCTCAGGACCGAGCCCTTCATCACCGTTGTCTTCTTTCGATTCATATTCAACTTGTGGCGATGCCTTCAACTCCAACAACAAACGGGATTCCACACAAATGAATCATGGATTGGGATCTTCTTCATCATCGTCGTTCTTCGGTGCCAGCTTCGAAAGTTTTTGTGTAGGGGTAAGTGAGTAAACTCCTTCCCAGTCTTATGCTATGAGCAAGTTCACCCGTTGTGTTTCAACCGACCCCTTCTCTTTTTTAAAAAAACTAAACCACAAAATAGCAATAAAAAATTTAAAAGTATAGTATCTGGGAGACCCTTCTCTCTCTTTTTTTTACGTATAAAAAAATCATTGAGTAATTGACTCGTTAAGGGGGGAAACGGGGGGAAATAAGGGTGGAAATATTGGATGAACGGTATTTGGCCACCTATTAACCTTTGACATTTTATTTAAAGGGTGAACTTGCTCTAAGTGATTGCTTCCTTTTCATCTCCCAAATATGCAAACTATGAATACTTACAGGACGTTTTAAAGCATGACGTGATTAGAAAGGGTTCAGTTAACTCGACTCAAAAACTTCTAGCTTAGTTTGGGTGACACGTCTACTTTATGTAAAGATCAATTTTCCTTAAAAATATTCTTTTGTATGATATGTTTGTAATGACAGGTAAAGCCGCAAGGGGGTCTGAGGAGAGATGCAACGGGAGCGGGAGGAAGAACAAGTAGCAAGAGACGCGGCATGAAACAGAAGGTCCATTGCAGCCACAACATTTCATCAAATGGTCTTCCTGAGGTGAAGTGACTCGTTTCACATCATAATCAAAATTAAGAACAAACGATTGAATGCGTACCAAAACTACGCCGTGATTTGGTTTCATATGTCTTTTATTTCTTTTTATTCAGGTTGAAGTTTTCTGGTTCTGATCGTTTAGTTTGTTATATGTGCTAAGATGGCTTTCCCCCATTGTTAAGCATACAAGAGACTTAGTTTTTGAGGTCATTCATGTTTGTGCTTTGCAAAAAATTAGATCAGATCTGAAGGTATATGACACAATTCGTGGGCAAACAAAACATATTTGGGGCAGCTAGTCATAATCCTTGTCTCGTCTTGTTAAGGATTATGTACGAGGCCAAAAGATATGTACGCCGAAAGAAATGCCGGACATGTTAATGGTTGAATGTCCGAGTTGCACGATAAGCTACATTTGTGATTTGTGCAAGAAATTTATGCTCAATTCTTAACTAATCTATTAATTATGAAATTAAAAATCTGACCATAACTTTTCTTATTATTTTTACCATTTAAAAAATATCGAAATTTTCGCTAAAAAATTTCAAATATTTTGTTGAAAATGTAAAATTATACCGTCGAACACGTACTGTTCAACTGTTCAACGGACTATTAATATGGCGAAAGCAAATTTTGATTTTTGTGATAAGTCAATGATAAAGTATTAATAATGTTCAAAATACATACAGAAATATAAAACAATATTGGGATAAGATTTCAATTTTCTAACCTCTCAAACGACAAATATGTCGAAAAAGGTTTTAATTTTCACGGTTTTTATGAAACTGAAATTTGGATATCTCGTTGTTCATCAAATTATTATGGAATATTTCTTGTTGGTTTGTAAGGGAATGGTTTTGCTGCTTGAGGGGCTTGAGGGGATCGTTTTACCAACATTAAAAATTTCCAATTCGACCAAGTAATCATACAAACATCCGACCATCTCCTTCAAAAACGTCTCCTTCACCAGAGAATGATCTGAAAACGGAAAATCGAATCAATGCTATCACATTCCACAGCCTCTACGACGTACGCACCCAACTCGGGTCTTTGAGCAGAGAGTCATGGCTCCTCTATAGAACCCCCTGTACTCGAGGGAGCTTGAAAATTCATAGTAAAAGATCAAAGCCTCTATTACCCAAATACATTATCTTCCTACCTTCTCCTAATCTTCTATCATCACTCTCTTGGTCGACCTTCCTTCCTTGCCCGTCTCCTAATCATTGGTTTTTTCTGTTGTTCTCCAATGCCAGGACGCGCGGTGATTTTCAAAGGATGGGCTTCTGTGTTGAACACCCACTCGTCTAGTGAGATTACTGATGACGGCGAGAACAGAAGATAAAGGTACTTCAAAGTCTCTGCTAGGAAAAAGCTTTGCATCATGTTGTCTTTCAAACCACTATTCACCTGATCAAAGCAAATTCAAAGGTTAGCTAAACAGAGATTATAATCTCTTTATAAAACTTTTTACTGAGGTTGAAGCTGAAGATGAAAAAGTTATAGTTGGTTTAACGAGATGAAAAGAAAAAAATAAATTAGGTGAGTGTTTGGTAAGAGGGAAATGAACATGGGCAAAATTAGGAGAATGGTATGGATAGTTTTTTTAATTGGAATGTCATCTTGCTTCATCTTCAACCAAGCTTTACCTAACAGGATCATAGTTGGACAAATATCTACTTTATCAAAAGGTGTAGTTCCCATGCTATCTAAGGGCCTGTTTGGTATCCATATCTAGATACCAATGTACCAGATATCGGTATGAGATTGATATCCACTAGGGAAAGAGTTCTAGAGAAGAACAATAGAAAGGATGTAAAATATAAGATATGTGATACCACTAGTTTTTGTAGTATATCAAAAAGGGTGAAAAGGTGTGATATCAGTATATCAAAATATATCCATATACTTATCTACCAAACACTGGATATGGATTTTTTCTCACATCTGATATCTAGATATGGATACCAAATACGCCCTAAAGACACGAAATTTACTTTTTATCCATTTTTCCTGGTGTTGTAAGATCATCATTCAGTTCTCACTTCATATTTACACCAACTATGTTGTAAAAAACAGCAAGTCAAGAAAATAAGGATGAAAGATTGCTGCTTACGTCCTTCAGGCCAACATATCCTGAATCTGTGCGGGAATTCTTTTCAAATGCTTGAAAAATATTCCAACCCCACTCTTGATATGTCTTGTTGCCAGTTAAGCGCCATAGATAGAAGAGGGATTCAACGGTTTCTGGTCTCAAGATGTTCCATGATGTACCCACAGTCATGTCCTGTGATGAAATTAAAGATGACGACAAAAAAATGGACATTAAGGGTTCATTTGGCACGTATTACTGATCACTTATGTTATTAAAGTTTCCTACCTGCCCATCACGGAAGAAATAATTTTCTCCTGCCAATTTTGTTGGCGTTGATTGGTAGAAGTTATAGCAAGTCCAAGCTAGCTACAACATTGAAGAAAATAAAATTTCAACAGGCCACACAAAGTACGTTCACGGGAAACAAAACTTGCTACATGATCAACCATTAGAATCATCAAAAGTGTTTATATTGGTTTCAGTGTCATCATAGGTAATGGGTGCCAATTTATTATTGGTCAATGGTTACAAGCAAATATATAATCAGTGGTACTTTTTCAATAAAAAGTGCCATATGAGTAAGTCAACATTCTAATTAAAGCCAACATACCTCCTGAGCCAGTGAAAGAAATTGCTCTCTTTCTCCAGGGCCATAATCAAATGATCCCAAGGCCAACATTCCAGGGGCAAAACATGCTAATTCATCCATCTGCAGATAATCCAAGAAACACCTAAGCGCTCATACTGTCTCCACATTTAGCACAGAATGAAGTTTATAATTGCAATTTCAAGGGTTACCTTATCAATCAAAGAGTCACCACTTTTCTCACAAATATAAGTAAAAGAAGAAGGTTTAGACTTGCGAACCAAACTTAACAAGCCTTTCATGGATTTCTCCCACATTGCTCTGTTTAATGATTTTCGAAAGAAACATAGTTAAGGGCAAGAAGGAAAAAATTGTACATACACAATCTAAAAATAAATCTACAGCCTCAACTGAGGATGATGAAGCACATGCATCTCTCTAACCTGTAAGGCTTTACTGCAGAAGTTTTGTTGCCCTGAATCCAGACTTTGAGTAAATACTCATAAAAGCTGCAATAAAACTTCTATTAGTTGGCTTTCAAAAGGGAAAAAGATTGCTTTGTTAAACTTCAAACTACTAAAATTGAAACAGTTATATCTGCTGATGGAAGCAAAGCTATGTTGACCATATGACCCGTTAGTTAGATAAGAAATTAATAGTGTAGAACTACTTGAAAAAGCTTTCAGAGAACCCAACACGGTATAGAAAGGGTCCACATCCAAATCCTTGCAGGCACAACTCTAAAGAGGCTATTTCGGGGGACCCTCAGTGGCAAAACACCCACTGACCTACTAGTACATGGGGCACATAAGCAAGGACAATTAACTACTGCACTTGATTTAGGCCAGCATGCCCAAGAGAGAAAGAACTGCTAGAGTTCTCAAAATGCAGGAGGAACCAAATATAGAAATAGGATCATGTGAGGAGCACTCTTTATCTTATTGTAGTAGAATACGAAGTGTAAAAGTGCACAAATGTATCCTAACGTGCAGAGTTTTGTACCAAGGTGTGCAAATTTTATGAGTGTGAAAGTATGCACCCTTTTGTAAAACATGCACTTTTGCTATTTTGGAAATTGCAACAAAAAAATAAAAGTGAACATCCTTTAAATGTGTACTTTTCATTACAAAACTTATGAACACTTGTTTGCGCACTTTATGCTCCTCATATTTTCACCGGAAAAAATCTTTTGAAGATGCACGACTGATCAACATTACCTGTCACCCATAGCACCAAAAGTTATAGTTGAAGGCGATGCTTCCCCATTCTCAGGATTTATATAAATAGGCAGCAAACCATCGTCAGGGAATGTTTTATTAAGCACTGATATCACATTTTCCACCTGAGTCATTAAAGAATCATCAATTATAATGTATATCTTCACCAGTTATACAATGAAGACCACTCTTGAAATTTCTGGAAGATATTAATACGTTTTTACAAAATATATTCAAAAAAGATTATCAGCATAATATGCAAGTAGGCATAGAATGACAACAACCTTCTGCTGATACTTTGGGTCGCCTGTTCTCTGGGAGAGTACAATAAATTCAAGCTGCTCAGTGCCTGAATCTGCCAGGATGCTGTCACCCTAAGGAAGAGAGAAATAGCTCAGGGTAAAAACTCACAAAAAGGCCTTTGGAATAAAAATGTCATGAAATGCTTAACTTCAATAAAGCATCATACAGAAGGAAATATATTTTTTCTTCATTGAAAATAAGAACAGGTCTCCCTCCTACGATAAAATGAAGATACTGATCCATGCACAAGGGTAGACACAGATAGAAACTTCCATGAAATTGTTGTTAGTAAGTTGTTTGGTTGGGTCGGTCAAAATAACCACAAGCTAAAGGTGAATAGTGAGCCCACAAAGGGCTTTTAGCTTACCCCTGTCCATGAAGGATTGCGTGGCCTTCCGTGAGCCAAATTGATGCTGTTATATGGCACACCAGAAGATGTGTCCCAAGCAGGAAGCAATCTATCTGCTATATCTTTTGCCTTCTCTAGGAAAATCTTATCATTGGAAAGATCATATGTACTAAGAAGCCCACCTACAACTCTGCCATCACATTAGACATACAGGATTAATAAAAGACGGGGCTCATAGACACGACAAATTATGCAAACCAAACGTTCTGCAACCTGGAAAAATAAAATGACAAAAACCTTATAAAGCAACCTTATGGTTGTCTCAAAAACACTCGCATCATAATCCTTGTTGAAATCGAGTGAATTTGCAACCCACCTGTCATAATGTAAAATTTGAATTCAGAACCACTTGAATGCACATACATTATCAGCATGGGCAAATAGTAACAGGATACCAGTAGTTAGTCAGGTTTGGTAAAGCATCTTATATGGTTTCTATGTTGAAGGGAAGGGGTTAGAGAAGCTTTTTCCTGCTTCCTATCAAGTTTTCAAGCAACCCACTCTCAACCCCATCCACTCCAGCAACAACAACAATAAAACCTTTATAGAAACCAAATTTTACCAGTTCCCCGTCAAGCATAATCCAACAAATTACCAAGCTGTCAAAATAATCCATTTCTAGCAGAGCAAGTGACCCATAATAATCTAAATTGCTTAAAATATCCCCAGGAAATTTTTGTGTTTTATGTATAATTATCAATCATCAGATAATATCAATAGTGAGAAATTAATGTATGAAGTGATAACAAGTTGTTCATTACAGAAATAATATAAACAACACTCACTCTCTGGCTTTCTTGAACTGCTCATCAAGACCCATTATATAAAGCGTATCAAGTGAGTCAACAAGAGTTGCCCCGAGGCCTCCAAAGCTATTGACACCGTTCATTGTCTGGGGCTGGCTTCCCAAGAAGAAAAAATGATTAGGTAAAAATTTTGGAAGATAAATCAGTGCCATCATAAGCAATTTCAATTGAAGAGAACAGAGTGCTAAGTTAAGCTGCTTTTTAGAAAGCTATCCCAAAGTTTTAGATTCACTTCAACCACATCAGTGATCAGAATATTTGAACTGACTAGGAAACTGGCGACATTGATCTAACCTTCCACTTGTAAGTGAGTGTATTGAGTAGAACTGGGGGATGAGAAGTAAGTGTATCTCTAAAGAACAACAAACTGAAGGAGTATAAACAATACCTGAAGTTCATCGTTTCCCCATGCATACTTCTCATATGAATTCCAGGCATGAAGCATGGCTTCTTTCACCTTCTCCCTTCTTTCCTTGTCAATAGGGTCATCTAGAGTAGTTTTAGTTCCAACAGCAGCTCCCTTTGTGCTCCTTAGCTCTTCCAGCTAGAAGAGCATAACAAGTTTATAAAGAAAAAAAGCTCTTATATAAGGAGGTAAAGGCTAGAAAAATTAACTAAAAAGAGAGAGGAAAAAAAATATGAAAAACAATTTTGAAGCAGAAAAAGCACCAAGAGCAGACGAACAGAGGTAAAGCTGGAGGGTTAATGAATAAAAGGTTTCACAGAAACTCTTAGCCATTGAGCATAACACAAATTGAATAGACCGATTTGAAAATGAACAAAAAAATGCTGGCGATTTACTGTAACAAGTGCAAGGACAGTGTTTTCTCTTCAACAGAAAGGAGCAAATGAGAAAAGTGAAACACAAGCTTATAATGATCAAAATATTTTATGAAAAAGTACAGATAATAGTATGACCTGAGAAACTCATCAAGCCAAGAATTCAATGCAGATGTTCAGACAAATGACAAGCATCACAAGTAGTTCACCTCATTTTGCAACTGATTAACGCGTGCTTCTAAGTCCAATAACTCCGCCTGCACAAGAAAGACATTTAATAGATACATTAGATAGTTATTAGTTTATGAACCTAGAGAAATTTGCCCAAAAACTGACCAAATATCTTACTTGTACATATAGACCAATCACCAATGAGTAATACAAACAGCTAGTTAAAACTCTTACAACACGAGAAACTCATGAAAGAAAATGCCAAGACTTGGTAATATCTGGTTATGATACTAGCCAATAGCAGTCACAAACACATATATAACACAAGAGAACAATAAGTCCTCCATATAAGCGAGCAAATGATTGGTAATTAAATGAAAAAAAAAATCATGCTCTGCAGATTTATTACAATGGCAAAGCAATTGGAATAAGGATCACTCAGCCCAATTATTGTTGATGGTGTTTGGAAGAATCAGGCAGGAACCAAAGTAGGGGGAAAAAAAGGAAACACACACAATCTCATGGGCCTGATCTTTGCCCCCGGCTTACTCCCTGCAAACTTCAAAATCAGTCTTCTTTCTTCCTTCTCAAAATTGAACCTCCTAAAATCCTCTGAGCCTGGCACGTTCCATGTCCAGCCCACCCTCAAAATCAAATCGGAGTGTAGCTTCTTCTTGTATTTGTTTTTATGCTTTTCATTCCTCCCTCCCAATCGACCAAAATCGAAGACCATTCCACCCTGGGGTTGGGTTGACATATGAAGAAGCATTTAGGTTTGATTCATACCTTGGGGTTGGGCGGGAATCAAAGGAAGGGTAATGGGGGATCGCTAGAATTATCACTCAACCATACCCAGGAATCGGTTTCAGGGATTCCTGATTCTACCGAATCGTACCAAACATGCCCTTATCATCAAACGCATGTAAACCAGTTACTGCCCATCTAAGAAGCACGTTGTGTATTCAATTATAAAAAAAAGAAACTTCTAATGAATCAGCTTCGAAACTAACAGCTTATTCGGTAGAGTTACTTTAAATCCATGATCCAGGCATAAAATCACAGCTTTACAAGTTGGAATCAAACAAATCTAATGAAGAAGAGAATACCTCGTGTTCTGTAACGAGAGTCTGACGATCCCAAACAACAAAGGAAACCAAAACAAACATGATGAAGAGGAGGGCAAGGCGCTTCGGTCGCTTAAGGTAATACGCCGGATTCAAATATCTCCACCAGCTGGATGAGGATCTGGTCCTCGCCATTGTCGATCAGCTTCAAACAAGGGTTAAAAAGTCCTTTTTGCACCCGAATTGTTGATCAGTTGAGAGAAAAGATCAAAATCATGACGAATTTGTAACGATATTTGAAATGAACAATGAATACTACAATTGGGGTGGTGTCGTCTGATCAGTCAGGATGCAATCGAAAAGAAAATTGAAGGATCTGAGAAGAGGACAAAATTTTGCCTTTTCTTTCACGCGTGTAGGGTTAGATGAGAAGGGGGAAACTGGATTGAATGCGTAGTTTAGGAGGTTGAAGTTTCAAACATGGAAGTACAACTCCAATCCAAGCAAAGTAAAGGGGAAATGGAAGACGATGAAGGTGTGTACTGCTACTGGGTATACTGCAGCACCGCACCCAATAGCCCGATGATCTAATCTAATATATTTCGAGTTTAAAATAAAATTATTTTTTCCTATACGAATTCAATTTGATTTAGGATGTTTTCGAATCAACGAATAGGGATTGAACTTATGTAAAAAATAAATATTATACTTATGATGTAGTCGGGTGATAATTTTTTTTCGTTGTGATGTTTAATGTAGGATATAAGTGAGAATTCCAATCCGGAAAATATTTGGAGATACGAGTGATTGTTAGTACAATACAAATTACATTTTTACTCGCAACACTAGGTCACGATAGCCTGCAGCTAAAGGAGCGATTCCGAAGGAAGTAGAATTCTCATTCGCAAGAATGTCATAGGATGGTCAAATAAGACGGTAATCATGCCTAATTTCCTTACCTGTAATAAAAAAAAAAATACAAATAACATTTTTAATAACTGATTGAATAGCCAATTATTATGAATGAATTAATCTAACTACGGATCCCTAATTTACGAACATCAGAGAATCATTTATAAAGAAGAAAGTATTCAAATTCGTAACACTCAAAATAAAATCATCAAAGACATTTAAACGGTATACAAAATATATTTTAAAAATACACTTTAAAAAACATATAGAGAGAGAAAAACTAATTATTCTCGTATATTTCTTATCAAGTATGAGAAAGAGAGGGCCCAAAAATCAAATTTTAACCTAACTTTTATAATTGTTTGTCTATTAATTTTTGTGGCCCAAAAAATGACAATACTTAAAGAATAAATTTCCGGACAACTTTAAAAATCAGCGTTAAAAAGTATTATCAATGTCAAAGATACCTTATGAAACACCTCTTTTTCGATTTCTCATTTCATTTTTTAATGGTTAAGGAGTCAAGGGTGACTTTGAAATTTCTATGTCATTTGTTTATTTTTATAGAAAATGATGGGTGTATACATGGTTAATATACGAGCCTGAAATTGGTAATCTAACTTTTAATTTTTTTTAATATCTTTTTGATGTTTGACCTTTTAATTAAAATTTTATAATTTTTAAAATGAATTATAATTTACATTAGCGTATCGTCAATAAATGTGTGTGTCAACAGATGTATTGTCAACGATTGGCGACAATACAATCAACTCGTTGTTATTTGTGTGTTTGATGAATTGTGTTGTCAACAAAACAATGTGACCAAGTGACCTACTATATATCAACAACCTATTTCCATCGACCCACCGTGACCAAGGTTATCATTTACATAAATTCATTCATGATAGATTAAGAGACTAAGAGAGGTATAATTTGCATAATCAAAGCTACAATAATTGTTCACATATAAAACCATATAAAACTAATGTATCGAGAAAATGAGTCATCCAAGAATATTCGGTTTACACATTGGTTCAATATATTTTCTTCAAGACACAGTTCAAAAAAGATAAATAATAAGAAACAACAAAGATGAACAATGAGAGGAGACCGATTATCGTCTCTGACGAATTCAAATCAGATTCCATATATGAAGTTAAGGTATATCCCTTGATTTTGAGATTCTCGTTCATTTTTAACAAACTAAAAACCGAATAAGTAACGAATATGTAAATAATGAAGGTAAAAACGAATAATTAATGAATATGTAAATAATGAAGGTATAATACCAGAATTGCGGGGAAGTTAAGGTCTATTCCTTGATTTTGAGATCCTCGTTTAATTTTAACATATAATTAAGGTATAAACGAATAAGTAACAAATTAAACAAAAATTTTTATTTTATATTATTAGTGAAAATGGTATCATTTCCATTTATTTATACGAATTAAAAAATATCACAAATTAAATAAAAAATACTGAGATTTTTGACAAGTTAAGGTCGATCCTTTAATGTAAGGAGCCTCGCCCATCCTTCCTTTACTTTCAAATAATGAGTGTAACTATGACATTATTTTGTTAATCTACTATATCTACTATATAATACTAAACCAAAAGTGAATTAAGCCACATGTCGTTACATTAAGTCACCTCGAATTTTTTCACATGTCACCACCATATTAAGTCACCTTGGATTTTGCCACGTGTCACCATCACATTAAGCCACGTCGGATTTTTGACATGTCTTGTTTATATAAAGTCAATTGTTTCCGTTTTTATTTTATTTTGTTTCTTAATTAAAGGTATGATATGAGATATAAGAAAAGATTGTAGTATAAAAAAAAAACTTTCTATATTTAACAAATATTATAATATTTATGTGTTAGAAGATTATATTATATAGATTTTCTCAACTCAAGTTATTTTTAAAACAAGATATATGATTGACCATTTACTTTTCCCATTTTAAATAATCGGATATTTTGGATATTTATTCAATATCATTTTATATTTTTTAGTTATCGATTTATTTTATTTGAGATAATTTAAGTGTATTTTATCAAATTTTTTTTGCCATAGTCAATTATTACATAAAATGAAATATTGAAACCTATTATAACCAATAAAGATATTACATTATTATTATTATTCATATTTCTTATTTAAAATAATCTTATAATAGGTAATCATATACAATTTTGTTTTAGATATTTTTAAATTTTGCATTTATTTTAAAATAATAATAATAATTTTTTACTTAAATATAATAAAATAGATTTGTCGGATATTCCAGTAGACTATCTCACATATATACTAAGTAAAAAAAGTCTTTATTTTTAAACAATATATTATATATATATATATATATATATATATATATATATATATATATATAATTCTAAAATAGAAGGGACTTAGACCACTTGTCACCTCCATAGTAAGAAACCTCAATTATTTCCACTTTGTATTATCACATTACGACACTGTTTTTTTTTTCTTTTTTTCACACGTCGTTTTCATATAACACCATCTCATTATTTTCCCTTATGTGAGATTGTGTTCACGTTAAGGAACATATTAATATGCATTACATCCTAAAATGAGATAACATGATATTATTTATTTGGAAATTGAATAAATAAAATAAAAAAAGTTAAATAATTCAATAAAATAAATAAAAAAAATTATAGTATATATAGTCTTATATATAAATTGTAATTGAAAATCTATGTTTTCAAATATAGCATAAATTTTATCATGACTTTTGTACTTAAAAAATTATTTGAAATAAATAATTTAATTTTATTAATGTTACTATATTATTTTTAGTTAAATCCATTACATTGCACGGAAATTATACTAGTGAATCCTAAAAGAAACTAACGTAATAAAAAATGGTAATATGGTATGTAACAGAGCATTTGGAGTTTCGGACTACAGCCTCTTCTCCCAGCAGTATTCGTGTGTAAAGTATTGCTTTTGCTGTGATGTTTGCGTCGATTCAAACTCGGGGGCATCAGAAGAACAAGAGTCACTGTAAGAGAAGAGCGGTTGAAGCATTTCAACAACAGCAAGGAGGAGGATCTAAATTCTAATTCAAATGGACGGAAAAGGAATGACAGGAAACGCCGGGGATCCATCTCAACAACCAGCACAGCCGCCGGCTCCGGCGAAGGTGGTGGAGAAGCTTAATGATGCAGTACAGCAACAGCTCAACCTTGAATACATCAAGACCCGAGCCGTTAGTCTCTACAAAGCCATCTCTCGGATTCTCGAAGACTTCGATGTTATGTCTCGCTCCAACACCCTTCCCAAATGGTCCTTCCTCTCTTTCCCTTCATTTGCTTCCTCAAATTCGTCCATTTTCATTGTTGTTTCATGAAATTTGTTTCTTCATGAATATTGGGGTACGCCCTAATTGAGGGAGAGTGGAAGAATTTTTAGATTTTATTGACTTGTTATCATAATTGAACTTTACCAACAGGCAAGATGCACTTGGTCAGTTTTCTATGGTGAACCTGGAGCTCTTCAACATTGTTGAAGATATCAAGAAGGCCTCCAAGTCTTTTGTGATTCTTCCTAAGAATGTCAATGCTGAAAATGCTACTGGTAAGCTGTTTCCCTCCTTTGATATTGTGGATTGTGCATTTCATTGAGGTTGTTTGGTTCATACAATTAGGGTTTTTTTTTCTTCTTACAGTACTTCCGGTCATGCTGTCGTCGAAACTCCTACCTGAGATGGAGGCAGAGGATTCTTCTAAGAGAGAGCAGTTACTACTTGGCATGCAAAATTTGCCCATTCCCGTGCAAATGGACAAGTTAAAGGTGTGTGATAGGATCTCTTCAGTCCAAGTTTTACCCGCATATGTACAATCTGATTATATATTCACAGTGGGCTCCAATCTCGACAGGCTCGAATCGATATGATTGCTGCAGCTTGTGAAAGTGCTGAGAAAGTCCTGGCTGAAACCCGCAAAGCCTATGGTCTGGATGCACGTCAAAGGATGATCACTCTTCCAACTATGGACAAGACTTTTGCTGCTAAAATTCATGAGCAACAGAGTATTCTTCGAGCTGCTGTGAATAATGGCGACGGTACAAACTCACTTTTGTCCCAATTACAGTTAATTCTGTAGGCAAGGGGTTTGCCCCTTCACCATTTATCTTGTATATCTTCTATTTGAAAAGTATAGTTTCAAAACCGACAACCCTTGGGACCTATGTTGTTTTCTGATGTTCTGTTATCTGTAAATATATATTCGTTTAGGGTTAAGATTGCCTGCAGACCAGAGGCAAGTTACGACTGCCCTTCCTCCACATCTGGCTGATGTGCTCATTGCTGATGGGGGTCAATTCCAAACATCTACTGATACATCTGGTAACAAACATGTTCTTGATACTGAACTAGTAATAGTCTATTTATATTAGTTATGTGATGCAATCTTGGATACCTTTGCAGGGATGTATATGAAGAATACTCCTCCCATGTCATCAGGCAACATAAGTAATCAGGGCACTCCATTACAGGTCAGGCAACCTGAACATTAGTTCACTATCAGTACATACCTCTGATTCATTCAGTTTTTCAAGTTGTAAACGAAGACTTCCTTATGCTCTATGCTATTGGCAGTTCATCCTACACCTATTACTTGCCTGATGTTTTTAGGCTAGTTTTGCAAAAATGGACCCATTTAATTCTACATCAGTACTTCCTCAGATTTCTTGACTATATTTTTGGCTGTTCTCTCCTGTCATAAAGCTGCCCGTTTTCTGAAAGTTGTCTTCATATTTCGGTAAAATTTTTTGGTTTCTTTCAATGTTCAGATGCCCATAAAAGCATGTGAAAATACACTAAATGATCTGAAACTTTAAGATGTACATGTCTTGGCTTTTGTCTGTATGTTTTTTTATTTTCATATTTGAATCATCATCATGATATTTGCTCGAACCTCGCACAAGGGTGGGGAGGAAGAGAAGGGGGTATGGAGGGTGTAGGAGGGAAGATGAGGGGAATAGAAATCCGGCAGTAATTACCTTTTCTTATATAGCTTTTGTGTTTGATAGACTAGGAGTCGTTGCACATTTGCACACTTTACCGACAAGAGGTAAGATCTGTCTACAAGGGACTCTTCTCCCTAACCTTAGATTTCAACTTTGAGCATTGGGAATGGAGTACATTTAGAAACCCGTGAAAGACCACCTCAACCTCTTGTTGGACATGTCTACCTGCCCTAGCACAAAGAAGCCACCATTGGTTTAATCTAGACTAAGGGCATGTTCGGTGTGGGTTTATTTAGTAGCTTTTGAAATTTTAGAACCTTAGGATTGTTGTTGTGGTAGGTTATTTGATGGATTAGTTTTTTTTTTATTAGCTTTTTGAGAAGTTTTTTTGGTCATGATAGCTTTTTATAGATTTTGGGTAGATTATCAAATAACAAATACCATTACAATTTTCCCACTCTTTAAACATTTTTAATTATGTGTACATGTTTGTCCTTTTTGCCAAACTCACTCTACAAATCTACCCACACGTCTACTTTTACCAGAAGTCAATTATGTTTTTTCTGGCACAATAAGCTTTTAAAGGAGTTAAGATTTTTCCAGAGTTTTTTGAGAAGATTTTTCATGGTTTTATGAAAAGCTAATGGAGATATCTTTGAAAGGATTATTGTGGAGCTCTCACTTTTCTCTTACAATTTTACCTATTGTCATGTCTCCCTTGTATTATAAAAACATTTTCAATATTTTCCCTTCTTGGTAAATTCACACTACAAGTCTATCAACAAATCTTCTCTCACTAAACATCTATTAGATTCTTCCTTAGGTTTTCAAATTTCACAAGCCTTTCAATAATCTACTCAAACAATTACTCAAAAAGCTTAAACTGTCCAAACATCTTAAACTAACGGAAAATTTTGTGATACCAAACATGCCCTAAATGCATGTATTAGAATTATGATTACACGGGCATAATGATCAGAGCCGTTCCTAATGTTTTCTAGGCCCATGGATGAATAAAAGTTAAGTTCCCTATTAATTAAGAATCTTGTTTGATACAAAATTAGATAATTTTCAACATATAATGGCACATTTAGATGATTGATTACTCATAAAAATTTCCAAATAACGAAATAAAAGATCTAATGACATACACCAACCGCAAGGCTCTAATATAAACACATTAGGTACCAGTCATTTTCTGACCCCATTTTTTACTTTCAAATAAATGGTTTTAAGCAGTACGTGTATGAAACAACAATAACATAATAGGAGTATACGACCATAAGAGGAAAATGTCACATAAGATGCTGAAAATAGGATGTTCTTACAAATGAAGAGAAATGCATAAAGCGCAAAAAGCAACAAGGTGTCTGTCGTTTAAGCACAAAGCGAGAAACGCACACTTCTTGGACTCAAAGTGCACGCCTCTAAAGAATATATATATGTTTCAAAAATATATTATGATAAATATCATAGAGAGATTAAAGGAAGCCAAGAAGTCAATCCTACAAAATACAATAGTATGTCAGCTCAAATACTCAACCTAGCACATAAAATTCAGCAGCACAATGTTTTTGATTTAAAAGCATCAAGGATAAACGACTTGAATAGATGGTTCTATATCTATGATAGAACACAATGGCATGTAAATGATAGATACTATAACAATCTTAAAAAGAACTCGCTGTTGTCAATAGATCACTGCAAACTTCATAACTTGAAGTGAGCTCAATCTGAACGGTACTTTTTTACACCTTGGTTCTAACAAGGTGCAATATTAACTACAATTTCAAATTTGTGGCATAGGTTAAGAGTCTCAAATTAAGAATTTTTATCATACCAACAAAATGTTTAATCCTACAAAAAGATTTTAAAAAAGCTTAACAAACTAAATTTAGAAGAATATATCCTAAATGGGGATTCTTTAGGCCCTACATGAATCATTTCACTCCTCTGGAAAAAATGTAATACCACCAGAGGACCAGGGGGCTTTTGATTGAGGATCGTCACCAGTCCAGTTACTTTTCCTCCGTTTACTAGCCTTATCTCTTTTGCCTGTTTCACCATCTCCTTCAGGTTGTGTGTCCCCGCTATTTAACCTCCGTTCTCCCATTCAGCAAATGTTCTTCCGGGTAATTCTACTCTTCTGTCATAGATTGGAACATGAAAACAAAATAAGCACCAGTAGTGCATTAAGTTAAATGAGCTGCATGATTGTTATTAGGTATTAGAAGGTTGGTTGGACTTGGTATCAACATCTTTGAGTAAGAGCTAGGAAGAATTGAGACTAATGCTGTCATAATGTGGTACTGTACTTAGGAGCTGTCAGGTCAGGTGTATCTCGCCTTCTTCTCACTTTCCATTTGAGGATGAGTGATCTAAAAGGGACTTGACGTGCTTCTTTGAAGATTTAAAATGAACTTGTTATGGAAAAAGATGGATGGACGTGTAGGGGAAGGGAAAGGGGATTTTAACAGCAGATGCAGAGAAGAGGACTTCAATTCATATGGGCGGGGAAGGGGATCAAGGGATGGATGGATGGATGTATAGGGGCTGAATAGACTTGGGCAAATGCGGGCAAGCCTGCACGCCCGGCCCGCCAAACCTGTTTTATTTATTTATTATTTAATTTAAATATGTAAAATATATACTCGAAGTCCGGACTCGGCCCAAGTCCGGCCCGCAAAACGGGTAAATTTTTCATGAGAGCCCGACCCGAATCCGGCCCGGGTCCAGAGATGCCCAGGTCTAAATATCTAAGGAATAGAATAGTTTGAAAAGAAATTAGAAGAGTTATAAGCGATATAATTCAGATTTTACAAAGTTGTTAATGGTAATATTTATTTCCGTAAGTGAATAGAATATATTTTTGTCAATAGGAACAACGTTTTTTTGGAAAAGAACAGTCTCTTACTGTTTTTCTAACTGTGCCTAGGGTGTGCCTCTCTAAAGGGGCTGTGCCTGTGTCTTTGTAGGCGCAGGACCCCTGGTGCCTGTCGCCTAAGGCACTCCTTTTAGAACACAGCAAATAATTCAAGCTGAAAGCGCCTAAGGTTAGAAATAATGTATCAAGTACTGTTTCCGTTTCTTAATAAGCGTCATTTTAGAAGTTTGCACATTTTGTAAGTAGACTATGAAAAATACAAACATACTCCTAATTATTTCCACCTTTTCACTACTAACCAAGACTGTCAATTAGCAAGTGCCAGCTTGTCTAACTAGATATCCATAAGCTTGTTTTTCAAAATGGTATTGAGGCCAAATGAAACTTTACTTCTAAACTCACATTTTAGCAAACTTTTAACTAGAGTAAGTCTTACTTTTAAGTTTAGACCACATAAGACCAAATTATAAAGAAGTTACTTGTATATTTCTCCTTGTCTAACCAGATATCCATAAGCTTGCCTTTTTAACACTTATTGTTTTATTTAGATTTTCCCTATAAAAAAATCTAGGATTGGGCCCCATTAAAATTTAATTATTTTGAACAAGAGGAGGTGAGTTTGGATTCTTTTCTTTCCGGGCTTATGTGTAAGTGTGACACTGCCTATAATGATTGCAGATTTGGGCCAAAGTATATATAGGATTTTTGGATCACAGCTTATGTGAGGGACCTAATATAATCCTGCTTTTCTTAAATTGCTGAATGTTGATCTGTGTTTAGTACCAAGGACTGCAGATTTGAATCTGTTGGACTAAGCATTACTGTGATGCAGGGTTTTGGATCACAGCTTATTGGAAGGTCAGCACCTTCACCTTCAGGGGGTGGCCAAACAGCTATGCCTTTTGAAAACCCCTCCCCTCTTCCATATGGAAGTTCACCTAGATCTGGTACAAACATGATGAACGCACCATCACCTCAGCAACAGGTGCAACAACAGCATCAACAACTACAGCAGCAACAACAAAGACAGAAACTTATGCAGTTGGCTGCTCAGCAGGTTGCTTTTTTTATTTAACTAAAACGTTTCTAACAACTGGCCCAAGTGAATGATTTGCAATCTTCACAATTTTTAATATCATGGGAGTCTTCTAATGCTGTAGTTTTGAATGCAGAACCAGTTGCCACAAATGAATGATTTGCAGGCCCAGCAGCAGAAGTTTCAAGCTGTATCTTCTATTCCTTCTCTTTTCCTTTCGCCTACTAGCATTTTTACCTTTCTCTTGCTCTTTTAATTATCATAACCATCTATTTTTGTATGACAAACTGAGGTTTCCCTCTACTTCTGGTTATTTCATATCCACCTTTCTGGGATAATAAGAAAGCAATCCACCTTTTTGCTGCAAGTAGACTTTAAAGTTGAAAGTCATGGTGCAATTGCTGCCACCTTTTTCTTCCCTATATGTAGCTACGGGAAAAAACTTAATCCTTAAGGGTTCCAATGAGCATATGTTTGATTTGAATTTCTGAAAGACGTAATGCTTATTATCAAAATGATTGCATTCTTTGGCTATCATTTTCTTGAGGGTGCTTTACAATTTAGACAAAATACTGTCAAAGCTCACTGGAGAGGACTGATGTCTGGACATTTTATGCTGTTGTATGTCACATTATGAATTGTATTTGTGTTATCTGTTCTTTGTGTCATTTATTTCTTAATGAATTTGCAAGTGGTGCTTGTTGATAGGATTTGAATTTGACTGCAGTTACAAGGTTCGCAAATGCAATTTTCTCAACCTTTAGCAACTCAACAATTCCAAGGAAGACAGCTGCCTACTGGACATATGCAGCATGGTATTGGTCAAAGCCAACTCAGTCAAGGAACTCAGCTTAATCGTCATATGGCACAGTTCTCTGCTCCTGCCAATAGTGCTTTGTTTAATGCTGCTCAGAGTGTTCCTAATACTTCAATGGTAAGATTATGTTGCAGATTTTTGGCATGAATATGATTTGCTCTGATCAATTTCACCATTTTTTGGCAAATGAAATGTTAGAACTCAGAACCCACCAGAAGGATCTCACTCTTAGGAGTGCATTATGCATATCAAGAATCTCACATACAAGGAATCCTCGGTTTTTAATTCAAATATTCAAGTCTACGAAATTACAAGTTCTGCTCCTTTTATGATAGAGAAATAAAAATGACTCCTATATTATATAAAAAATAGGAATATGGATGAGGACCTGGAGAAAATAGGGAACTGCCTACAAATTTGGAATTTGGCATATGGGAATTTATTATAACTAATCAGAAACTAGAAAAACGAAGATCATAACTAAAACTAATACAGTTAATAATTAAAACTGATATAATTGATATTCCAGGTTAGTAACACGAGGTTAGTTTTATGGAGTTCTGTCCAAATATATTACAAGTAGACACTAGGACTTGTGAATGAGATTGCAGGTGCTTCAGTATCAACAAATTTAGTGTATTACGGTTACGCACTCCAAAAGATATAGTTATGTTTAGTATATAGATAAGCTAGAGAATGTACCTTTTTGAAGAATTTGTACATCTCTATGAAGAATAAGTTGTATGGCATTTCTCATGTATGGTGTCCAATTACAGATCACAAACATGTCAGCCACGATGTCATCACAGCCATTTGTGCCAAGATTGCAGGTTAGCTTGATATTGGCTTGATATGTCGAGATATATGAAACATGATTGAATGTGGATTGACATTCTTGAGAGATTTGGAAAAACAAAAGCAAATAGTCAAATTAGTTGGGGAAAAAAAACATGGAAATGAGGGGCTTGGAAATTATGGCATATTCTTTCACTGAAGCGGAATGCAAATCTGTTGTTTAACTAACTTTTTTGCATTGTTCTTAGTTTGGGTTACCTGGAAATGCTCAGAGAACACATCCTTCTCAAATCCTCAATGATCAGAGTATGAACACTTTCCGATCAAAATCTCATGTCTTGCCATATCGTTGTCGCCTCACCTTATTGTTGCATTCTTGTTATGTATAAGGGAGTTTCTTTGCTTTTCAACTATACTCGTGTTATGTACTTAAAAAGAAAATATGTATAGATATGTTAAAGGGGTACTTTGATGTTTTCTGTTTGTGCTAGTGTTCAACGTCGGAAATCCGGGGAATGTGATGCCAATGCAGCAACAACAGCAACAACAATATGCTTCACAAGGAGCATTTGGGAACATGCCACAAAACGCTCAGAGCCTACAACAACCCAATATGGTATCACTTCAAAACGCTCAACAAAATCATCCCAATTTCCAGCAACAAAGGCAGCAAAATCCACAGTAAATGAAGCTAAGCTCCTGATTCTGTACTGCAAATGCTGATCCTGATGTTCTTGTGAACTATTGGAAAAAAAAAAAAAAACAAAAAAAAAACAAGTAATGGCTAATGCTACTCTTTGTTCTTTCTTTATTTAACATTCTGCAAATGGTAGGCTATGGTGTAGGGCAAGATTAATCATCCATTTGGATGATCATCCAGAATATCTTTATATAGAGGATTACCACTCAATTATGGTCTTGCCTTGCTATTTACATATTCAGCCAACAGAGACAGGTGTTGCGGGTTTGATTGAACCGAGCTAACATGCCGGGCCTTTTGTAGAAGTGTACATTCTCCTTGTTCATGCCCGCAAAGATGAACAAAGGGGTTTATTGATTAAACATATACTGATAGCTATTAGAATTCAAGTTTGATATTGAGAGATTAGGGGTTTAAAGATTATTTTAAAGTTTTTGTAGGGACTGCTTGATCCCGAACTGATCCGGCGAGATTTCATTTAAAACTAAAATTTCATCCCATGGACAGGATACAAACCTTTAACTTCTTCGTTTTGTTTGGCACGGCTTGTTCTGTTTATAATAAACTATTGATTTAAAAAATATATATAAAATTGAATCACTAAGTCTAAAAAAATTAGTTATATATTTAAAAATAATAATAATTATGCATGTCAAAATTGACATATAGTCAAATGATAAAATACATTTGTGGTTTGTTCCGCTTTGAACTTTTATCCTAGATATTTAAACAAAAGTCAATTATATTATATGTACTTTTATTCTAGATTTTTGAACAAAAGTCAATTATATTATTTGTGATTTGTTATGTTTTGAACTTATATTTTTAATGTTTGAACAAAAGTCAGTTATATTTTGAAGAAATTATATAATACAATATATAATATGTTATTATAGATTATTGAAAAATTTAATGTTTTTCGATAAAAGTATGATTTATACGAATATTTTTGTGTTAAAATCGTAAAGGTTAAACACTTTAAACAATTATATATCAATCGGGATCGGTCTTGTCACGGTCCCTACTGAGATAGGATCCAATGGGATACATCTCTAAACACACAAGGTCCTCGTCCTATGTATAATAGTCGGAACGGGGTATGACACTATTTTTTTGGTAAGCTATATATATATATATAAAGACATGGGAATAATAACACGTAAAATGCAGAAGATTGGTATGGTGATTTTGGTGGAGTTTTAACTTAAGCTTTTTTTTTTTTGAAAAATAGATAAATTTATATTATAGGCTATAAACTTGTAGAAAGTTTTTTTAAATTTTTTTGTTGTTGTTGTTTCTTTCAATACAGCCCAGTGTGCACTGCCCAGTGCCCACCGTGGGCGTGGGGCTCGACTTATAGAAAAATCGAACTAAAGTACTAGCGTACCATATAAGTTGATAAGAATTCAAGTTTATCACATGGTGTACTACTTTTTTTTCTTTTTTCTTTTTGTTTTTTTTTGTTTTGCAACTGATCTCTCACGTTCAACTCATTTGTATTTTTCTAAAAAAAAAGTCATTTTTTAATATTTATTTCTTTTAACAAATTATTCTAAAATATACCTATAAATATATTCTAATCAATAACTAGATTTTTTTGATTTATAAAATTCTTCAAAATACTAAAAAAAACTGAAGCTATTAAATGAAACTAGGTTCGGTAACAAACGTTTTCGTTATCTTAAGCTATTTTGGTAGCATAGCTTTTTTGGTTTGTTGTTTAAATAGTTTGTCGGGAGGTTTTATAAAATTTAAAATCTAATGAAAGATCTTAGTAATGTTTGATAAATAATTTTTTCTTTGAGTAGATTTGAGAATGAATTATAAAAAAGAAGACGAATAATTATAATGTTTTTATAGTGTAAGATTTTAGAAGGTTCTTTAGGAGATTTTCTTGAGGGTTTTTCAAAAGTTAACGGAAGATTATTGTATAGTTTTTTTTTAAAAAGAAAATTTTTAGTTCTTATGTCACATGTCTTACATTTTTATTTTTTTTGAAATTATATATTAAATTTGGTAAAACCATTGTAAATATTTACATAAAGCTTTCAATCAATTAAAAAAAATTTATTACATTTTTAAATTTTTAAAAAAATTCTTCTATTAAACTAACGACAAACGCAGAACACGCAACTTTTTTTCTAAATCCTTCCAAAACCCTATAAAAAAAACCTGCCGAAAATCTAAAACTCCTATTCACCAAAAACTAACAAGCTTTCAGAAACTAAAAAAAAAAAAACAAAGTCACACAAGAATCTATGTGATAAACTGTAATAAAGCACCCATAAACTACTAAAATAGTCTGGTCTTTTGTGAGAAAAGTCAACTACAATTCAACAGTTTAAAAAAAAAAAAGATTTGCAATTCTTTGGACAAGGGAGAGAATAGTCAATATAAGGGATGTAAAATGTAATTCTAATGTAAAAGGAAGTCGTAGACAAGCAATGTCATATGCAACGAACATAGGAACTAGGAAGTCGGATGTACATGTAACTTGTCACACTAGTACATCCAACTTGTCACACTAATGTATGAGTTTGACGGAACTTACGAAGTTCAAAAAAAAATAGAGGTTTTTTTCCTGATGTACTTATGGTTTGGACTTTTTCTCTTGATATACATTAAGTTTTAAAATTTCTCTTGATACCCTCAAAATTTTACTCGTTTCTTCCTTACCCCCATTCTTATTATATTATATTAAAAAATTATTATAAAATAGTAAAAAAATTATAAAAATAAATTTAAAACTAATTATGACTTCATTAAATTTTAAAACTAATAAATTTATAATAGAATTAGTTTTATATATAATTTTTATTTTTTGAATTAAATATTTTTTCTTGAATTAAATTAAAAAAAATTTAAAAAAAAAATCGATTTAAATAAAATATATAAATTTAAATTAAAAACAGTTTTTTAAAATTATTTTTGTGAAGTTAATTTTCAACAATTTATTTTAATTCGAAAATAAAAATATTATTTTTATGCTTAATTTTTATTTTTTTGGTTCATAATATACTTTTTCATAATCTTAAAAAAATTTTAAAACATATATTTTTTAAAAAACTTTTCGAATTAAAATAAATAATATATAATTAAATTCAAAAATATATAAAAATATACTATATTTTTAAAATTCTATACTCATTAAAAAAAATTTAAAAACTTTTTTTAATTTGAATTTATATATTTTATTTAAATCAAAAATTAAAATTAAAATTTTAATTCAAAAAAAATATTTATTTATTTCGAAAATAAAAATTATATATAAAACTAATTCTATTATAAATTTATTAGTTTTAAAATTTAATGAAGTCATAATTAGTTTTAAATTTATTTTTATGTTTTTTTTTATTTTTTTATAATAATTTTTTAATGTAATATGTTAAGAATGTGTATAAGGAGGAAACAATTAAAACCTTGAGGGTACCAAGAGAAATTTTGAAACTCGGTGGATACCAAGAGAAAAAGTCTAAACCTTGAGGGCACCAAGAGGAAAAACTCAAGAATATTATATACACTACATAGATCTAGTCTAGACTGGGGTGAGCATCGGTTCAAAACCGAACCGAACCGACCGAAACCGACCCGATCCGAAAACCTATAAAACCAGAACCGAAAGCCGAAATTCTCGGTTCGGTTGCGGTTTGAACCGAAAATTTTCGGTTTCGGTTTCGGTTTAACCGAAATTAAATGGGTAGATTTCCAGATTCACAACTGTGGGACAAAAAAATCACAACAAAATAGATTCAATCAAGAATCGAGATTCAACCAATCCAGTTTCAATGACAGATCTAACTACAAACCCAGATACACACAAACACCAATGAGAAACAAAAGAGAAGAAGATCTAAGAAGTTAAGAGCAATGAGCAGTCCAGAACGGGGATTCAGATCTGAGATCCCTTCGTCTTGTCGCAACCCTCGCGGGAAATCTAGACCTCGACATCTCGTAGCCTCGCCACGCAGCCCTCGCTTATCGTTGATATCCTTCTACCCGTTTGAGCATCTGAGGAAGAAGCGAAGAACAATCGCTGCCTCTAGTCACACCAATCAACGGCGCCTCTAGTCGCAGTAAATTACCGCCATCTCCCTCGCCAATCGCTTCTTCGTCGTTAGCCTCCCACACTCAGTCGTCATCGCTTTTCCTCCTAGTTGCCCTCGCAGCCTCGAGAAGACGAGAAGTGTCGCCATCGTTGTCCCTCCCAATTGCCCTCGCAGCCTCGAGAAGACGAGAAGAAAGAAGCAGAGAAGTGAGAGAACGGCTTGACGGCTTGTGTTATAATGTTAACCACTTATGCCTTATAAACCCTAACCGGCTAACCCTAATATTAATATAGGTTCGGTTTTTATTTTTATTCTCGGTTCAAACCGAAAACTGAACCGCTAACCGAACCGAAAACCGAAAAGTGAAAATATGCAAACCGCCAACCGAACCGTAGGTTGTGGTTTTCGGTTCGGTTCAGTTCAGCTGAACCGACCGACTTATGCCCAGCCCTAAGTCTAGTGTATTAAACACAACAACAACAAAAACTAACAGTAACCTGACTATTACAAGAAAAAAAAACATTTAGATACCACTCCAAGAAACACACACAAAAAAAAAATCTTTTCGAATTTTCAACCAAAATATACAAGTAAAATCGCTGATGAAGGCGAAAAAGGCAGGAAAAAAAGAAGATAAACAAGATATTTCACCGTCCACCTTTAAAAAAATGTGATAATATCTCAGTACATTAAAAAAATGCAGATCAACACAAACTATTTTTACACCAACTAATCGGTGTTCACGTCAGTTTAAGTTAATAAAAAATATATTATATTATCACTTTTATATATTGGGTATTGATACTAGTCTATATACATAACTATATATTAATTTGACTTCTGAATATAAAAATAATGCCCTATAGAAAAATTACCGTATAAAAATACTTATATTTTAGAAGAAATAATTTTTTTTATTAATAACAATTAACAAATATATCTGAAAAAAAATTATTTTTCTATAACTATATCACAATCGATCTAACCAATACATTTATTATCTCGACAATAAATCATTGTCCATAACAGTTTTAATAATATGTTTTCACTATATTAGTGGTATCAATTAGACTACTTTATTAACAAACATTATGTATTAAAAAGTACAAATAAATACTTTATTAGTTAATTATTAGATCGATCTATAATTTTCTAAATATTCTTATAAATATAAATTAACAAATCACATGCACATACATGCACAAAAAAACCCTTAAGTGCCGGTTTGGTTGGAGTGTGTAATGAAAACAGAATGAAATCGGTTAAAGGGAAGAAATGGAAATGAAAATGATATGATTACTTTCATGTGTAAAAAGACCTCTAACAAACACAATTTTTGATTGATTCGGAATCATTTCATTACCGGGAATGATTCCTAGCGATACCAAACGAGCCCTAAAGCTAATTGATCTTTTTTTAGGATGATAGGTTAAGCGATTTGATTGTGTCAGATACACCTGAAGTATCAAGAGGTCCAAAATCGAAAAACGGACATGTCGTCAAGGAACCAACAAAACAACAATAATGTCATAACAAACCAACACTAAAAAGGAACAAAAGGATATAAGCATCCAAAAAGACGGAAAAATCAAACCAAAGATGAGTGCAATGAAAGCTTGAAGATGACAGGATCATGGAGATAACACGGGTAGATGAACAAACACAATCACGATCAACATGATCAAATATGACTACAACTTCATTTGAAACAATCAATCATGCAATTATTGTTGTTTTTCATGCCAAGGCTATTGTATTGATTGTATATTGTGAGTTATGGTAGTATTAGATCTCTCTACACTATATGTTCCTCATGGTGGTTGGCTTTCGGTGAGAGTATAGTCCGCTTCCCTCCATGTTTAGTTTGATGTAATGATTCAACAACGTCTTGGGTATGTGATAACATGATTTATCGACTTGTTGCAGTCATGCATTTAGTTAGATTTTCCCTTTCCGCATTCATGTTTTAGTCTTAGTTTGTGTCATTTATGCTTGTTTAGTTCTACTTTGCAAGATTAGATGTCTACACACACTATTTGTGGCTTTGTAGGTGATTTGACACATTTTGGAGCTAAAACGATGCATTTGAGGATCAAGCCTCGAAGTGGATGCATTGGAGCAAGCATACGTGCACGGGAAAGGACTAGGAATCAAGCTAAAGACATGGAGGGAACGACCAAAGAACATCTTGGTTGAGATCCAACCCGAGATTTTTTCCCTTAAAATTATATTTTATTTATGGGTCTTTTCCTTTTTGACGCATTATATTTTATTTGCGGGCTTTTTCCCTTAAAATTATATTCTATTTGCGGGCATTTTTCTTTTAGGCCCAATGTCTTTTTAGCTAGATTTTTATTATAAAATAAAGCCTTGGATTCATTTCAAGGTGTGCTGGGAGTCGCCCAGAGTTAACCCTAGAGAGGGGAGCCGTCTCATTCCCTTCTTCTCCACCATTG
Source organism: Fagopyrum tataricum (assembly GCA_002319775.1). Taxonomy (NCBI): domain Eukaryota; kingdom Viridiplantae; phylum Streptophyta; class Magnoliopsida; order Caryophyllales; family Polygonaceae; genus Fagopyrum; species Fagopyrum tataricum. The sequence goes on from CM008279.1 coordinate 56,448,961, forward strand.
TTTTTCATTAGTTTAGATTAAAGTTTCAAAATTTTACATTGAGTTTTGTTGGAAATACATTGTTGATTCGAGATTTGTCAAGATTGAAGGTTTCCATTTATTGAAGTTAAGTTCTTTTTATTCCCCTTTGTTATTTATTTATTTGTCTTTCTTTGATATGATTGTTATTGGCTAGAACCTTGTGGTTCCAAGGCTGACAGGGATTTGTTTATACTTTGGATTATGATTGAATAGTTTGAGTTTATGTTTGGTTTGTTTAGCCTTGAAATCCTGGTGGTTAGTTTGGATTTGAACCTAGTTAGAATCCTTATAGCTAGTAACCCAAGTTGGAATTGAGACTTACCCAGTGATATTCCTTCCTAAGTAGGGTACTACCTGAGACTTACCCGGTAATAGATTGTCAGCTTAGAAACGTTCATCCCTGTGCTTGCCAACTATATATGCCTTATGAGTTTTCTTGAGTCTATATGTATAAACAATGATCTTGAACCCTTGAAATTCATTTTCTTTCCTTTAGCTTGATTATCTTTGTTTTCCCTTTTTGTTTGTTTGTTTTGACTTTCAATCAATAGTGACAATTGATTGTGAGTCCTTAAAACCCTTTTAAAAACCTTTGATTTCTTTCCCTTATCTTTTTCGACCTCCCGTATTTAATTGATATCTATTTTATATTTAATCATTGCTGCATATTAATCCTCACAGTCCCTGAGATCGACCTTGGAATACTTGTCCTACTTCGTACGATCCATACACTGTGGGTTCGTTGCTATTTAGGGAATTATTACAGGTTATAAATATAAAACTATCTCTTCCTAGTTTTGCTATCTTGTGGATTTCTATCTCTTTTGATAGTTGTTTATAGGGGTGTAAAACCAGCGACCAGTATGTGACAATCGAAAGTGACAACATTGATGAACCGCGAACAATAGATCTTGACCACATGTGACAATCAACGAAGTTGTCTTTTACAAAACTCTAGCTTATTTTTAATATTGTGGAATTTCCAATTGAGATCTATCGTGTACTTGTTGTGGCAATATGTATTCTAGAATGCTTTGTCCTATTGAAACCTGACGTGTGCTTTGATTACCCCTTATTACTATAGTTTAAACTCTTTAAAGATCCAAACTCTCTCCTTTTTATTCTCTATTTTGTAACTGTATTACAAAACAGTCAAGCGACTTCCCTGACTGAGGTCGGATGACCTACCCCATCAACTTTGGGATGTTGTTCCGATTTCATCACTAGTTGCATCCTTGTTGTTTTTTGGTGGTTTAATTGAGTTTTTTCTTTGTCGACCTGACCTGAATTGGACGACCTAGGTTTGCCACTTTCGGTTTCTAGTTTCCTTTTGTGATCCTACTATTTGTACATATTATGTTTGCTTAATTTTTTGGTTTTGGTTTCTTAATTATTTGTCAAAGCGAGACATCGTCTTCCTTGTGTTCGATCTTGATCACTGTACTACAAGGGTCTTGTAAGTATTTGTGAGACCTGAAGTTAACACTCAGTCTCATAAAATTTTCGGCGGTGCCGGGGAAAGCTTTGCATCGCCTTGTCTTATTAATTTCGAAACATGTCTTTTCTTTTAAACTCGTTCCTCTTTTTCTTTTCTTTTTTCTCTTCTGTTTTTTAGGTTTGTCTAGTTTCAAGTATTTGTTTTATTCATGGTTAGAACCAGATTGACCGTGAGAAAGTAATGCCTTTCTACCCATTCAAGGCTTGATCATTTTATGAATATTTCTAAGGATGATATATGGATACAAACATTATAGAAAGATTTATATCTATTCAGAGTCTTGTTCATATTTCTATCCCTTCTGATAGTTTCTTATTAGATATTGTAGTGGATAGTGATGTCACACCAAATATGGCCGTCCAACCACCAACACCAAAGAAATAATCTTCTTCCAACTCTACATCCTCCATCGAAACCCGTACTGAAGACTTTACATTACAACCAATTGAAGAAGGCCTGATCTCGAGTCAACTTTATCAACAATTGGCAAAGCTTTAAGCATAGACGACAGTTTGGAAAAAAAGAAGGTTTGCCTTGAACAAGATATCCAATAAGACCAACCTCACTAGGAGGAGGATATAACGTACAAGAGGTTTTTATCCCCATATACGAGCACGAGTGACCTATGCCAATGAGACAAGGGCCAAAATGCCAAAAAGAGTGCAATTCCTCAAGGAAGAAATCCTCAAAACAAAATTGAGGGAGAGAGAGGCCTATGATGTTGTTGTTGCCGCCCAAAGAAACATGGCGGACAACCTTACTGAATTGATTGATGATACCATCGAGTCTTTTAAAGGAGATCTATCCATCTATAAAACCACTTTTAAAAAGGAATTTCAAGGCTCTCAAAAGAGAGCATGGAGGCGATGTGGTATATCATTACTTGATATGGAGATGATCAAGGACCAACCACCAAACTGATCGAAACGAGTCCAACTAAAAGACCTTAAAGAGGCGTTGATAGGAAGGCAACCCTATACCATTTTGTGACTTATTTTATACTTTTATCTTATTTTTTGCTTACATTGAGGACAATGCAAGATTTAAAAATAAGGGGTGGTAAACAAATGATTTTAAAACATTTTTAAATTCTCCCTTCTTTTTCAAAATTCTAAATTTGTTTTCGAGAAAAAATATAAATAGAAATTCTCCTTGCCTATTTCAAAATTCTTCGGTATACACGCTTTTGTTTCTACATCTCTCTCCTTTCTGCATGGGGCAAGTCGGCCGACGTATGGTAGGTAGGTTGTCCGACCTTCTTTCTCAACTTCGTCTGATCCCTTCTCTTATTATTCAACATGCATTTTTTGTTTTTGTGCTATCTTATTTTCTAGAAATTTGATTTATCTCTTTCCAATTTTGGTTGAGGATGCTCAAGATCTCGTTCTTCAACCTTATCTACACTGTTAAGTTTTGGATTTAATGATAAGAAATTTTGTTTCATAACATTGCCTTGTGAGGTTTCTTTTAGCCTTATGCACACATTGTTTGTGTATTCTTTTTCATGAGTGTTCCTATATGCTTTGACTATCCTAAACTTACGATTGACTATCTTTCGAAACTAAATGCTTGTTTTTGTACTTACAGCTTATGAAAATGATTAAGTTATGTCTTTGTTAACCCTTTTATTCCTTTTAACTACCATGCACATATTTTTTTTCATCTTATTAGCCCCTTCTGGCCTATGTTGACCTTTCTTTGTCGCTTCACAAATATATTCAAGCCATGTTTAGCCTCATTTGACCATTCGGGATTTAGGAGCTGACACCATACATTGGAGGGAGAAATCATGACTCAAGTATGAGATGACATGTAGTAAAGAACATCAACATATAAAGACATTTGTGGTGTAAGTGCATAAAGTGAAGAAGGACAAAAGTCAATTTAAGAAATACAATTGTGCACAAATTGGATCTATGAAAAGAAGATAAGGATGAAGCTTTGCAAAGTAAAAAAATGCTAAAATGAGGAAAAGTAACTTGTAGTAAGCAATAGTAACGAAATATAGCTTGCATGAAGTCAAGAATGCTAATACATATGCTTTTTCCGCGGCAAAGAATTCAAGGTCAAGATGAAAATGATTGAAGTCCGAGGGTGAAGTGAAGAACATTGGGAACATGTAGAAGTTTTCGACATGAAGTTTAATTTATAAAAAATTTGGGACAACATGTGAAATTATATAAAAAAATGATTATCAAAGGAAAAGTACAAAATTTCATGGACACGTAAAAGAAAATATACGAGTTATATCTATAAGTTAATAACAAGATTTTGTTGTACAAATCAACCTATTAAGATAAAATTAATTTCAAAACTATATTACTATAACATACTTAATTTTTTTTATCTTATCACTTAACTAATTATATTATTTATATTTAAAAAATTATTCATAATTAAAATTATAATAATTTAGAGCCGAAAAAATGTTATAATATTATATAGACGAAGTAAAATATTAATTAAATTATAAAACTAATAAAATTTTATCATAATCTTACCGGTTATTAATTTAATTTTTATAAAACTTATTATAATTCTTTCAAATTCTAAATGCATAAATAATCCAAAGTTTAAACACAAAATCCCCGTTTTAAACCTAGAAGAATATTTTCCAAAGGGAAAAAATCAAGGTGAAAAGTGAAAACTGGTGTCTTTGAGCCTGGGTTTGACTTTGGCGGAGACTAAGTGACCTCACCCGCACCACTAATCACCATCACCTCTTCGCATCTCACTATTCTTAATCTCATCTCTGCCAAGTAGTTCTCCTGCAATTTCTTCAAGATCGTCAGAAACTGAGAAGCAATTTGTGGAAACAGACATGGGGGGATCGAAGACAGTTCACTCGCCATTGGTGACTTATTTCTCCATGCTTTCACTTCTTTCTCTTTGCCCTCCTTTCGTCATCCTCTTGTAAGTTTTTTCTTTCTTAATTCATATTTATTTCTTTGTGTCAAGCTCTTCAATTTGTACCCAGCTCAAATTTTCATCTGAAATGCATCAGCTGATCGATCTGTCAATTTAACTTACGAGATACTTTTTTAGATTCATACTCTATCAAAGATTGCATTTTGCATGAGATCTTTCATCAGTCTATTTTTACAAGTTATTGTTCTTTCTACTGTAATGTAAAATCATTATGAGAAAAGGCAGATTCCAATTCACACAACTGTTCTCAATAAAAAATTTCACACAAGTTAATTTGGCTGGTAGATGCAATGCACTGCATTATTACCTTCAATGCTTATAGCTTGCTTTTCCCTTTTGCAGATGGTATACAATGGTACATGCTGATGGTTCTGTACTACAAACTTTTGAGTATTTGAGGGCAAATGGGCTTCAGGGTTTCTTACAGATCTGGCCAAGACCCACTGCTATTGCTTGGAAGATTATATTTGTTTATGGAGCATTTGAAGCTGCTCTTCAATTACTTCTACCTGGGAAAAGGGTTGAGGGTCCCATATCTCCTGCCGGAAACCGCCCTGTCTACAAGGTATTCTTTACTAGAATTTCTACACAAGGTGTCTTGAAGAAAAGATACTCATTTGAATCTTGTTGTGCATAACCCCAATCATAATTTATGTTCCTTATTTTTCTGCAGGCGAATGGTATGGCAGCATATTTTGTGACTTTGGCTACTTATCTTGGCCTCTGGTGGTAAGGCTCATTTTACTGCTTGAAATTATGATTAGAATTGTTATTTTGGATTCTTGCTCACTTAATCTTCAAGATATATGCATGGATAACCTGTATGGAATTTCTTATGTGGTTTCTTATCCATTTTTAGGTTTTTAATCATCTTCTTGTTATTTATCTCTTTTTCCTGCGCCTTTGTTTAGGTTCGGCATTTTCAATCCATCAATAGTCTATGACCATCTGGGAGAAATATATTCTGCCCTCGTGTTCGGAAGCTTGATCTTTTGCATCTTATTGTACATAAAAGTGAGTTTTGTGATGAATCTTGGTAGAACTTTACACCTTTTTTTTATAACCATTTTGTGACGTTCACTGCAATGCTGATGCCTCTGTTTGTATGCTGTTAAGGGTCATGTGGCACCATCTTCCACTGATTCTGGATCTTCTGGAAACATTATCATTGATTTCTACTGGGTAAGTATTGTTAGAACTTGAATACTTTTCTCTTATACAGTTATACCCTCCTGTTCCTATTCCTTTATCTTCAGATAAAAATTGTGCTTATGCAATGGTTATAGAATTAGAAGTTAGAAAAAATACGATTGCAATCAATGTCACCAGGAGTGATTCTCCTTGTAAGGGGATCAGCATAATCATCACAAGATCACCTGATAAACCAAAATATGAAAATACTGACTGAGCCATGTTATGTATTACTTATATGTAAACTCTAATCATCAAAAGAATGTTCACTGAACATCTAGAGTTAATACTACAGGCCAATAGATGAAAAGGTTCAGTAGCATTTTTTGGTGATGTATCGTTGATGGCCAAATATATGAGATGAAAAATTAAGACTATCAGCCCCTATGATAGGTATTTGGGTATCTTATATCTACATCCATAAATCGTAGTGATCAAAACAACAAATCAACATGGGCATTTATATAAGCAGTGAACACAAGAAATGTGAAATCACTAACATAATCAGGCTGATTCAGTAATAAATTAACTAATCAACAAAGCAAGAAGCCAAGAATTCTGAAAATGGAAATGCAAGATATTTTAAGAAAAAATATGCATTTTGGTTTCCACAATGGACAATAAAGTCACTTAGAATCAGCCAACAAAAAACAAAGACAAAAGCTCACCTCACAACCTTGATATTTGGCTCTCAGCCAGGTGCACACCCACAAAAACACTCAAAACTACAACCACCATATATTCTCTGCCCATAACCCTTGACTTAGTTCTCACCAGTTACCAACAAATTAGCAAGAGGCAACTAGGCAAGCCAGGAGTTGCTTTAAACAAGAGTCTTCCATAGTGTTTGCTTAGAAAAGACAGGAATGAGAGGAACATGGGATTGATTTCAGTTTCAGATGTGACATAGAATTCACATTCTCCCTCCTTTGTTTTTTTACTTGGCATATATTTATTACACCAGCCTTCTCACATACTTTTAATTTTTCTTTTCTGTAGGGAATGGAACTTTATCCTCGAATTGGTAAGAACTTTGACATAAAGGTTTTTACAAACTGTAGATTCGGGATGATGTCTTGGGCTGTTCTTGCTGTGACCTACTGTATTAAGCAGGTAAATGCATCTTAATTAGATAGCTATTGATGTTTTATTCTTGAGTGGTTTTAATCTATCTTGTGTAAAACAAATAGATATTGTTAAGTAGACCATCAGGAATGGACGAATTTTAAACTAAGCCAAAAGGTTAAAAAAGGTTAACAGTTAGGTAATTTTTAAGCTGATTCAGTTAGAAGACGAATAAGGATCGAGAGGAATAATATAGAAGCAGTAAGTATGGTGTACTTATATTTTGGTCTTGCATTATGTTTAATTTTTAATGCATGGTAAGGTGATGACACCACCAAGAATCAAACCAGTGCCACTGCAACATGTGCCCCGGGATCATATGATATATGCTTTTACTTGTTCTTGACCATTAGTTTCCGGTGTTGATAACAAAACTAAGATTATTTGATACTCATGTAACTCCAATGCTAAGTCATCCTATTCTTCGATGGTTTCAACTTGCAGTACGAGATGTATGGGAAAGTTTCAGATTCCATGCTGGTGAATACTATTCTAATGCTTGTGTATGTCACAAAGTTCTTTTGGTGGGAAGCTGGATACTGGAATACCATGGATATTGCACATGACCGAGGTGTGCTGATATTTTAATATTGTCAACACTGTGATGTTTTTCTACTTTCACATGGACCAGAATGATTTTTATTTGAAAAGAGATTTCAAATTATCCATCTCCGATCTTTATGTTCTGAAATATATATTGGCCGCATGTTATGTTCATTGAGCCCCGACATTTTGACTTCCATATTATTCTACAGGGCTGACTTACTGAATCCTTCATCATATTTGATCTACAAATCTAAATGTTTCTTTCACTGTGCAATTCAAACTGCCATTTTGACTTTGTACTGATGTTTGGACCCCTTTCCCCCTAAATTTTTATTGGGTTTCTAAAAAATTGTTACTTACAATTTGGTTTGCAGCTGGATTTTACATCTGTTGGGGTTGCTTGGTGTGGGTTCCCTCCATATATACATCTCCTGGAATGTACCTTGTTAACCACCCTGTAAACCTTGGAATCCAGGTATTTTACAACCACAAATGTCATACATTTAAGTCTTTAATTCTCGATTAGGTATGAAGACTAATGATTATAGCTTTCCCACATTTAACAAAGATATCATAGTACTTCAGATATGTTATAGGAAACCAAATAATTTATAAATTACTAATAATGGTCACGTAAGATTTATTCTAACAGTCTGTTATGATTCAGCTTGCGATTTATATTCTTGTTGCTGGCTTACTATGCATCTACATCAACTACGATTGTGATAGACAAAGGCAAGAGTTCCGTAGAACAAATGGCAAGGCTTTGGTTTGGGGAAAAGCTCCCTCTAAGGTACTTCATCACTTATTTTTGTCAATTTTGTATTATTCAAACTTTTTTGGCAAATGTTAGACCTTGATTTTTTTTTTTGTATTTTCAGATTGTAGCCTCATATAAAACAGAATCCGGAGAAACAAAAAATAGCCTTCTTCTGACCTCGGGATGGTAAGTATCTTTGTGATTTTTTACCCGTGTAGATATATTTGTACATAGATATTATTATTTATTCATATATGTCACACTTTGATCAGGTGGGGCTTGGCTCGACATTTCCATTATGTACCAGAAATAAGTGCGGCATTTTTTTGGACCGTCCCTGCTTTGTTCGATCATGTAAGGATTATTAGTGTTGGAGGCACAGTATTCTTGACACACTTGTATTGTAGATATATATTTGTTCGTCTAATTTTGTTCTTTGTTGTTTTGTTTAGTTCCTCCCTTACTTCTACGTGATCTTTCTGACTATCCTTCTGTTGGACCGTGCTAAGAGAGATGATGATCGGTGTCAATCCAAGTAACTAATCATAACTGCTAAAATATTTCTTTCTTTCTTTTGTAGGACTTTCATTGTGTATCTAAACATAATTTATCATGCAGATATGGCAAATACTGGAAGTTGTACTGCAACAAGGTCCCGAATAGGGTTGTACCCGGAATCTACTGAGAAACTTCGTACCCAACTTACCAGTTGCGATCGGTGCTCTTTGTATTGCTATTTGTATTTGTGACTTGTTGAAAGTGCAATTGGTGTTTAGGGTTTGATATTGTTGACGTTGATGACATATTGTGGGATTAGTGATGGATGCTGTTGATTTGTACTAGGTTTTCTTTCTGCTAGGGAGTTTTGAAACGTGATAATTAAGATGAATCAAGCAGTGGCTTTTTAATATGGACTTTCGAAAAGTGACTATGATGAATCAAGGAGCTGCTACACTTTTGCAACGTGACTTTTAAGATGAATCAAAGAGCACTGTTGCAGGGACTTTTTAACATGTAACTTTCCATGAAAAAAATTATTAATTTAATTACCATATTTATTATATTTTTAATTGTAAGAATTAAATTTTGATTTATAAAAATTCTCAATTTAATAAAATCTAGAGAAGTACACCTACTTTTGCATTTAGTAATAAATAATTTCAATTACCACACTTGTTTGTTGTTTCAATTTTAAATGTGGTAATTAATTTACTGAAAAAATTCCAACTTCAAACCTAGAGAATTCCTTGCAACTAATTATCTAACTTTCCAGGTAAATTACCTCAAATGAAACAAGTCATATAAATTTTCATTAGTTTTAATACATAAGTAGTTTGTTTTTCAATAAGTTACTGAATTGTATTAGTCTACTATCACATGATACCATTCTCATTACAAGACCATTTTGCATCTATATAATTCTATTTTCAAAATGTTGTTGCCTAATTTTATACATATATAATGTATAATTACAGACAGATGAAAGTAGTTTGGTATGTTTTAGCAAAATTGACTAGTACTTCAGCCTAGGAAACCTTCTTCTCCGGCGCCACCACCCGCAGGAGCTCAATATTAAGATCAAACGTCGCGCCTGGCTGCAAAATCAAATCCAAATCCAAGCAAATCAAGTTTGAATACAACACAAAGAGCCCAAGGCCTTCTAGAACCTAATAAACAAGCAATTACCGGGATCTCATTCATTCCTTTCTGTCCGTATCCAGCTTCTGGTGGAACAATCACAGTCCTCTGTCGAATTGGTTCCATAAAGAAGATTATAGAAACAATGTATACAGCATTTGAAGCAAACATTGCACGATTTTGAATATTTCTTTACCTTGCCTCCTACTTTCATTCCTTGTGTTATCTTGTACATAGCTGGTGGAGGTTTCGGTGCAGCTTGTGCTGAGAACAGTCCATTCGGATTGTCAACGTATTCACGCTTCCTTTCTTTGCCAGGTGGGGATCCTACCTTGAACTCGTATGGCTGTTACAAAAATGAATATAGTTTGGACTGACAATAACAGATTGCAGTAGAAATCTAGCATTGCATATATCAGGGTATAAATTGTATAATCACCTGTGCAATAACGCGATTACCCGCCAAAAGTTTGGACTCTCGACTTGATAAAGCAGTGATACCACGATAAACACAATCAAAGTGCACCTATCACAATGAACAATGATCTCATCACAAAATGAGGGTAGAACAACAGTATCAGTATAGGGGATTGTTGTTTAATATGAAATTGTGGTTGTTATTTTGGATATTGTGGTTTTGCCTCTTACAATATAGGGGATTGTTGTTTTATTCAAAACAACTATCACAACTCCAACTACAACCTCACTCATAACAACCACATATTTAATACACTAAACCCACCCTTAGGGCATGTTTGGTATTAGATTGTAGAAGATTCATTATACTTGAGAAAGAATTTCCTAAAAACAATCTCGTGGGGACAAGATTGTAGAAAAATCACCAACAATCTCCATCCACAACAATCTAAAAAAAAAAACCTTATTTGATACCAAACAAACGTTTGTATTTTAAGTTTTAGCAAAACCTGAACTGTTGTTCCGTCGGTGGCTTCAGGACCCGTCCCCTGGACAAAATCATAGTATTTGAACCCATCAGCTGCACTCAACACAACAGAAATATCCAAAGTTGATCATCAAAATGTTAAATGTGAAGGTATAGCTGACAAGTTGTTAAAGGAATCACCGACGGCTGGTGAGATAGTCTTCAGGAGGGATGACTTTCCTGTTGCGTCTCTCCCGAGCCAATGCCACAGACATGGGAGATGGTGAAACGAGGCTCAGAGAAGCAGAAGTCGCCATTGCAATTGCCCATCTTCTTGAAATTGAGTGGGAGCTCGAATTCGCTTCTACTTGCTCTCTATTTCCATCATGATGACTAAAGGGCTCTTGAGGTTTTGAAATGGAACTCATTTTGACAGTATATCTTCCAAATGTATGTGGGGAAGCCATAGCCATGGCCATAGCCGATGTTTGTTGGCTGTCGGAAATTGGAAGAATATCAAAACAAGCTCCCAAGACATAGCCTGATCACTTCACTTGTTACCAACAAATTAAAATCCATCCTTGAATTTGATTAAACCAACCAGATTTCTCATTTTTGTCTACTGCATTAGATTCAGTGTTTTTTTTTTATCAGGAAAAGCATAATTTGGGTAAATTTTGCAAATGTGCCTTAACAATTGGTGTTTATTTTGCATACAACATCTGAAAACATAACAGCAGCCCTAAATTGGATATCTTATATCTTGCAAATACATCCTCCTACTGCATTAGACTATTTTACCAAAAACATTTCAGTTATTCTCCTTGATTTATCAGCATTTCAGCATCTCCCATTGAGAAAAAATGGAGATAGCACAATAACAGTAGATGAAGAGGCGGTAATGATATGAAAATTTATAACTCAAAACTGCAATCGATTCAACACATTGATACAGGGAAGAGTAAACCAAAATCAAAGGGAAACCTAGAAAAGAAAGTGAAATAAGAGGGAAAAGGAGAGCACCTGTTGGTGGGAGGCGAGGAGGTGTGACTCGACTCGGCGATTAGGGAGGGAATAGACGACAGACACACATAGTGGATATTGGATATGTACGAGGGGCATGTTTGACATTATCATATTGGATATCCGCCGTTACTCGTTAGCATCTTTGTTATGCTGTACTAGTAAGGGCGGGACTGCACATAATTGGACAGGACCGGAAGTTCCGGTCCTTGGACCGTAATACATAAAAAAAATTAGATCGAATTGTGACATCGAGATGGAAGTAATCCAAGAATATCCTCACATTCACACTCGGAATCATGCGTTCACATTATCGGACCACTGCATGATTTCCTTTAACCTACAAAACTCACCGATAGCTTTTAAAAACAAACCCTTTAGATTCGAATCAACGTGGATGCAACATCAAGATTGTGAAAACATCGTAAAACAAACATGGAGAACACAATTTCCTGGAACTCATATGTTCAATCTGGTTTAAAAAAACCAACCTACTTAAAACCAAACTAAACAATGGAGTAAAAAGAAATTTGGTAACATAAACAAACAACTTAAAGAAATTGATGAGCAAATTGAAAATCTTCAAAAACAAACATTTAAATGTTTTAACCAACAAAAAAATGATAAACTAAACAGACTCAATAAAAAAAGGGATTGCTTGTTGGAATACCATCACAAATACTGGATACAAAGAGCAAAAACAGCCAACTTACAACTTGGCGACAAAAATACGAGCTTCAACAATAGAAAAGCTACAGGCCGTAGAAATAAAAAGATAATAGCAACAGTTACTAAAAACGATGGATCTATTCTTTCAAAAGAAGAAGATATAAACAAAGAATTTATAGAGGACTACGAACGTAGATTCAAGGCATCAGTGATAGACCAAAATAAATTAGAAAAACAACTACAAGTCATCCAAACAGAGATAACGAAAAATGATAACATAGAATTGACAAAACTTTTTACTACGAGAGAAATTAAAATGACAATCTATGACATTGGCAGCGATAAATCACCTGGTCCGGATGGAATGCCGGCCGGTTTTATAAAAAATACTGGCATATTATCGGACTGCAGTTACAAGAGCAGTCAAAAGCTTCTATAGAACTGGAAAAATCAGATTAACCATACCTTTATCACCCTTATTCCAAAAGTAGACAATCCTTCAACGATTGCACATTATAGACCCATAAGTCTATGTTCAACCATTTACAAAATCATTGCAAAGATCTTAGCTAAAAGACTAAGCGCAGTTCTCCCAAAATTGATCCACCCTTTGCAAGGTGCTTTCACCCAAAATAGATCAATTCACGATAATGTACTCATTGCCCATATAATCTTCCATGGATTTAGATCCAAAAAAGGAAAAGAAGGATTCATGGCAATCAAACTCGATATGGAAAAGGCCTATGACAAAGTGGAATGACCGTTCCTAAAAGCAGTCTTGACTAAATTTGGATTTGGAGAAAAATTTAGAAGATGGATCAAAGAATGTATCTCGACGGTTTCATACTCCATACTAATAAACGATTCCCCAACAAATATTATCATCCCAAAGAGAGGTCTTCGTCAAGGAGATCCGTTATCTCCTTTGCTTTTCAATCTTGGGGCCGAGATTTTGGCTAGAAACATACAAAGAACTAGCAATGAAAATCGGAAGATAATAGGATTTCCAATCTCGAAAAATGGATCCACTATCCCTTTTTTGGCATTTGCAGATGACATAATAATTTTCACCAAGACAACAACTACAACAAGTAATATGATTATATCTGTCTTAACTGACTACTGCTCGGTCTCAGAACAGGTAATAAATTATCACAAATCAGCTTTTCAAACAACAATAAATGTAGACCCAACAACAAAGAGAAGGATACATGCACATATGGGTATTGTAGTAACAAACAACCTAGAAAAATACCTAGGATGTCTGATCATAACGGGCGAGTAAATAAGGACACTTTTAATAGTGTCATCTTAAAAACTAAACAACAACTAACAAAATGGAAGGCCTCATCCCTTTCTCATGAAGGGCGAATAACCTTAATAAAAGTCAACCTAAATGCAAAACCAAGCTACCTAATGCAATCTTTCATGCTTCCCGCAAGCATTCATACAGAACTCGACCAGATTAATAGATCCTTCTTCTGGAATAAGGGACCAAATTTTCACCCACTCATCAGTTGGGATAAAATATGTAAACCAAAAACACTTGGGGGAACAGGAATCAGGAAATCGGAAGATATGAACAAGGCTCTACAAATGAAACTTCTATGAAAATTTTTGGCAGAGCCCGATAACATTTGGGTTAAAATTGTGGAAGAGAAATATCTCAAAGGAACATGCTTATGGAACTACAAACCCAGAAAAAACACATCATGGCAATGGAAAAAATTAATAAACCTGAGGGATGACTTTGAAAAAGGCTTCAGATGGAGTGTTGGAGACGGTAAAACCATTAGATTCTGGAAAGATCGATGGATAACCGACCAACCTCTAGAAAACTTGGTAAATGATAAAGCATTGATCAATACGGATGCTCTAGTAAGCAACTTTATAACAAATAAACAATGGAACCAACAACAATTCATCAACTCAGGAGTATGTTACCATCAAACGTGATTGAAAAATTTAACACGTATAACCTACCTCAAAATGATATACAAGATAAACTGTATTGGGCACCAAGTGAAAAAGGATGATTCTCTACCAAATCAACAATGGATCTTATCCAAAAACGGAATGTGGGAACACAATGTGACAAAACATGGATATGGGATATCAATATAATGCCAAAAGTTAAAAACTTTTTATGGAAATTGTCCCTCGATGGCATTCCAACAAAAGAAAACCTAGAAAAGCAAAAAGTTCCGGTCTTGATGCACTGCGAACTTTGCCAGCACCCGATAGAGAGTGCTAAACATCTCTTCTTCAAATGCCCGTACACACTACATAATATCAAAAATGACAAAGTTAAAACGATTTTACACAATTGTGACCCATCATGCCACAAAGTAATGGACATCATCATAAACATACAGGAAAAATGCAACCCAACAGAACTAAGACAAATAGTGGTTACATGGTGGAACATTTGGCTAAAGAGGAACCAAACAGTTTTTAACAAAAAAAAAGTACCACATGATTTAAATCAAGTGATCCAAAAACAAATAAAAGATTGGGATGAGGCTAATTCAAAAATACCTGTTTCTAACATAGGGGCTCCAAAACAAAGACGAAAAACAAAAAACATTAAATGGAAGAGACCTAGTTTGAACTCCGTCAAAATTAATTTTGATGCTTCTAAAAACTCTAATGATCAATGTGCATTTGGCTTTATCATTCGAGACCATAATGCTTTAACACTTGCTACGGGAATGAATCGTTGTGGAGCAGAAACCATACTTCAAGCGGAAGCTTACGCTCTAAGAGAGGGCCTACAAAGGCCATAAGTTTAGGACTTAACACCATTGAAATCGAGGGGGATAATCTTGAACTCATTAACTCAATCAATCAGATTTGGAAACTGTCATGGGAAGCGGGCATGATCATTTATGACATTTTCATTTTGATTTCAAGGTGTACACAAGTTAGAGTCCAACATGTCTTTAGGGAAATCAACGTTGTTGCAGATAAACCCACACATCTCGGTCATTGCTCGGATACGGGTGGCGGGAGCATTCCGCGGGACGTTGAAGACCTCATCCGAAAGGATGCTCTAGGACGGTCAACTTCTAGATGTTGACCCTTCTTGTACTCTTACCTTTGTATCAAAAAAAAAAAAACCGGTCCGGCCCACGATATTATGGTCCGTTTCGGTCCGGACAATTGATTTACACTTTTAACAATTTTTAAAAGGATGTGCATACGGTCCGGTCCAGTCCAACCCGGATATAATCCATACATTTTTTTAAAAAAGTCAATATTGTCCGGATCAGATCGTGTTGGACCGGACCCTTTGTGGTCCGGTCCGATCCATGGATCATTTCATGCAAAGAGTGAAACGGACTGGTCTGGTTTGATCCGGCATGTGAGATTACGGTCCAATTCGGACTATTTAGACAACCATAGCTGAGCTGCTCGACCTTAACTAGGCGTACGGAATCACGGAGTTGCTCGGCACGAGTATAACCCATCGGTAACCTGAATTGAACCCTTCGATTTTAGACCAACCCGAATCCAGGTTCAAACCGAATCTAAACCATTTATAAGTGGTTAGGTTTCAGACGGAATTTATTGATTTAAATGTAAAAACTAAATCAAAATAACTATATATATATAATTAAGGACAAGGTTCAAGTATGATGGGATACTCCGATACGGCATTACGGAGTATTGCCTTTTTTCCTTCTAACGGACACTTTTTTTTTTTTTTTTTGGTAAATTTTGTTGTTTTTTTTTATTTGTTCAAATTATACCGTACTAATTGTTCATATATTTTACAATTTTTTATAAGTTTAAAATAATGCATGAACTAAAAATATGATATGTTTGAGCTCATAGTATAAAAATCTTTCTTTTTTTCCCCTAACGGACACTCTTTTCGTTCAAATTTTTTGTATGTTTTGTTCAAATAGAGTATTTTGTTAGATCATAATGTATTGTACTGATGGTTCAAACATTTTTATATTTTTTTTAAATTTCAAAATAATGTGTGTACTAATAATAGCATAAAATGTTTGAACTAATGGAACACTCTATTTGAACTAATGGTATACAACTTTTGAACAAACAAACACTAGTGTAATACCCGCACCTTGTGCGGGTTTTGAATAATAGTGCAAATTTTAACTAATAGTTTTAGATATTATAATAATAATAATAATAATAATAATAATAATAATTATTATTATTATTATTTATGTTAATGTTATTATTATTAGTATTATATATATATATATATATATATATATATATGTATATATGTGTATGTATTGTTTCATAAATGAACATTGGATTGAATGTATGACAATTTTGAATTCATTTATTTCGGAAAAAAGTATAATTCGGATAAAAATAATAAACCAAGTAAAATATATTTATTACGCTAAAAATATTTAATCAAAAATTAAACAAATTTATTGCTCTACAAAATTTAATAGGACAAATATATTCGAAAGTTTGAATAAAACTTATTTCTCTATAAAAAATTGCTGATTATATATGTATTAAAATATTTTTAAAAATTGATAAATATTTTACAAATATATCTTAAAATTATCATATTTTAAGGATTTGATAACTAAAATATTTATCAATCTGCAAGCCAATATCTAATTTCACTTAATTAGAACTTGAGAAATCTTTTAAAATAAATTTAATCAAAAATTTGAACAAATTTATTACTCTAAAAAAAATTTGATGATCATATTAAAAGGATTTGTTAACTAAAGTATATATCAAGATCATGTCAGATTTGAGTTAATAAAATATTTAAAAAACGTGGACGCTGACACTTGGCAATAGAGGCTGATCCTTTAATAGATATATAATGATGATATGATGATAATATATGATGATGATTTTTTAAAATTTATATTGTTGAAAAGATTTTATTGAATAAAAAATTTGAACAATTTTGTAATAATATTTTGATTTTGATTTTTTAAAAAATTTATATTGCTGAAAAGATATTATTGAATAAAAAAATTATGCTGAGAAAAATATTAGATTTTTAAAATTTTAATTATTTTGGTGAAGAGATATTGTTGGGTATTTTAATAATTTTTTTAAATACCAGTTTGATATATACTTTTTCTAATTTTTTTTGGGCTTCGAGAAACGTGGGCGCGACACGTGGCAATAGAGGCTCCTCCTTTAATAGATATATGATTATAATAAAAGGGTACTAATAACTATAAGTTATAAGTATACAAATTTAAAATTTTATAATATTGTGTCAAAATTTGGGTATCATTAGGTCGAACATTGTATTATGTTAGTTCAAACATGTACAATTAAAAAATATGCCTATAAGTGCAATTACCCAAAAAGGTTAAGGGGTGGATGAGAATGATGGTGGAAAAAGACGCTGAAATGGATGTTATCACATACCCCATATATACTTGAACCCTGCTTGTCCTCAAAGATCCAAAGATACAGTTATGTGCACGACTCACATTCCTATTTTAGCCGCATAGATCAAGCTCAAGCAAAACCAAGTCATCATAACACACATCATCGTAATAGAGATAAGTCAATGTTCATGTGTTTAGGGTGAAGAATATCACTCAAAATCAACACAATAAACAATAATAATTAACCATAAGCTTATTATAGCGTCTTAAACTCCACCGTACGCTTTCCTACAACTATAATGTAAGAGCCGTAGTCTTTCGGGCCGAGACCGGACCTTGGCCGAGATTAGCTTTGACCGAGGTTGGTCTTGCCGCCCCCGCGGTGAGTGGTGCCGCCCCAACGGCTGCTTGGACCGCCCTGCGGTTTCCGGCGGCTGCAGCCGTCTTCTTTGACCTTGTTGACCCGTGCTTTACCCTTTACTTTGCTCCTTCTTACCTTTGGCTGATCAAGGGTTTCTTCATCTTCTTCTCCAGCTTCTCTCCACGTTCTTTGCTTCCCTTGCTCCCTTGGATCTTGTTCTTGAGTTGTGGAAGAGTTTTGTGAGAGTTTTGTGTGTGTAGTGCTTGTGTAAGCTGTGGCTTTGGTTATGCTGGGCTTGGAAGCCAGCCTTGGTAGCAGTTGAGCTCCCTTACAGCCTTAGACCACAAGTGTGGTAAGGTTTCTTCTCCTCTCTTCTTTCCTTCTTGCCTTCCTTCATAGCTTAGGATTAGATGATTGCCTAGGCACGTTTTGATGCTGGTATGTGTATGTATGTGTTTGGGTTTGGCTTTGGATGAGAGAAGACGGGAGTTGATCACGTGAAAGACCGAGGAGAAACGCAGAATCACGCTTTGCGCAGTCGCCGCCCCCGAGGCCGTGAGTCACCGCCCCGCGGCGACTTGTCCAGGCGCCAGCGTTGCGCCAACGGAGTGCCAGCGGCCGCCCACGTTCCGTGTCACCGCCCCGCGGCCACATCCCGCCGCGCCCGCGGCCACATCCCGCCGCGCCCGCAGCCACCTGCTTTCGCCCCTGCGTCCCTTGTTACACGCAGGTGCGTTTAGTCCCGGATCTACCTAAGGCTAGGTAGATCCTTTTCCTTCCTAGTATGAGTGTTAGTAGCATGCTAGGTGCGAGTTGAGGTTAGAATGAGTTGAGTACGGAACTGTTATGTCGGTTACGGCCTTGAGGATTACGAGTTGGAATATGATCCGTATGGATCCCTTGGGTCTAGGTGTGACCCCTTGTATGGATATGTATATGATGTATGCGTTATACCTTGTTTAGGTTGAGTTGATCTCCAGAGCGGAGCCGAGTATTCTGAGTCTGTGACTCCCGAGGTTGAGGTAAGTCCATAGGACTTACTTAGCTGCCCTCCATATATTGGATGTGTGCCTGAGTGGTGGATGTTATGCTTTATAGCCTGTATGATATATTGTATTACCGACCTATGGTCTATTGACTGCCCATTGTAGGACCGTGACAACTTGTCCATTCATCCCGCCGGGAGTCTGGAGGTTCTCTTCGGGCAGGCCAGTATGACTCAGTGGGCCGGCCACCTGCACCACTCCCATAGGGTACACGGGAGGTGGGACCGTATCCCATTCCAGCTGGCACCATTCCCGAGAGGCGAGGGTTATATTCCTCGTGTCACATACGTTCATATTGAGTTATTATTTATACGCTATATGCGCCGGACTATTATTATAAGATAATAAAATGGGTAAATGTATGACAACATGTTTATATGTTTAAGTTGTGACGTGTGCATGTGCTCTAGCATCTTCCTTTGTATGTGTTTGGTTAGCTAACGGTGTAATGCCGTGTTGTAGACTTTGCAGGTTAGGACACTGCAGAGTGATCCAGACGGGGCGATCTGCTGAGGGCTCTGTACACTGGGGTTATACTCGTGGATGGGTATTTTGGATATGTATATATATATGATATGTTTTGTTGTACTCAGCAGTTGTATAAACCTTTTGACATGTTTATATATCAGTTTTATGTTTTGGTTTTAATCTGTTGGTGTCTTGTTGTAAGATCGGTGAAATTGTTGTCAAGCTAGGGTTAGGATCCATTGTGAGATCCTAGCCGATAACACCTCGAGTCCCGCTGATTCGGGGTGTTACAAAGGTGGTATCAGAGCCCAGGTTGACAACAATGGCACTAGTAATCTGCAATAAAGTTCGAATAGATAAATAAATAGAACCCGAAAGGGGTCTGACTTTTCAAAAGGTTTTGGTTTTGAAATGAGTACAAAACGTTTTGGGATATCCTGTACGTGAGCCATCGCCCCTCTGAAGATCTCGACAGTATAGGTATATATATGTATAGATAGATACTATCTATTGTGATGATGTGTTATATACCTATACATACGGCATATATATTGCCATCGGAGTTGGGTTTTATGTCCTCTGCAGAGGGTTCAGACTAGAACCTTACCTGCAGCAGGACGGGGTAGAGGCAGACCTCCGTTAGGTAGAGGACGGGGTAGGATCCCTGCTGCTGAGCTGCGTGCAGCAGAGGACGTTCAGGCAGAGATTGCTGAGAGTGCCGCCCCTGAGATGGGGGAAGGCATAGCTGGGGGACAGGGTCCACAGCGAGTCCAGTCAGCAGACTCGGATCGTGTCTCCATGGAGGGACCAGCCTTCCGTGATTACATCCGGCGGGTTGAGGAGGCTGCCAGGGCAGGTAGACGTGCCCCAGATCTACCAGCGCAGGAGGGGCCATCTGAGAGGTCCCACACCGTTACACAGGTGCCAGCTGCACCGGCACCTATTGTTGAGGTCGTCTGAGTACAGGAGGAGTATAGAGGGCCTCGACCAGACAGTTGGTTGAAGGCTTTCCATCAGATGAGAGTACCCCCCTTTCTCTGGGAAGGTGGGGTTGAAGGTAGAGTTGTGGATAGGACACGTAGACTCGGCTCTGGAGTCTATTCGGTGTCCAGCTGATAGACATGTTGGATTAGTGCAGAGCTTGTTCAGGGAGTTAGCGCAGCACTGGTGGAGATCCGTACAAGGTCAGGTCATCAGTTATGAGCAGATGAGGTCTATGATCCGAGAGCTGCCCTGCCTCGCTGAGGAAGGAGAGACTGAGGGATTTTGTGGAGGCCGGGTTCGAGGATGTGCCAGTTTCTGAGGCCATCCGGAGGTTTCAGGAGGAGCTGGCACTGTTAGGACCAGCTGCACCTCCTGCTGATCAACATGTGTATCTGTTTTCCCGACGGCTGAGGGATGCCACCCGGGCTTATATGGCGGGATTTCATTGTGAATCCCTGATGGGATTACCAGGATCGAGCCTCTGACTATGAGCGTGAGCGGGTCAGTCAGAGGAGAGCTTCTCAGATTAGGGGGTCTGAGAAGAGGCAGCGTACCGGGCAGACTAGCGGTACGGCTGGAGCTGCTGGGTTAGGGCGAGGTCAGAGTCGCCAGAGTCAGCCTTCGCCTACACCGGCTACTAGTAGAGCTCGACAGTGCTATAACTGTGGAGAGCAGGGACATATTAGGCCAGAGTGCCCGAGACAGCCGGTGACTTGCTTTCACGTGTGGTGGGTGAGGTCACAGAGCAGTGTTCTGCCGTCAGGGCGGAGCTTCTTCACAACAGGGTTTCTTCACCTGCTGGTGGAGCTGGGGGTGGACAGAGGCCACCTCAGCAGCAGCAGACACAGGGACAACAGAAGGTCCCAGATCGTCAGACGGCTCAGGGATCTGCTCTTGGCCGAGCAGAGGTAGAGGTCGTGGTGGGAGCACCACTGACACCCGTGGCCCTCAGGGCCGAGTTTTTGAGCTGAGGAGTGCAGAGGAGCCGCTGCACCTACTGCTACAGGTACCATTCTGATTTATGGCTTACCTGTTCGTGTTTTGTTTGACACGGGTGCTACGCACTCATTCATATCTGTTGCTTGTGTTGAGCGTCTGGGTCTAGACACTGTAGAGGGGATGCCCTTTATTATAGGGCTACCCAATGGGGGTAGGGTCAGAGGTACCCGTGAGATCCATGACTGTCCCATTTCTGTAGGGACCCGTGTGCTTTTAGTTGACTTCTTTGTCATGCCGCTGGAGCATGAGAAGTCATCCTTGGTATGGATTGGATGGATAGGCATTCTGCGGTTTTAGATGTGGGTAGGAGGACTGTCACCCTCTCTACCGAGTCTGGTCAGTTAGCGGTTTTCCGAGGTTGGGACCTCGGAAGGTAGGCATGGTTATCAGTGCTATACAGGCAGCTAGGTTGATTGCCCAGGGTTGTGAGGCCTTCTGTGTTACGCCATGAAGGAGGGGGAGAGTCCAGCCTTAGAGGATATCCCAGTGGTTGATGAGTTTGTGGATGTGTTTGCTGAGCCGTCCAGTTTGCCACCTCAGAGGAGTGTGGACTTTGGGATTGATTTAGAGCCGGGTACGAGACCGATCTCGAAGGCCCCATACCGGATGGCGCCTGTCGAGATGTTAGAGCTGAAGAAGCAACTCGAGGAGTTGGCTGAGAAGGGCTTCATTCGCCCTAGCGTATCCCCATGGGGGGCACCGGTCCTCTTCGTACGGAAGAAGGACGGATCGTTGAGGCTATGCATAGATTACCGAGAGCTGAATAAGGTGACCATCAAGAACAAGTATCCGTTGCCGCGCATTGATGATTTGTGGATCAGTTACAGGGAGCTTCAGTGTTCTCCAGGATAGACCTGCGCTCAGGATATCACCAGCTGAGGTGAGAGAGCAGGATGTGCACAGGACGGCATTTCGGACCCGTTATGGACACTACGAGTTTGTAGTGATGCCATTCGGGCTCACGAATGCCCCGGCAGTTTTCATGGAGTTGATGAACAGCATCTTCATCGACTTCCTGGATCAGTTTGTGGTGGTCTTTATAGATGACATCCTGGTGTACTCTCGCAGCAGAGAGGAGCATGCAGGACATTTGAGGACGGTACTACAGGTTTTGCGGATAGAGAACTTTATGCGAAGTTCTCTAAGTGCGAGTTTTGGATGCCAGAGGTAGCATTCCTGGGTCATATTGTTTCCGCCGAGGGGATCAAGGTTGATCCGGCGAAGATTGAGGCAGTAGCGGCATGGATGACACGACGAACGTCAAGGAGGTACGTAGCTTCCTTGGCCTAGCCGGTTATTACAGACGCTTTGTGGAGGGATTTTCCGTGATTGCCCGTCCACTGACGAGTTTGCTGAGGAAGACTACCAGATTTGTGTGGTCTGATCAGTGTATGCGGAGTTTTGAGGAGCTGAAGAGACGTTTGACGTCTGCTCCTGTTTTGGCACAGCCAGACTTCGTGGTTTACAGTGATGCATCCAAGCTTGGCTTGGGATGTGTGTTGATGCAGCGGGGCAGAGTGATTGCTTATGCGTCTCGACAGCTGAAGACGTATGAGGAGAACTACCCGACTCATGATCTGGAGTTGGCCGCGGTAGTTCATGCACTGAAGATTTGGAGACATTACCTGTATGGTGCCACATGCCAGATCTTCACCGACCATCAGAGTTTGAAGTATATTTTTACGCAGCGGGAGTTGAATAACCCAGCGTAGGTGGCTCGAGCTGATTAAGGATTTTGACTTGGAGATTCTGTATCATCCGGGGAAGGCGAACGTTGTCGCCGACGCCCTGAGCCGGAAGACGCCTCGAGAGCAGGCGATCGCGAGATTGACAGTACAGTCTCAGCTGCAGAGAGACCTGAGATGGTTAGAGTTGGACATCCAGTTTCCTGATGAGGATGCCCGACTGAGTATCTTAGAGGTTCTACCTGATCTGTTGGGGAGATCCAACAGAAGCAGGAGACCTGCCCGATGTTGCTGAGGATACGGGAGAGGATGTCTCGAGATGAGGCACCAGTTCCTTCTGGGGGCAGATGGAGTGTTGAGACGCCGAGGTCGCGTCTGTGTACCTGCTGACGCAGATTTACGTCAGAGGATTCTACAGGAGGCTCACTGTACACCTTACTCGGTACATCCAGGTACGAGTAAGATGTATCAGGATTTGAGACGTATATACTGGTGGGGGGCTGAAGCCCGATGTGGCCAGATTTGTGGCACAGTGTGCGACCTGCCAGCAGGTCAAGATCGAGCATTTCAGACCTGGGGGCGAGCTTCATCCACTTCCTGTTCCACAGAGGAAGTGGGAAGACGTCACCATGGATTTTGTGACCGGATTGAGATTGAGCCGGGGTTATGATGCTATCTGGGTCATTGTGGACAGATTGACGAAGACGGCACGTTTTGTTCCGATCAGGGAGACGTGGCCGTGAGCAGACTGGCTGAGGAGTACACTAGGCAGATAGTGAGACTCCATGGGGTGCCGAGGACGATCGTCTCTGACAGAGATGGGCGATTTACCTCGAGGTTTTGGCAGCAGATTCAGACTGCCCTGGGGACGAGTTTACATTTCACGACGGCGTTTCATCCTCAGACCGATGGTCAGTCAGAGAGGACCATTCAGACGCTGGAGGATATGCTGCGAGCTTGTGTGTTGGATTGGGGACAAGTGTGGACGGATCACCTCCCACTAGTTGAGTTCTCATACAACAACAGCTGGCATGCATCTATTGGGATGGCCCCATATGAGGCACTGTATGGACAGAGATGTCGGACTCCGTTATGCTGGGATGAGCAGAGCAGTGTCAGCGGTATAGCCCCTGATCAGATTCAGGATGATATGGCCCGAGTAGCCCTGATTAGAGAGCGACTGCTGACGGCTCAGAGCCGTCAGAAGTCGTATGCAGACAGGAGGCGCAGACCTCTAGAGTTCCGAGTTGGAGCCCATGTGTGGCTGAGAGTGTCCCCGACACGAGGTGTGAGGAGATTCGGCATTAAGGGGAAGTTGAGCCCCCGATATGTCGGACCATTCGAGATTCTGGATCGGGTTGGGAGCGCAGCCTACAGATTGGCTTTGCCTCCGAGATTAGAGGGTGTTCACCCTGTGTTCCACGTGTCTCAGCTGAGGGAGTATATACCAGACCCGAGACACATTGTGAGTTATGATGATTTGGTGGTTGAGCCGGACCACACGTTTGCTGAGCATCCTATTGCAGTCCTAGAGCGAGGTATGAGACGCCTGCGTTCGAAGGACATTCCTATGTTGAGGATACAGTGGTCGAGACGTGGACCTGAGGAGGCTACTTGGGAGACTGAGGATAGTATCCAGAGGAACTATCCAGAGTTCTATGCTGGGATAGAGGTACCAGTGGGATCGCCGGGTAGATCTTAGTATTACCTCGGTGAGTGTTATATGCTTATGTGTTTATGTGCTTATATGCCATACTGTGTTTATTTCGTGCTAGCTGTGATGTGTGTATGATCTGTTACAGATCCTGTTGTGCTAGTACGACCGATAGGTATAGCTGGAGATGGTTCTTACCTCCATGCTATCTCGAGATATGTAGGATTGGATGGAGATATCTTCTCCATGCCCCGATGTTGGTTTGGCTAGAGACGCTTCTCTCTATGCCCCGGATAGGATTGTGATCTTTTGCGGAGATGATGTTTCTCCACGCCCGTGTTGAGGTTATAGCGTATGGTTGAGGCAGGTATGTGTTATGATACCTCTATTTAGAGAGATGTAAGAGCCGTAGTCTTTCGGGCCGAGACCGGACCTTGGCCGAGATTAGCTTTGGCCGAGGTTGGTCTTGCCGCCCCCGCGGTGAGTGCGCCGCCCCTGCTGCTTGGACCGCCCCTGCGGTTTCCGGCGGCTGCAGCCGTCTTCTTGACCTTGTTGACCCGTGCTTTACCCTTTACTTTGCTCCTTCTTACCTTTGGCTGATCAAGGGTTTCTTCATCTTCTTCTCCAGCTTCTCTCCACGTTCTTTGCTTCCCTTGCTCCCTTGGATCTTGTTCTTGAGTTGTGGAAGAGTTTTGTGAGAGTTTTGTGTGTGTGGTACCTTGTGTGAGTGTTGGCTGAGGTTATGCTGGGCTTGGAAGCCAGCCTTGGTAGGTTGAGCTCTCCTGCAGCCTTAGACCACAAGTGTGGTAAGGTTTCTTCTCCTCTCTTCTTTCTTTCTTGCCTTCCTTCATAGCTTAGGATTAGATGATTGCCTAGGCACGTTTTGATGCTGGTATGTGTATGTATGTGTTGGGTTTGGCTTTGGATGAGAGAAGACGGGAATTGATCACGTGAAGGACCGGAGAAACGCAGAATCACGCTCTGCGCAGTCGCCGCCCCGCGGCCGTGAGTCACCGCCCCCGCGGCGACATTGTCCAGGCGCCAGCGCCGCCCACGTTCCGTGTCACCGCCCCGCGGCCATCCCGCCGCGCCCGCGCCACCTGCTTTCGCCCCTGCGTCCCTTGTGACCCGCAGGTGCGTTTTGTCCCGGATCTACCTAAGGCTAGGTAGATCCTTTTCCTTCCTAGTATGAGTGTTAGTAGCATGCTAGGTGCGAGTTGAGGTTAGAATGAGTTGAGTACGGAACTGTTATGCCGGTTACGGCCTTGAGGATTACGAGTTGGAATATGATCCGTATGGATCCCTTGGGTCTAGGTGTGACCCCTTGTATGGATATGTATATGATGTATGCGTTATACTTGTTTAGGTTGAGTTGATCTCCAGAGCGGAGCCGAGTATTCTGAGTCTGTGACTCCCGAGGTTGAGGTAAGTCCATAGGACTTACTTAGCTGCCCTCCATATATTGGATGTGTGCCTGAGTGGTGGATGTTATGCTTTATAGCCCGTATGATATATTGTATTACCGACCTATGGTCTATTGACTGCCCATTGTAGGGCCGTGACAACTTGTCCATTCATCCCGCTGGGAGTCTGGAGGTTCTCTACGGGCAGGCCAGTATGGCTCAGTGGGCCGGACACCTGTCCACTCCCATAGGGTACACGGGAGGTGGTACCGGATCCCCACTCCAGCTGGCACTATTCCCGAGAGGCGAGGGTTATATTCCTCGTGTCACATACGTTCATATTGAGTTATTATTTATACGCTGTATGCGCCGGACTATTATTATAAGATAATAAAATGGGTAAATGTGTGACAACATGTTTATATGTTTAAGTTCTGACGTGTGCATGTGCTCTAGCATCTTCCTTTGTATGTGTTTGGTTAGCTAACGGTGTAATGCCGTGTTGTAGACTTTGCAGGTTAGGACACTGCAGAGTGATCCAGACGGGGCGATCTGCTGAGGGCTCCGTACACTGGGGTTATACTCGTGGATGGGGGATATGTATATATATATATATGTGGTATGTACTCAGCAGTTGTATAAACCTTTTGACATGTTTATATATCAGTTTTATGTTTTGGTTTTAATCTGTTGTGCCTTGTTGTAAGATCGGTGAAATTCTTGTCAGGCTAGGGTCAGGATCCATTGTGAGATCCTAGCCCGGTAGCACCTCGAGTCCCGCGGATTCGGGGTGTTACAGTTGTCATATCTTAAGAACCTTGAAGAGGGCATATAACTCCTTATCATATGTGGAATAGTTGAGGGTAGCTCTTTTTAGTTTTTCCGAGAAATACACAATTGGTCTACCTTCTTGCATTAATACACCTCCAATTCCTATTCCTGACGCATCGCATTCGACTTCGAAAGGTTTATTGAAGTCATGTAGGCTCAAAAAAGGGGCTTGTGTGAGCTGCGCCTTTAGTGTATCAAATGCCGTATGCTGCTCCTCTCCCCAAATGAACTTACTATTCTTCTTTGTGATTTCGTTCAAAGGAGCTGCTATCGTACTGAAATCCTTCAAAAATCTAAGATAGAAACTAGCCAAGCCGTGAAAACTCCGGATCTGTGTTGCTGATTTGGGGGTGGGCCAGTCTTGTATGGCCTTGATCTTGCCTTCATCTACCTGCAACCCTTGTGAGCTCACAACGAAGCCTAAGAATGTGACTTGGTCGGTACATAGCTCACATTTCTTAAGGTTGGCATAGAGGCGTTGGCTGCGCAGGGTCTGGAGTACGTCCCTAAGGTGCTGCTCGTGCTTCTTGAGGTCTTGGCTATAGATAAGTATATCATCAAAATAGACGACCACAAATTTACCTATAAAAGGTCTAAGAACGTGGTTCATAAGACGCATGAAGGTGCTAGGGGAATTGGTTAAGCCAAAAGGCATTACCAACCACTCATATAGGCCAAATTTGGTCTTGAAGGCCGTCTTCCACTCGTCCCCTTCTCTCATCCTAATCTGATGATATCCACTCCGAAGGTCTATCTTAGAGAAAATATGAGCTCCATGCAACTCATCTAGCATGTTATCAAGTCGTGGTATAGGGTGCTTGTACTTGACGGTATTGTTGTTGATAGCTCTACAGTCGACACACATCCTCCAGCTGCTGTCTTTCTTTGGTACCAAAAGGACGGGTACAACACATGGACTTAAGCTTTCTCGTACATATCCCTTATCTAGCAATTCTTGTATCTGTGTTTGGACCTCATGTGTCTCCTTTGGGTTCATCCGGTATGCAGGACGATTTGGTAGAGCTGCGCCGGGCATGAAGTCAATCTGAGTTCAATCCCTCGGATTGGTGGCAAGCCAAGTGGTAGTTCTTCTAGGAAGACGTCCTGAAATTCAACCATGACCTGTTGGATATTGTCGGGTAATGCACGATCATCAGAACGGGAACTCTCATCACCTTTGCTCAATAGCATAAGGTTGGTGTCGGAGTCAAGGAAATCAGTGTGGAACGTTTCTCGGGACGGCTTGCAATCCTCTTCCGCGTCAGTAATTTCTGGTTGCGTGATGGTGGGGTTAGAGTCCTGTGGTCTCCTCTTAACCTTTGTCTTGATCTCCTCGGGGCTCATAGGTCTAAGCACACAAGTAGTTCCTTGAAACTTAAAGAAATATTGATTAGTACGCCCTTTATGCTTCACATCCCGTTCATACTGCCATGGGCAACCCAATAACAAGTGGCAAGTATCCATAGGGGCGACATCACACAGAATGGTATCCGCATACTTTCCTAGGTGGAAGCTCACGTGGACTTGCTTATCAATGATTGCTTCGCCTTCCTTATTCAGCCAGGAGATCTTGTAGGGTCTAGGATGGTCAATCAAAGCGAGCTTGTTGATCATTTCGTAGCTAGCGAGGTTGCAACAACTACCTCTATCTATAATCATATTGCATACCCTTTCTTTAACAAAGCATCGACTACGGAAGATGTTTTCTCTTTGCTCCACTGATTGATTCATGTCTCTTATGCCTGTCATATGTATTATCAAGAAAATAATACTATTCTCGCCTGCAATTTCTCAACTAAAGTCAATTAATCTTGAAGAAAGAAAAATTAAAAGTAGCTTGAAAATAAATAGGCAAGGGAAGGCTCAAGAAGGAACAAAAGGGCTTGAAGCAAAGGAATTTGAATGGTGCCCTGCAAGGAACCAAAAGGGTGTAACAAAAGAATATTCACAGGGATATAAACAATATGAACAAAAGAAATGCTCCCTTTCTTTGGAACGGAAAGGTATTTTGTGCAGGGAACTCAAAAGGTAAAAAAAAATGATCGGTTCCGTTCCTGTTCTCGTTTCCGCTCCTCTTCTAATTTCTCTTTTTTTTTTTCTTTTTTTTTTTGTAAATGCCGAAACCCTAGGAGGGTTTGGCAAAGTTGCTGCCGGGTGGCGTCGACTGGGGCTGCTGCAGCGGCGGCTGGGGACCAAAAGAGGGCCGGTGGCGGCTGGCGGACGGCTGCGGCCAAATCCGGCGGGATCAAGGTGAACCGGGGCTGCAAGGGGGCGGGTGAGGCGGCTGGGGGGTGATGAACGGTTGGTGGTGGCGGCTGGTGGTTGCAGACTGGCGGGGTGGGGTGGCAGGCGGCCAACTAGGGCGGAGGGGCTCCGGCGGCGGGGTTTTCCGGCGTGAAGGGGTGAAACCGAGAGGGTTTCACGGTGGGGTGGGGCTGCTGGGGGTGGCGGAGGCCGGCAGGGGCCGGAGAAGGTGGTGGGGTGGTGCTGGCGGCGCTGGGGGTGGCCGGCAAGGGTGTAGCGGCGGCGGAACTAGGGTTCCGGCACCGAAAAATTATTTTATTTTATTTTATTTTAATTATTTTTTTTGAAGGGCTGAACCCAAGAGGGGCCAGATGGGGGTTTTTTGTGGTGTTGTGGGTGGGTGGTTGGCGGACTGAGGCGGCGCTGGCGGCGGGAAAGGGGGATCTCGGTCGAGGCTGGCTGAGATGGAAGGCCGAGATCGGCTGAAAGTATTTTTTTTTTGATAGGGCAGCGGCTGCTGCGAGGGTAGGGGGGCGGTGATTCAAAAGTGACAGTGGCTAAAAGATCGTCTTGGTTGGTTTTCCCCAATTAGCCCGAATAGGTTTTCACAAGATGAATCGAGGTTTTGGCAAGAAAAAGTTTGAAACTTGGCCGAGTTATGGTGAGATAATTCAGGCCACAATTAATCATTTTCAAGATATTGAATTTAGATTGTGAAAAAGCAGAGTGTCTAGCGTGAATAGAACAACTAACCGTAGCTTTTCTGCTCCCAATCGCTTGTTTTTGTTGAAGCTTCTCGACGAGTCTTGAAAGCTTCGATTTTTTCTTCTTGACGGCGGTTGGTGTTGATGAACCTTAGCTCTGATGCCAATTTGATGCGGGGTTATGCCGCGAGGGTTGCCCGATCTTTCAACATCATGTACTAGATAGAAGTAGAGATGGATGAGACGTGAGATGATGTAGAGAAACGTGTGATATTGATGGATGAGGGATCCGGTGATTGGGATGGACCGTAGAAGGATAGACTGGTTGAATTCCGAGAAGGAATTCTTCCGCTATAATCTTGAACTACGAGAGAAAGACGGATGGATCTCAAGAACACAAGAACTCGCCTAGAGATCGAAGAGAGACCAGTCTTGGAATCCACCAAGGTGGACGGCTCTCCTATGCTGCTAAGCTAGGGTTGGACGTGAATCCACACGTCCGGTTGAATAGGAATCCACCTATTCAGGGTTTCTCGAATCCACGAGAGAGTAATACTGAAAAGTATCAAATGTGTTTATTATCAAAGTTGTCCTCAAAGTGCACGTTCCAGATGTAACACCCCAAATTCGCGGGACTCGGGGTGCTACGGGCGAGACCTCACAATGGGTCCCGACCCTTAGCTTGACAACAATTTCACTGGACCTTCCAACAAGACACAAATAAAGGCGAAAACTAAAAACCATTTTTAATGCATATGGAAACGAAAAGTAACAAATACAAAGCGGAAACTCAGCCGAGTCCTCAAAACAACACAAACCCGATCCGAAAGTCTAAAACGTATAACAACATCCCCAAACAAACGATATACAACATGACCCAAAACCATCCCCGTCCTATAATGTACGGAGACCCCGGCTGTCCACTCCTCCACCTCACTCGGCGGCGTCCCTAACCTGCAACTCATCTACAACACGGTTTAAAACCGTTAGCTCATATTCTAGGCATTAGAAAAGCGGTGAAGGCACAAACACATATATAGCACAAAACATAAATCACACAAGTCCGGTTTATTATCTTTTTATTATTAAGTCGTATTCCGTTCTAATTCAACTTCCGTTGTGACACGAGACCACAGTGGTCTCGCCTCGGTCCTTTACCGGCAAGGAATGGTGCGGATGCATCCGCCCGTATACCCGCCGGACTCGTCGCCGAGAACCTCCTAGACCCCGCTAGGGCTAGGCAGATGATGTCACCGCCCGTTATCATACACTTGGGCCAACACATATATAAGGTCGGTGGTCCTAATTACCGGGTTCAATGTTATAACAAAAGCACAAACACACACCACCAAACACACATCAATGATAATACATAGAATACGATCTAAGTAAGTCCGGAGACTTACCTCGTCACCAAACCCAAGTCACCACACTCTTGCTTCCCTTAAGGAGGAAGCCCACAACCTGCTCAGAAGATATATGCATATCAATACATACTCACTCTCAAGAAGTCTTAGACTTCACTCTTAGTGATCTATGCAAGATCACCTAACCCTCAAACTAGGAATGCATCCTAGGTCCCAAGTACTCACCACACACTCTCCACACATGAAACAGCTCACAACAATTCATAAATCCGCAAGATAATCCTCAACCAAAGAGGCACAAGTTAGCCTAGAAGGTCAATCATGCTCACATGCTCATATCCATCACTTACATCGAGCCTTAAGGGCTCCTAGGTTCACAACCACTAAGTGGCATTCCAAGATACTCTAGATCCATCCTAGGCATGATACTAACAAGATCCAACATCAATACTAAGGAAGGAACAAAGAGGAAAGGAGAGGAGGAACCTACTGTCGAAGAAACGCAGTCGCGGAGTCAAGCTGGCGCCCCGGCGGAGCAGGAGCCGCCCCTGCGGAACCAGAGGCCGCCCCCTGCAGCGCTGCCGGCCGCACCCGCGGCGGAAGGGAGCCGCCCCGCGGCCGTCGTGTCCTGGAGCCCCGGAGCCTGCCGCCGCCCCCGCGGCGGTGCCGAGCTGCACCCGCGGCGGTGCTGTGCCGCTCCCGCGGCCGTGCTGAGCCGTGAGCCTGCCGCCGCCCCCGTGGCCATGCCAAGCCGCACCCGCGGTGGTGCTGGTCCGCTCCCGCGGCTGTTCTGAGCCGCCCCTGCGGCTGGCCGCGCCCGCGGGCGTGATGATCCGCCCCGCGGTCGTGTTGCAGAACGTCGTCTTCTTCGTCTTCGATCGTGGATCCTTGGCTCCAAAGTCCTTCTTCTCTTGCTAGGTCTTCTCCAAACACTCACCACTGATCTTAGGCTCCTCTCCACGACCTAATCGAGCTAAGAACGCAGCCATGCAAAGAGTTGAGTAAAAGCTCTCAAAAGCTTCATCCATGGCTATGGATGAAGGAGGGAAGAAGAAAGAGGGAAAACAGCAAGAAGAGAGGGGAGGGAGAGGAAGGAGCTTACCAAACTTGATCTGGAATCCTTCCACTGCAGTCCACACATGCAAGAGTTGCAATCCAAGTGGAAGAAGAGAAGAGAGTGAATCAAACGTGAATGACCAAGATAGGAGAGAGAGAGGGAGGGGACAAGGGTTGTCAAGGGAGATGGGACAACAACTTTCATGTCACATCACCCCGGAACGAGGGGTCGGAAATGACCCCTTGTCACTTGTAACCCGGAACGAAGGGTCGGAAAGCGGGAAAAAGGTAAAAACGACGAGTCGGCTCGGGATTTTCTTAGGAATAAATCCCGGCACTCGGCATCTCGGGATTACGGGATAACTACGAGGTGCTCTAAGTCCGGAATAAAATTAATAATATTCCGGGCGTTACACCAGATGCCTTATATAGGCATGAGGAGGAGGTCCAAATGTCTCACATGGGTTGCGGACTTGATCCAAGATCGAGCCCGGAAAGAATAAAAGAAATGAAATAACATGCGAAAAGATAAGATCGGATCTCTAAGAGATAGGATCAAACTAACAACGGATAAGGTCAAATCTTTAAGAGATAAATGACCTTCTAGAAACTTTTAATGGCATACAATAAAAGGCGAAACCCAAATTAAAATTGTCTCAAAATGGGCTGAAAATTGATAAACTTGTTGGGTTTAATTTAGCCACTTAAATTAGCCCAACTTCCTTCTTCCTCCAAGGTTTCTGCACGTGCTTCTAAAACGTCATTGGGTTGTTCAATTTCAGTCGAGATTTGTGGTTGCACGTGCAAAACCATCCTGGAACATCCTTCTAATACTTCCATCTTAATGTAACATCTTTCTAATTGATGCATCTCCTTTCCTAGTTGTTCGCCCATGCGTTTGGCTTGTGCTCTTGTAATTGGTTCAGTAGGAAGTATTGGTTGAGATGCTCCCGCATCAATTAGCCTGCTCAAACATTACCTTTATGAGCGCTCTTGCCTATGAACATGCNCGCCATGCCAGCTAGGGTACACGGGAGGTGGGACCGTATCCCATTCCAGCTGGCACCATTCCCGAGAGGCGAGGGTTATATTCCTCGTGTCACATACGTTCATATTGAGTTATTATTTATACGCTATATGCGCCGGACTATTATTATAAGATAATAAAATGGGTAAATGTATGACAACATGTTTATATGTTTAAGTTGTGACGTGTGCATGTGCTCTAGCATCTTCCTTTGTATGTGTTTGGTTAGCTAACGGTGTAATGCCGTGTTGTAGACTTTGCAGGTTAGGACACTGCAGAGTGATCCAGACGGGGCGATCTGCTGAGGGCTCTGTACACTGGGGTTATACTCGTGGATGGGTATTTTGGATATGTATATATATATGATATGTTTTGTTGTACTCAGCAGTTGTATAAACCTTTTGACATGTTTATATATCAGTTTTATGTTTTGGTTTTAATCTGTTGGTGTCTTGTTGTAAGATCGGTGAAATTGTTGTCAAGCTAGGGTTAGGATCCATTGTGAGATCCTAGCCGATAACACCTCGAGTCCCGCTGATTCGGGGTGTTACAAAGGTGGTATCAGAGCCCAGGTTGACAACAATGGCACTAGTAATCTGCAATAAAGTTCGAATAGATAAATAAATAGAACCCGAAAGGGGTCTGACTTTTCAAAAGGTTTTGGTTTTGAAATGAGTACAAAACGTTTTGGGATATCCTGTACGTGAGCCATCGCCCCTCTGAAGATCTCGACAGTATAGGTATATATATGTATAGATAGATACTATCTATTGTGATGATGTGTTATATACCTATACATACGGCATATATATTGCCATCGGAGTTGGGTTTATGTCCTCTGCAGAGGGTTCAGACTAGAACCTTACCTGCAGCAGGACGGGGTAGAGGCAGACCTCCGTTAGGTAGAGGACGGGGTAGGATCCCTGCTGCTGAGCTGCGTGCAGCAGAGGACGTTCAGGCAGAGATTGCTGAGAGTGCCGCCCCTGAGATGGGGGAAGGCATAGCTGGGGGACAGGGTCCACAGCGAGTCCAGTCAGCAGACTCGGATCGTGTCTCCATGGAGGGACCAGCCTTCCGTGATTACATCCGGCGGGTTGAGGAGGCTGCCAGGGCAGGTAGACGTGCCCCAGATCTACCAGCGCAGGAGGGGCCATCTGAGAGGTCCCACACCGTTACACAGGTGCCAGCTGCACCGGCACCTATTGTTGAGGTCGTCTGAGTACAGGAGGAGTATAGAGGGCCTCGACCAGACAGTTGGTTGAAGGCTTTCCATCAGATGAGAGTACCCCCTTTCTCTGGGAAGGTGGGGTTGAAGGTAGAGTTGTGGATAGGACACGTAGACTCGGCTCTGGAGTCTATTCGGTGTCCAGCTGATAGACATGTTGGATTAGTGCAGAGCTTGTTCAGGGAGTTAGCGCAGCACTGGTGGAGATCCGTACAAGGTCAGGTCATCAGTTATGAGCAGATGAGGTCTATGATCCGAGAGCTGCCCTGCCTCGCTGAGGAAGGAGAGACTGAGGGATTTTGTGGAGGCCGGGTTCGAGGATGTGCCAGTTTCTGAGGCCATCCGGAGGTTTCAGGAGGAGCTGGCACTGTTAGGACCAGCTGCACCTCCTGCTGATCAACATGTGTATCTGTTTTCCCGACGGCTGAGGGATGCCACCCGGGCTTATATGGCGGGATTTCATTGTGAATCCCTGATGGATTACCAGGATCGAGCCTCTGACTATGAGCGTGAGCGGGTCAGTCAGAGGAGAGCTTCTCAGATTAGGGGGTCTGAGAAGAGGCAGCGTACCGGGCAGACTAGCGGTACGGCTGGAGCTGCTGGGTTAGGGCGAGGTCAGAGTCGCCAGAGTCAGCCTTCGCCTACACCGGCTACTAGTAGAGCTCGACAGTGCTATAACTGTGGAGAGCAGGGACATATTAGGCCAGAGTGCCCGAGACAGCCGGTGACTTGCTTCACGTGTGGTGGGTGAGGTCACAGAGCAGTGTTCTGCCGTCAGGGCGGAGCTTCTTCACAACAGGGTTCTTCACCTGCTGGTGGAGCTGGGGGTGGACAGAGGCCACCTCAGCAACAGTAGACACAGGGACATCAGAAGGTCCCAAATCGTCAGACGGCTCAGGGATCTGCTCTTGGGCCGAGCAGAGGTAGAGGTCGTGGTGGGAGCACCACTGACACCCGTGGTCCTCAGGGCCGAGTTTTTGAGCTGAGGAGTGCAGAGGAGCCTGCTGCACCTACTGCTACAGGTACCATTCTGATTTATGGCTTACTTGTTCGTGTTTTGTTTGACACGGGTGCTACGCACTCATTCATATCTGTTGCTTGTGTTGAGCGTTAGGGTCTAGACACTGTAGAGGGGGATACCCTTTATTATAGGGCTACCCAATGGGGGTAGGGTCAGAGGTACCCGTGAGATATATGACTATCCCATTTCTGTAGGGACCCGTGTGCTTTTAGTTGACTTCTTTGTCATGCCGCTGGAGCATGATGAAGTCATCCTTGGTATGGATTGGATGGATAGGCATTCTGCGGTTTTAGATGTGGGTAGGAGGACTGTCACCCTCTCTACCGAGTCTGGTCAGTTAGCGGTTTTCCGAGGTTGGGACCTCGGGAAGGTAGGCATGGTTATCAGTGCTATACAGGCAGCTAGGTTGATTGCCCAGGGTTGTGAGGCCTTCTTGTGTTACGCCATGAAGGAGGGGGAGCGTCCAGCCTTAGAGGATATCCCAGTGGTTGATGAGTTTGTGGATGTGTTTGCTGAGCCGTCCAGTTTGCCACCTCAGAGGAGTGTGGACTTTGGGATTGATTTAGAGCCGGGTACGAGACCGATCTCGAAGGCCCCATACCGGATGACGCCTGTCGAGATGTTAGAGCTGAAGAAGCAACTCGAGGAGTTGGCTGAGAAGGGCTTCATTCGCCCTAGCGTATCCCCATGGGAGGCACCGGTCCTCTTCGTACGGAAGAAGGACGGATCGTTGAGGCTATGCATAGATTACCGAGAGCTTAATAAGGTGACCATCAAGAACAAGTATCCGCTGCCGTGCATTGATGATTTGCTGGATCAGTTACAGGGAGCTTGAGTGTTCTCAAGGATAGACCTGCGCTCAAGATATCACCAACTGAGGGTGAGAGAGCAGGATGTGCACAGGACGGCATTTCAGACCCGTTATGGACACTACGAGTTTGTAGTGATGTCATTCGGGCTCACGAATGCCCCGGCAGTTCTCATGGAGTTGATGAACAGCATCTTCATCGACTTGCTGTATCAGTTTGTGGTGGTCTTTATAGATGACATCCTGGTGTACTCTCGCAGCAGAGAGGAGCATTCAGGACATTTGAGGACGGTACTACAGGTTTTGCGGGATAGAGAACTTTATGCGAAGTTCTCTAAGTGCGAGTTTTGGATGCCAGAGGTAGCATTCCTGGGTCATATTGTTTCCGCCGAGGGGATCAAGGTTGATCCGGCGAAGATTGAGGCAGTAGCGGCATGGATGACACCGACGAACGTCAAGGAGGTACGTAGCTTCTTGGCCTAGCCGGTTATTACAGACGCTTTGTGGAGGGATTTTCCGTGATTGCCCGTCCACTGACGAGTTTGCTGAGGAAGACTATTTGTGTGGTCTGATCAGTGTATGCGGAGTTTTGAGGAGTTGAAGAGACGTTTGACGTCTGCTCCTGTTTTGGCACAGCTAGAGGGTACATCTGACTTCGTGGTTTACATTGATGCATCCAAGCTTGGCTTGGGATGTGTGTTGATGCAGCGCGGCAGAGTGATTGCTTATGCGTCTCGACAGCTGAAGACGTATGAGGAGAACTACCCGACTCATGATCTGGAGTTGGCCGCGGTAGTTCATGCACTAAAGATTTGGAGACATTACCTGTATGGTGCCACATGCCAGATCTTCACCGACCATCAGAGTTTGAAGTATATTTTTACGCAGCGGGAGTTGAATAACCGCCAGCGTAGGTGGCTCGAGCTGATTAAGGATTTTGACTTGGAGATTCTGTATCATCCGGGGAAGGCGAACGTTGTCATCGACACCCTGAGCCGGAAGACGCCTCGAGAGCAGGCGATCGCGAGATTGACAGTATAGTCTCAGCTGCAGAGAGACCAAAGATGGTTAGAGTTGGACATCCAGTTTCCTGATGAGGATGCTCGACTGAGTATCTTAGAGGTTCTACCTGATCTGTTGGGGGAGATCCAACAGAAGCAGGAGACCTGCCCGATGTTGTTGAGGATACGGGAGAGGATGTCTCGAGATGAGGCACCACAGTTCCTTCTGGGGGAAGATGGAGTGTTGAGACGCCAAAGTCGCATTTGTGTACCTGCTGACGCAGATTTACGTCAGAGGATTCTACAGGAGGCTCACTGTACACCTTACTCGGTACATCAAAGTACGAGTAAGATGTATCAGGATTTGAGACGTATATACTGGTGGGGTGGGCTGAAGCCCGACGTGGCCAGATTTGTGGCACAGTGTGCGACCTGCCAGCAGGTCAAGATCGAGCATTTCAGACCTGGGGGCGAGCTTCATCCACTTCCTGTTCCACAGAGGAAGTGGGAAGACATCACCATGGATTTTGTGACCGGATTGAGATTGTGCTGGGGTTATGATGCTATCTGGGTCATTGTGGACAGATTGCCGAAGACGGCACGTTTTGTTCCGATCAGGGAGACGTGGCCGGTGAGCAGACTGGATGAGGAGTACACTAGGCAGATAGTGAGACTTCATGGGGTGCCGAGGACGATCGTCTCTGACAGAGATGGGCGATTTACCTTGAGGTTTTGGCAGCAGATTCAGACTGCCCTGGGGACGAGTTTACATTTCACGACGGCGTTTCATCCTTAGACCGATGGTCAGTCAGAGAGGACCATTCAGACGCTGGAGGATATGCTGCGAGCCTGTGTGTTGGATTGGGGACAAGTGTGGACGGATCACCTCCCACTAGTTGAGTTCTCATACAACAACAGCTGGCATGCATCTATTGGAATGGCCCCATATGAGGCACTGTATGGACAGAGATGTCGGACTCCGTTATGCTGGGATGAGCAGAGCAGTGTCAACGGTATAGCCCCTGATCATATTCAGGATGATATGGCCCGAGTAGCCCTGATTAGAGAGCGACTGCTGACGGCTCAGAGCCGTCAGAAGTCGTATGCAGATAGGAGGCGCATACCTCTAGAGTTCCGAGTTGGAGCCCATGTGTGGCTGAGAGTGTCCCCGACACGAGGTGTGAGGAGATTCGGCATTAAGGGGAAGTTGAGCCCCCGATATGTCGGACCATTCGAGATTCTGGATCGGGTTGGGAGCGCAGCCTACAGATTGGCTTTGCCTCCGAGATTAGAGGGTGTTCACCCTGTGTTCCACGTGTCTCAGCTGAGGGAGTATATACCAGACCCGAGACACATTGTGAGTTATGATGATTTGGTGGTTGAGCCGGACCACACGTTTGCTGAGCATCCTATTGCAGTCCTAGAGCGAGGTATGAGACGCCTGCGTTCGAAGGACATTCCTATGTCGAGGATACAGTGGTCGAGACGTGGACCTGATGAGGCTACTTGGGAGACTGAGGATAGTATCCAGAGGAACTATCCAGAGGAACTATCCAGAGTTCTATGCTGGGATAGAGGTACCAGTGGGATCGCCTGGTAGATCTTAGTATTACCTCGGTGAGTGTTATATGCTTATGTGTTTATGTGCTTATATGTCATACTGTGTTTATTTCGTGCTAGCTGTGATGTGTGTATGATCTGTTACAGATCCTGTTGTGCTAGTACGACCGATAGGTATAGCTGGATATGGTTCTTACCTCCATGCTATCTCGAGTTATGTAGAATTGGATGGAGATATCTTTTCCATACCCCGATGTTGGTTTGGCTAGAGACGCTTCTCTCTATGCCCCGGATAGGATTGTGATCTTTTGCGGGAGATGATGTTTCTCCACGCCCGTGTTGAGGTTATAGCGTATGGTTGAGGCCAGGTATGTGTTATGATACCTCTATGATAGAGAGTGTATCCCGGTTTTGAGGTTATGTGCTTTCGAGGTTTATGCAAGTTTCGGGACGAAACTTGTTTTTAGGGGGGAAGAGATGTAAGAGCCGTAGTCTTTCGGGCCGAGACCGGACCTTGGCCGAGATTAGCTTTGGCCGAGGTTGGTCTTGCCGCCCCTGCGGCTGCTTGGACCGCCCTGCGGTTTCTGGCGGCTGCAGCCGTCTTCTTTGACCTTGTTGACCCGTGCTTTACCCTTTACTTTGCTCCTTCTTACCTTTGGCTGATCAAGGGTTTCTTCATCTTCTTCTCCAGCTTTCGCCCCTGCGTCCCTTGTGACCCGCAGGTGCGTTTTGTCCCGGATCTACCTAAGGCTAGGTAGATCCTTTTCCTTCCTAGTATGAGTGTTAGTAGCATGCTAGGTGCGAGTTGAGGTTAGAATGAGTTGAGTACGGAACTGTTATGTCGGTTACGGCCTTGAGGATTACGAGTTGGAATATGATCTGTATGGATCCCTTGGGTCTAGGTGTGACCCCTTGTATGGATATGTATATGATGTATGCGTTATACCTTGTTTAGGTTGAGTTGCTCTAGAGCGGAGCCGAGTATTCTGAGTCTGTGACTCCCGAGGTTGAGGTAAGTCCATAGGACTTACTTAGCTGCCCTCCATATATTGGATGTGTGCCTGAGTGGTGGATGTTATGCTTTATAGCCCGTATGATATATTGTATTACCGACCTATGGTCTATTGACTGCCCATTGTAGGACCGTGACAACTTGTCCATTCATCCCGCCGGGGGTCTGGAGGTTCTCTTCGGGCAGGCCAGTATGACTCAGTGGGCCGGCCACCTGCACCACTCTCATAGGGTACACGGGAGGTGGGACCGGATCCCATTCCAGCTGGCACCATTCCCGAGAGGCGAGGGTTATATTCCTCGTGTCACATACGTTCATATTGAGTTATTATTTATACGCTATATGCGCCGGACTATTATTATAAGATAATAAAATGGGTAAATGTGTGACAGCATGTTTATATGTTTAAGTTGTGACGTGTGCATGTGCTCTAGCATCTTCCTTTGTATGTGTTTGGTTAGCTAACGGTGTAATGCCGTGTTGTAGACTTTGCAGGTTAGGACACTGCAGAGTGATCCAGACGGGGCGATCTGCTGAGGGCTCCGTACACTGGGGTTATACTCGTGGATGGGTATTTTGGATATGTATATATATATGATATGTTTTGTTGTACTCAACAGTTGTATACACCTTTTGACATGTTTATATATCAGTTTTATGTTTTGGTTTTAATCTGTTGGTGCCTTGTTGTAAGATCGGTGAAATTGTTGTCAGGCTAGGGTCAGGATCCATTGTGAGATCCTAGCTGGTAGCACCTCGAGTCCCGCGGATTCGGGGTGTTACATATAATATGAATCAAGAGGTCTTTATAGGGTTGTAACGTGACCGGAGGTACGAAGAACATGGTGGTAAAGAAAAAAGTCATGTGCTATAAAGATCTAGGGATTAAGAGGATCGCTTTTACAACATCGGGAAGATCGGTTGAACGACTGTTGGTAATTGGTCGATTTACTACTAGATATTTTGGCCACAATATTCGCCTTCTAGAGTATCCTTAATTATTTCTTCCACTTTGATCTTCATGGTAAACATTACTTTTCTTCGTTTTAAGATTTGACAATTTGTAAGCCAACATCCCTTCTTTTTATCACTTATTCCGAGTGTATACTTGTTTTGTTTCTTTTCTTGGATGTACGACGCTTCAAGGAACTTCTTCATACTTTGTATTGCTTTTGTACCTTTGGTATTTCCAATGCTAAGAGTCTAATACTTGTATTTTTATTAATTTCCTCGGATGCACAACTTTACCTCTTAATCCTTGGATAGGTCATACGGGGCAAAGACATGGCTATAAAATTTTATGACTAACAAAAAAAGGAATATTAAGGAAAGAAGTGGATGAATAGATGGAAACATAATCAAAAGGTGGAAAGGGGGTATGGGTTAAACAAAGAACGCTCAATCATTGTCGCATATAGTAACCCTACTTATAGATGAAAACATGAAGTTCGATATGGGTAGTTAGCGGGTCGGGCAACAAAGATTGTATGACCAAGAACCAAGGTTTTATCACTAACAAGTTGAAAAATATGACGAGATAAAATTATCATAATTCCACAAGACAAGCATAGATGTTCGACATGAAAATAAGAAGCCTAGTTTTATTGAAAATTGCAATATGTGATCAAAATATTTCATTTCAATTCCTCCAATTTGAACACATAAAAAACAATACAAAACAATTGTCTAAATGGAAAAGGTAACCTCCTTTCCTTAGACGGAAGAAGCACACTGATTAAAACCAACATATCTGCCAAATCAATCCATACAATGCAAAAACTTCACGATTGAACCACAATCATGAATAGGTTGACAAAAAGTCTAGGAGGTTCAGGCTTGAGAAAATCGAGTAACACATATATAGCCAAGCAAATAAAACTCTTGTGAAAAATTTTAGTTGAACCAAACAAGTTTTGGGTCAAAAAGACTCAAAATCAATTAAAAAAAATACTTAAAAACGCAGACCTTTTAATTACAAGAAAATGGGAACCACTTCATGGAAATGAAATAACTTAATTAAACTCCTTTAAGAATTCAAACAAGGTCTACAATGACATGTTGTTGATGGTTTTTACTTATATCATGTTTTTATGCTATCTTTCTAGTGTTGTTTTCATGTGTTTTTTCTTAGTTTTTGCATGGGAAAAACATTTACATCTTTACTAGTGCTTAAATATATCAAAGAATGTCTACTCCCCTTATGTTTTGTGTTTTAGGTGATTTAGGCCCAAGTTGGAGCTAAAAAGTTCAAAACTCATCAAGTCTAAGGAGCCCCCATATCATCAAGGAAGGAAACAAGAAAGAATCCTTGGAGCATGGGGCAAAAAGAGGCTAGGAACCAACAAAGAAGATGAAAACCTCACCAAAGGAGAAGCCAAGTTACTTAGGTTGAATGAAAATCCACTCAGACGAAGGAGAAATATTCACTCCCATGATGAAGAACATCCACTCGGCCTGAGTGTACCAAGCTCACCCATGCAAACTGGAATATGTCAACTACGTTCGAGTGAAAATCCACCCGGGAGAAGAAGAAATTTCCACTCGATTGACCACTTGATTTGGTGAGAAGACTTGAGCTCAAATGCATCCAAAATTTCCCTTTTACTTGATGGAAAAAGATGTTTTTTTCACTCCACTCAATCGATCTAAAGTACACATGGATCAAGTGAAACGATAAGATTGGATGAAGAAGAAACAATCGGCAAGCCACTCGATCAAGTGGATCCATCAACATGGATCGAGAGAAATGGAAAACCCGGACGAAGGCAAAATTATAATTGCCGGTCACTTGCAAAAGGTAGTTAGATATTCCAAGTGCAATTTGGAGGAGGGGATCACGTCTTTTAGGCCTTAAAAGGAGGCAAGGTTGCCTTTTAATAGATATCACACATTAGGATTGATCAAAGTTTCAAAACAATTCAAATTCCCTCTCAATTTTAGTAGTTAACCGAGTTCAAGGTGTTCTTGGGAAAATTCATCCAAAGGCTGATTTTGATACATTTCAAATATTATTTTTCATCATAACTTTGAATTGGTAAGTCCAATTCTGTCGATTTTTTTCCCCTACATTCCTTATTCCTTCTCTAGTTTCATACCATAGCATTTGTTTATGGAATTATGATATTTGAACTTTTGATCATGAGTGAATAGTCTTATATTAGGTTGAATTGAAACAAATAGCAAACATCATGTGATGTTTACATGATTTAATCTAGAGCTTAGTAGTGACTTAAAATTGCCTATCAACACTTGAATAGCAAACACCATGTGACATTTGTTGGTAGATACTTCATGCTTAGATATTCACATGCATATTCATGTTGCATTAGTTTAGTATAATTAATTTGGTACTTGAGCATTCATATTGGGCATATGAAAAACC
Organism: Fagopyrum tataricum; assembly: GCA_002319775.1. NCBI lineage: Eukaryota > Viridiplantae > Streptophyta > Magnoliopsida > Caryophyllales > Polygonaceae > Fagopyrum > Fagopyrum tataricum. Next base: position 56,492,432 of record CM008279.1, read on the forward strand.
TCTAATTATGCGTGCAAGTAACAATTACAACATTGATACTAAAAAGATGGTTAAGCAATTCATCAATGAAAATCATGAATGGGACATCAACAAACTAAAAGAGGAACTAAATATACTAAATAATCAAGGTACACTAAAGGCGGAATGAAAATTTTGGAACTTCTTGTAAAAATGGTTGGTTTACCACCAAATCTACAATTTGCTTGCTTGATGAAAATAGAAGCGCTCACATTCCGGCCCTTCTTGTAATTGAATTTTAAATTTGGATACCCAATCAAAAATTCGGAACTTCCTTTGGAGAATTGCAATGAATGGCATACCTACAAAAGAAAAAGTAGACAAAAGAAGATTCATATTAACTATGTATTGTGAATTTTGCAATCATAAAAGAAAGAAAGAAGACCTTCATCATATTCTCTTAAAAAGCCCATTTGTAAAACAAATAACTAATATCATGATACGCTTCAAGGATCTAGGAAGACTAGGAGCAATACAAGATGATTGTTCGGTTGAAGATGAATGGAAGATGAATCCGCCGTGATAAGACATTGAAAGTGGTGTGGAGATAGAAATGATGCAGGTGGGTAGATTATCTCCTTTCTATGGATATGACACACCATTTTGCAATCATCAAAAAGAAGACCTTCATCATATTTCTTAAAAGCCCATTTGTAAAACAAATAACTAATAAAAACTCTATTATTGGAGCTGGAACTCTTGATCTCTTCTACGACATCCAAAAAGCGCGCCGTTAAGCTCAAATTTAATAACATCTTTATTGAGGGTGACAATTTTATTGTCATTAATATTATCAAGGGATCATGAAATTGTCCTTGGGGGATTGAATGATAATTGCATGCCTTCTTCTAGAACTAAAAGAATTCAAATAATTTCATATCGAGCACATCTTTAGAGAATCATCGGAGTTGTATGCTTGTCCAACTTGGTTTCTTCATCTATTGTCAATAAAACACACCTTGAACTTACAGTTTTCATTTGTTAGGAAGATTTAGGATGGACCACTTCTAAAAAGTGACTCTTCCTAATTCTTCTCCTCTATAAAATAGAAAGAAAGATTGCTTATGCCTTCCAACATATTTTACAAATAGCACACTCCATGTAGTTGGATTGCAAAATTCGATCGACTAGTCCTTGTTCTACGTCCGAGTGAGTATTTTGTGGCCCAATTGGAGCCCACCTCTTTATACCAACTACTTGTCACGAGGATTCAAACTTGATTATCGAGGACACCTAAGGAGTCTGGCGCCTCGCACGTATTTGTCTGCGATCCGACATGATCTATATATTTTGGATATCATGTTTGAATTTTTACAAAATTTTCTAGAGACATTAATAATGCATGTCAACACCCCTATCTTATTGTTGTTTTTAATGTCTGTACAATTGTACACTACAAGACGATGCATGGTTAATAGTATGTAAGAATTTAGGTGTAGGAGGGAGTAAAATGAAGAACACCTTAATTATAACTTGTTGGTTGGGTTTTGAAATAAGTGTTATATGGCGTGGATAACTGTGCGTTGCGTGTCAAGTGTGCTTGTTAGGCATTTAGTCTGCCTGTGCAACACTCATATATTTACGCAATTGTTTCCATCTTAAGGTGTTGGAAATTGGTCTCTGCAGAAGCTCCCACATCGGTAGGCAGGCAAGAGGGGAAAGGGTATATATAATTTGAACCCCCGTAAGGCATGGTTACTTTTTAAAATTTACTGTCACTTCTCTTCTCTTTCGTGCTTTGACTGCCAATTCACTGCCTTCTTTTTCACTATTTCTCGTCGTCACCATTACCACTCTTGCTTATTGCTGTCATGCTATGCCAGACTTTCACTTGCACTGCTACTCCCTTTCCTCGGCTTCAATGCACAAAATCATCCCTTAAATAGGTTAATTCAATGTATAAATAAATTTATATTATGGTGATTTTATATATTAGCAACACTACTCAACTACTTCATTCTTACCCTTTTAACATTTAATTCTCGTAATCTAAACAACTTATTAAATCTTCAAAATTTAAGTTGTGTATTATGGGTTATGATTTACGAATGTCCAACCAAAAATTTAAACAGGATTTCCATTTCTTATCATAATAAAAATAAAGGTTAATTTTTATACAGATGATGACTTTTTTTTTTTTGGGAAAAAGAATGGGATATCTATGGAAGTAAAATCCAATTTAAATAATATTCATGTTATTTGAAAAGAAATTATAATTACAATGGAAGTAAAATACTATTTTATTTTATTCATGTTAATTTAAAGCATTAGTACATGTACTTTAATATAATATAATATAGATTTCTAACTATGTGAATGTATAAATAAATGTTCTCTTTACAGAATGTAAGATAACCAAGACTTGTAGAACAGTAATATTCTAACTAGTGTAAATCTCGTATTTTGTACAAGTATTTTTCAAAACAAATTTATCGTAGCTTACGTAAAATAAATTATTAATTTTTATTATATTTAAAAAGTATAATTAAAAAAATTACTTTGTTTATTATAAATTTATATATTGTAATATTGAGCCAATTAAAAATAGAATTGGAGAGCAAATTCAATCTATTATGACCTCATTAGGTAGTTTTGCGGGAATTATTAAGGAATTAAATCCCATAATAATATTAATAATTTGATAATTCAAGTTAAAGTGGATGAAAAATGGTAAAAATAATCACCAAATTTAATTAATATTCGATGTAGGTTCAACTCATTAATTCTAAATTTTTGGTTGAGCGTGCAAATAAGCTCGTATCCGGTTTGTTCAGTAAATGAACAAGTTCCGGTAACCCTACTCATGTAGCAGTTGTATTGACTAGGAAAGACAGAACAAATTGAGCTTTGATATGTTCGGCTCAACCCATTTAGAATTGATAAGAAGTAATGGTAGTACTAGAATAGATTAATGAGAAAATAGGATTGAAACCTGTGTGCATGCATGCATGCATGCATGCAGATGAAGGTGGATCCATCCATATTAAGGTAGAATGAGAGCAATGAACACGTGTTGGAGAAGGGGAGCACGTGCACATCTCTTTGCTTGTATAGAAGAGGAGGAGAGATTGCACGTGCCCTGCTTCTCCAGCAAGAGTTCTTGCTCCAGCTTTTCTGCAACATTGCACTCATCTTCAATTTTGATGCATGGCTTTATATATATAGAACGGGAGATCCCGGAGATGTTATTATTTATAAATATAATTAGAGAAAAGGGTAAAGAATTATATATGCATGCATGCATTTAAAAGTTGAAACGTAAGGTTAAATGGGTTGAGTCTAGAAGTGGCCAATCTTTAAAGAGGATATGACCATGAAAGAGAGAGAGAGAGAGAGGACTGACCATTTGCTTTGAATCTTAATTTAATTTGACCAACTCCACACTCTATCGATCTATTGCTAACTTTGACATCATTCATTTTCCTCCCAATTATATTTTCATTTGTTTTTAGTGCATTGCCTTCAATTATTAACCTACAACGACCAAAAAACAACACTCAAACAACCCTAACATTGCCGTAATTAACCCACTTATCAATTTATCATCACCAACGTATGTCACTACCAAGTTGTAGTACGTAGATCGAGGATATATGACGAATTGAATATCCCATTTGCTTAGATTGATATTATCTCCCGTAGATACCTTTTAAATTTAAACCAACCAGAATTGATAATTTCGGTATAACGGCCGGAATAACGAGTATAGTATATAAGGTTGGTGAACTCCTCGTCTTATTGCTTCGTAATTTCACTCAAAGCACAAATGTTAACTAGTTTTAAGATGGATTCTTATTAGACTTACGTGCGAGAGTACGTTATAAACAATTAATACTCATGTATACACTCGAACTTACGTGAAAAACCCTTTCGTTATATATACTAATTGGTCGGAATTTCACACAAACATTTACCCAAAAGAGTATAAAATATATGAACTTAAAGAAAGAAATATGAATATATATGTATATAATATGAAAAAGTGATCCCTAGTCTTCATAATACTCTCTCAAGTTGGCGCATCGATGGCTTGAGATACTAAGCTTGCGGAGTAGACAATTAAATTGTTGTTGTTGTTGTTTTTTTTTTTTTACCTAGAACCTTAGTTAAGATGTATTCATTATATATATATTTTCTTTGAAAAATAAACAAACGGATAGGTGTGCGAGTAACTTTAATTCACACGATATAAAGAAGAGATCCACAATCTTTCATGTGGATTTGAATTGAGTAATTGTTGTTGAGTTATTACTTGTAACAATTAGATCATCGACATAGAGAAGGATGTAAATGGTCGTACTTGGACGGATGTAAGAAAACAACGAGTAGTCTGCGTATGATATTGATCGAGACAAGCCAACATGTAGGAGAGCAATACGTTGTTTAAAGAACCAACTTCGTGGTGATTGTCATAGACCATAGATCAACTTGCGGATATTACAAACTTGAGTTCCGAAAAAAAAGGAATATATGGACAACACTGTCATAAACACGTCATCATTCAAATCACCGTATAAGATAGCGTTGTGTACGTTCATTGAATGGAGTTCTCAAATCTTAATTGAACAAAATATAAGAAAAATTTTTCACACGAAACCATTTTAGCAACCGAAGCAAAAGTTTTGGTCAAATCGATACTTTAATTTGACCGTTTGTTTAGTCCGAAAGGCTCATTTACATGAACAGGAAATCATACCTTTTGCTGATTTTGGAATAGGGGGAGATCTCGATGGAGTTTAGTTGATTGAGAATTGCAAATAAAATCGTTATATATTGAATAGGTAGGATACTCAAACGCTACCCCGTATTATTCGGTCGATAAACATTTGTTGATTTATTTCATATTAATTTCATATGATATTATGAATATATGTTTTAAATAAATACTTTATATCTAACATTTCATCAAACATCCGTTGTAGTCTAGGTGGTTAGGATACTCGGCTCTCACCCGAGAGACCCGGGTTCAAGTCCCGGCAACGGAATTTTTTTGTTTTTGTCAAATTAATTAATTAATTTTTTTTTAACTATATTCAATTATGTATTACATTATCATATTATACACATTAATCAATCGATTTACAGTAGAATAATCAATGAGACAACCCAGCAGAGAATTTAACACCAGTAGAAGGCAACCACGACATCCCATCAATAAACCTAGCAGCAGTAAAAATCTCAGCCTGAGAAACATCCTTAATAACATGAAACCCAGGCCACTTAACCCGACCCGAAACTCCCGAACCGGGTCCATAATTCTCAAACTCCCCAAAATAACAACTCCCCAAAGCAAACTCCCCAAACCACTCAAGCCAACCTCTCGGATTCACCAACGCTCCAAGATACGTATTCATATACACCACTCTCGAGTACTCTTTCCAAGGCCGACCGAGATACATCGAGTTGCCGCGTATCGAGTACACGTTCGAGTCCTGAATAGTGAACCCGGTCGACTGGTGTGGCGTCTTGCGTCCTTGTGCGGCTACTGTTACTTTCTGGAGTGGGAGTGGGACACGTGCGTAGATGTTGCAGTTTTGGAAGACGGCGGCGCCGTTGCCGAAGAGGAAGTCTATGGTGCCGTAGATGTGGCATTCTCTGTAGAATTGACGGAGAGAGTGGGCGTAGAGTGTGTCTTGGTATCCTTCCATGCTGCATCGGTAAAATGCGGATTGGTCTGAGTCGACTCGGAGTGCCACTGCTTGCCGGTTGTGTGGTCCGGCTGTGTTTCGGAATGTTATGTCCTTTGCTATGAATCCTCTCCCCGACACCGCTGCAACAACATAAAACATTATTTTTTTGACCAAACAACGTAAAGCATATTAAACATAAAAAAAAAACATAAAAACATATTACTTTAAATAGTTTTTAGAAATTTCGGAAGGTGGTACTATAATTTTGAATTTTTGGGATTACGGGATGTTCGTTAACACGAGTTTTTTTGTGTGTTGAAATTTTTTAAATAGGTTTAGTTTATTTTATTTTATTTTTTATATATAAATTTTTTTATAAGACTTTGGAAATATAAAAATCTAAAAAAAATATATAAAAAATATATATAAAATTTAGTTCTAATTTGATAAAAGTAGATTTGTGGGTAGATTTATTATGGTAAATCTACCAAAATACCATTAAAGATAAAAAGTACGAATAGTTCAAATATATTTTGGGAATAAAGTTGTAAATAAATTTGGTAGTCTAATCAAAAAATCTATTTTTATTAAAATTTTAACTATACCAAAAAACTCAGTGAGGATCACCTATTGTCCTAGTATATAGTCTTTTCTATTGCACTTTTTTGATTGGTCCACTTATCATATTAATTGATTAACTTAAGTGATTTTAAACTTAAGGAAAGAAATCATTTACTATATAAGTGAATATATGTAATCTACTGATAGTGTTTTTTTGATTGATATTTTCACTATTCATCTAATTTTGTTAAATAATTTTTTTTAATTAAATATTTCATGTAATCATCTAATTTTGTTAAATAATGTTTCATATATTAATGTTAGATATAAAATTTACCTTTAAATAAAAATCCCAATTCAATTAAGATTTACAAATAAATTTATAAAAACATTGAACTATCCAATTAAACTAAAGCTAAATGGGAAAAATAAAAAAACATGCATCACATCTCGGTTAGATTATATGCATATCTCTTTGATGATCCATACCTAAATATAAAATATGCATTAATGATACTAAAATAAAATTTTTACTAGAGGAAAATAAAATTATAATTATATTATATATATATAATTATAATTTCTTTTTACCTTTAGTAAATATTTTATTTTAATATTATAAATGTATATTTGTAGTAGTGTAAGAATAAATATGGGTTGAATGACAATGAAAATCCAAAAGACAATAAATAAAAAGTAAGATGAAATGCAAAACATCATTAAAATATTATTTTATATAAGTTTAATTCAATTACTTATTAACATAATAGACAAATGACTAAGATATATATATGACATAATAAATCTTATGATCCAAAACACTCCGACCATCATACCTTTACAAATTTTATAAAGTACATATAATTATTTTTAAGTGAAATTTTAAACAAAATTACAATATTTTATATAAGTTAAGTTAATTTAATCATTTATATGGTATTGATTTATTTCATTAATTTAAAATTAATTACGTACTTTCATAATGGTAAGAGATTTATTTTCTTAAATTTAAAATTAGTTAAAGTAACAAATTAGCCTATGAATGAACCAATAGAAAAGTTGCAATAGAAAAGGCTACACATTGAGGCAATAGGTGATCCAACTCAAAAACACTACATATAAATCTGATAAAAAGTCTAATCTAGTAAATCTACGCTACCAAACAACCGCAAGATTTTGTAATTTTGAAAGCTATACAAAAGCTAACGAAATACTTATACCGAATAGTGCCTGTGTCCAAAGTTTGTACAGTTTTCGAATAGTGTCTTTGTATTTTCGATTTTTTCAAATTATATCTTCTACTACTTATAAATTAGCATTTTGAAGGAAAAATAACTATTTATTTGCTAGTCAATCTTAATAATTATTTTAAAGATACAAATAAATGAACAACTTTTTTTCCTCATTTTTTAAAAATGTTAATAAATGTTACATCATGAACGGTATAAGGGTATAATTGTCTAAAACTCAGGAGCATCATCCGAAAACTGAAAAATATTTTGATATAATTCGAAAAGTCAAATTTACAATAATACCATCGAAAATTTTCAATATTTTTTCACAAATCAAATTTCGATGGATCAATATAAACTGATCTATATACTTACCAAAGGTAGGAGTGCGGAAGGTGGTCCAACCCTGCATGAAGTTCCGGCTACTGGTGATGATCGTAGCTCCTATCCCGTCACCGAGCAAAATTATGTTGGTCTTCTTCTTCTTAATGTCAATATTCTCACTATAAACTCCCTTCTTCACATGGATAACATACTTAGTCTCGCTATAGCTTGGAGCCTGTGCAATAGCTTCTCCTATAGATCGATAATGACCACTCCCATCCAATGCAACCACAGCATGAACCCACATTCCCTTGGGAGAATCCGCCATCCTCACTACCTCGTCTTCGTCCTCCATCCACTCGGGAACTCCCCTCGAGTTCATAAGATCTCCCACATCATAACTATTACTACTACTATTATAGTTTCGACGAGGAGGCCTCGACAACGAAGGGTGAGTTTGGGTGTATAGAGTTAGAACATTACTAACAAGTTGTGTTACTTGCCTCAAGCTACCTTTAATGAAGCTCTCGACATGTCTAGTAGTACCTGTTAGGATAGATTTTGGTTAAGGTTACATGTACTTTATAGTTTTATATTATATTCCCTTTAATATTTGTACAATTATAATTTTTTATACATATTTAAAAAAATTATATAAAAACAATGGAAAATAATGAATATAAGTTTTATTTTTAAAAATAGTAAATGTATAATTTTTATTTTTAGAATGTTTTGACAATTAATAAAGTTTTATGGACAATTATTTTGACAATTTTCTTTGAGTCTAAATGGACAATTATAGTAAAACCAAAGTAATATAAAATAAGTTTTATATCATATAAATTATATCAAGTCAATAAAGAAATTCAGTACCCTGAAACCCTTCAAGACACGTGTCTTGGTTACTCAACGCGGCGCTTAGCCAAGCTCGCATGTTCTTCTTATGTTTAGAAGAACGAGAGACTCTAAGCTTTCGCATCTCGGCCATTGACCACGAAAGCTCAGTGACGGTGAAATCAAGAAGCTCTTTACAATCCTCGACGGCAATCTGCTCACGGGCACTAGCCGATCCGGTTGAGAAGGAAGTGAAACCGGATAGCAACCCGATTGCGAGTTGAGCTTCATTGAGGGACACTTCCATTGCGGCCGTTAGAACCGCGGTTGCATTGTTTTGGTGGTTGTATTGGAGTCTAGATTGTAAATTTACAAGACACGACATTTGATCGTCGAGGTTGCTACAGATTTGATTCGCCATTGATTCTATGGTTTGGTTTAGGGTTGATGGTTGTGTGAAAGTGGAACTTACGTTGAAGATGAGATATGGTAAAAGGAGAAGGGTAATCAACCATTTTGATGGTTGTTGATACATTTGTAAATTGTGGTTAATTTTCTTTGGAGGAAGAAATGAAGAGGCGTATCTATATCTATATATATATATATATATATATATATATATGCATAGGAGGAGAATCGATGAAGGCGATGGAAAGGGTAAAAGAATTTACAAGTACGTGAATATGGAGTTCTCTAAAAGTTTATGCTTATATCCGTCGCCAAGTATCATGATATTCTATATTTGTCTCATAGTGTAAAAACTACAAAAGTATATATACTTTATGTGCACGTTTGGTCTAGGCATATCGATATTAGAAAACGTAGTATTTTGAGTCCACACACGAAGTAGGTTGTCAAGGAATCGATCCGAAAAATTATTCGTTAATTCAAATCACGTACTCTTATATTTAATTTTTAAAATCTCATATTCTTTGTAGGATTGATATGAACTTTGGCATTCAAGTATATGAAAGTATATCAAAGGACATTATCCCAAAATTCTCTTTTCCGATTGTTATTGCATGATTTGAATTGTTGCTTGATTTCCATTCATAATGTGAAAAATACAGTCTTACAACAAACATCACATAACAATGATGACAATTCTGAATTATCAAACATTTTCTAAAAACACAATTATCGTCTAACCCGTGCAGGCACGGGTATTAAAACTAGTACCTATACTATTGAGGGGTATACATACAATAACCTTTTGTTTTTCTAAGGATTTTTCAAAATGAAAATGGTCATAATAACGTGATTATGGTCGACTAAAACAATTTACAAGTTTTTAATTTAAAAGTTAAATCCGAAAACCATATCATCAATTTCGCCGGAGTTGAGAGTCAAGACCGTATAAGAGTTGGTTTTGTAGGCTATGATTTCAATACGATTAGTAATTTTTAAAATTAAAATTTATTTTTGGTATATATGGGTAATTGTTTATTTTATTTTATACTTATTTTTCTATTATAAAGTGTAATATTTAACCAAACTATTAAACCTAATTATGATATTAATATAAATAATAAAAATTTACCTTGTCTATGTTTCAATTTAAATTAGTTGATGTAATTTTAACTTGTATATGGTAGTTAATTACAAATATTTATAAATTAAGGTGGTTTTATGCAAATAAATTTATAAGGGTAGTTTATTGCAAATAGGTGAGTATTATGGGTGATTTTATGCTAAAATTTTTATAAAAGATGATTTATTACAAAATAGGTATTACTAAGGGTGGTTTTGTGCAGTTTACTCAATTATTAATGGGTCATATAGATATATCTTATATGAATTTATTTTTAAAACCTCGACCCGAAAAATCCTTCGGATAGTTGATGATGCATCACACATTTGAAAAGTAATGCAAAAACATAAAACAAAATGCCTTTATCCTCGTGAACTCAGGATCATTCATAACGTCCATTTTAAATCGGATTTGCTAACTCGCGGGAAGAAGAGATCATGGTATTTTTATCCATAAAATAAGCCACACATTTAAGTAATTTTAATGTAAATAAATAAGTCCCCTTCGAAAAAATGTAAATAAACAATTCGAATTAATTTTTTTAATAATATAAAATCAAAATTATTTTCAAAACATATAATCTACTTAAAAAAGGAGATATGCTGAATTTTTATATAAAAAACTAAATAATTATAATTTTATAAATAGGTGTTAAATTATCCATAGACAACATAAAATAAAAAGGAAGTGTGTAGACTAGAGATGTCCCCGGTTCAAACGTGTACATACCGGCGGTTAGGTTTGAACCGGTCAAACCGGAGGTTAGGTTTGCCAAACTGGTCAAACTTAAACTAGATGGCTTTAAATATTATGAAAATATTCCCATTATTTATCTTGTAACCGCCGTTTTTGATCCTAGACTTAAACTAGATGGTCTTTCCGATTTATTGACCGCTTATTATGATTGTTTGTGTGTAAACTTAACACAAGAAAACTATAATGATTCTAACATTGTGCAACAAGTTAATACCGAAATTGTAAAATTACTTAGTACATTTGAATCTAGTGCTAGCTCTTCTTCTACCGCACCTAGTCCATCTTCCTCTTCTACTAGTTCATCTTCTTTTCTTTCACTTGCACAACAAATTTTTGCTAGAAGAACAAAAACACCTAGACATTAATCTTCAAATGCGGAATATCAAGATTATCTTAACACTTGTTTTAGTTTTGATGATAATGTTGAATTTGATATTTTGGATTGGTGGAAGAGATTAACTCCCAAATATCCAACCTTAGTTAAAATTGTACAACAAATCATGGCCGTGTCCGCATCAACGGTTGCGGTGGAACAAACATTTAGCCAAGGCGGGAACATTCTCGGTCACAAGAGAACTCAATTGAAGCCCGAGAAGTTGGAGATGCAAGTTTGTATTCAAGATTGGATAAGGGCGGCTAAGTGGAAACAACAAAATGCACCGGTGTACGACTCCAAATCGGATTCCAACTCCGAAGACGCCGGCACTACTTCCGAGTCCGAGTGTCCGACATCGAAAGGTAAGCGGGATTAAAAAAAACTCCGAAGTCCGAAAAAAGGTAAGTCAAGGTAAGAGAACTACGTGGGCTTTGATTCCTCTTAATCCCGAGAGGATACGTAGGCAACCGGAAAATTAAACCGGTTCAAGCCCTTTATTTTTTCCGAATTTTTTTTTGTTAAATTGAATTTATGTTTCTTTTATTTAATTGGTATAAATTTTAATTACTAGTTTTTATATACTAAGTTTTTTTTATAGTAATTTTTTTATTTTTATATAATACTAAATTTTTTTTTTAACATTATGCCTATATATATTAATTTTTTTAATAAACCGTGTTAAACCGACAGTTTAGGTTAAACCTAAACCGTCAGTTTTAAGGTTAACGGTTTGGGTTTTTGCAAAGTCCATGTCAAGTGTAGACCGTATAAAACACGTTACAAATTTTGTTTTTATCTTGAAATATAATAAAATTTTGATGGATCTTACGAAAATTAATCCCAATAAATAAAGATGATTTTTCATAAAAATTTAGAAGTTGATGTAGAATTAAAAATTACATATAAAAGGTATCGATGGTAGAAACTAAAAAGTGGGAACCCTTACTTTCAGAACGCATCTCTGTTAAAACCCTTAAAACCCTTGTAGTTGCATCTCTAACATAGCTCGCAGCACCTTAGATTCACAAATTGTCAACTATGAACTCTATTTTCTTTTCGAAGTTCGCCAAGTACCTCACCACTTCATCGAAATCCACCACTCCATTTGGTTTCTCTTCTCTCTTGTTTTAAGTGCTTTTCATCTGTCTTCTTTTCTTGTTATACATTGATCCGAAATTTAGGCGTGTCCCTGCTTGTTCAATTATTCAAATTTTGTTGTATCTCGTGATTGTGTGTTGATTTTGTGACGATTATTGTAGTTCTTGGCACCCAAAGAAGCTCGAAGCTATGGCACTCAACTGGGTCCTTTGACAATGATATTAAGAGTGAACCAGAGGCCTCCAATGAAAATTTGATGCCTGAAAAACGGGATTCAATACCACAAGCTGTGGATCCCAAGCGAGGCTGGAATTTCAGGGGCGTTCATAAGGTAATATAGATTACCACTATCCTGTTTCCAAATGAATTGATTCGAAGATGAATGTTGTATTTCCCCCTTTGTGTAATGTAATATGAGAAAACAGTTTATAAATGTGAAAACATCTGAAAGTTACCTGAATTTGCAAAAGAATGTTAGTGGTGGTCAGAGAGAATTTGCATCCAGAAAATTTGTTTGTTACTTAGCATATTTATCAAGATTCCTACTTTCTAGGTTATTATATGAAATCTGAAAATTACCTGAATTTTATACACAGGCAAAGAGCCATGAATTAGAGTAATGACTGTTAGAGGTTTATTGTGTAATGTGTTTGTATTGCAGGCAATCCTATGTGGAAGAGTTCGCCAAACACCTGTGCAGAAGCTCCTGAGGAATGGCAAAACATTGACAGTGTTGAATGTAGGAACAGGAGGGTTGTTTGACCAAAGAAGTCTAAGTGCAGACCTGCCAAAACCGGCACAATGGCATCGAATTGTTGTTCACAACGAAATACTGGGGGCGTATGCAGTTCAGCAACTTACTAAAAAGTACTTGAACTGAACATCCTTGTAATGTAATGTTAAAACTTTTTTTTTTTCTCAGTACCCCAGTCTTTATGATCATTTAGTGTTTTTTTTGCAGCTCTTCAGTCTATATAGAAGGTGACATTGAACTTAGAGTCTATAACAAAGGCATTACAGGCGAGGTTGTCAAGTTGCCAGAAATATGTGTGCGTAACAACGGTATGTTGTGTGGAACTTCTGTATAAAATCAATCCTTGCTTACTCTTAATGATTTCTTTTTCAGCAATGGATATGAAAATCTATATTGATTATAACCATTAGTGAATCGAGAAGCCAAGGCCAACCCTAGGATGTAAAGAAGATAATGAAGAAAACTATCTTATCCCCCTGGCAAAAGCAATTAGAACAAAATTTTCTATTGAAATCATTGTTGTTGGGTTTAAGTTGAATGCGTCGAAATAAACATGCTAATCTTATATTTAACATAAAGAAAAATGCTAAAAATATGCCAGCATTGATCTTGTTTTCTATATTTCTATGCTGTTGTCTAGTAATTAGGCTTATATGTTGCTGTTGTGCTTGGGTTATTGAAAAACTAGCTTACTTTCCTTTGATAAAAGCTATCATTCTAAGGAGGTTGAAGTTTTCAATAGTAGTTGTAGTGTTGTTCCTAAATTGGTACTCGATCAATGAGATTGTTTTGCCTAGACTCCCATGATTCATGTAGGACATTTCAACTAAGTGAAAAGTAAAAAGGTTATGATGCCATTATATCAGATTTTGCTATCTTGCTCGCTATTGACTTTGAAATGTTAGGTAAAATCCGGCTGATAAAGACAGGAGAAGCAATCAACAGCATTTCATTTCAAGAACTGCGTAAGTAGTAGCTCTTATGATTTGTATGTTTTTTAGGTTCTTTTGATAGAACAGCAGTTTCATTTTGCAATAATTTCTTTCTTATCCGATCTACAGGTGAAGGATTACTCGATTAGCGGCTGGATCAGCGAGTAGAAGAAAGAAAAAGATGAACGGCTTACCTTGAGGTTAAGCTTGTTTAGATATAGATGGAATCCATGGTTTATGTAAGAGAGTATTTCTGTAGTTTTCTTTTATCTTCTTTGGTGTGTTACAACAATTGGCTCACAACTATCAGTGATGGATCCTACATTCGTAGGTTTTCTACATAAGATTTGTTAAAGTTCATCATGTAATGAAATTGAGACCCAATTTTGCAACCCTTATCGCTTACATTACATACAAAACAGACAGATACATTATTGTTATTGTGGACATGCATTAGCTAGCTTATTTGTTGCAGTGGTAAAAAAAAAGGTGTGGGGCGTTCCGGGAATCGAACTCGGGACCTCTCGCACCCGAAGCGAGAATCATACCACTAGACCAAACGCCCGTTGTTGCTTTACATGCTTTGGAGAACATTAATTCTCAGGTATTACTTTCAATGTTTAATATAATTCTTTTACCTCAGATAAGTTGGAAAATCATTTTATTAGGGGTGGGCATAGGACGGGATGGGATGGGATGGGATTGAGGTCATCTCAGTCCCGTCCCGGCTATTTTAAATGGCATGGGATCGGAACGGGTCTTAGGGATTTTTGATTGAATCCCACCGGGTTCTATCCCGGTTGGGACCGGGATGGGACGGGATGGGCCCTATCCCGTTTTTACATTAGTTTATTTAATGTTTTTAAATATTACGTTTTATCCACAAAATATTCGTATATATCGTACTTAAAACGCAAAAAAACATTAAAGTTTCTAGAATTTTCACAATAACGTATTAGATTTATATTAAAGTTGCAAATATATATAATAAAATATATCTAAATAAATTTAGTACATTTGTCAGTTTTGATGGTTTAACCAACCTGATTTATTTTTTAAAATATATAAACGTAACTATATAATAACTATATAAGTATTTTTCACTAATGTTTATGGATTATACTCTTATTTATTATTTTAATTAAAAAATTTATTATATATTTATTATATACGGGACGGGACGGACCTAGCGGGATGGAGAAGTTAAGGCCCATATCCCGTCCCAGATAGTTTTTGACGGGACGAGTTCGGGACAGGATTTATAATTTTGAATGAAATCCCGCCGGGATCGGGATGGGCTTGGGACGGGACCGGGATTGGCGGGACGTGCCCAACCCTACATTTTACTATAATTTAAAATGTTTAAAATGTTATGTCAATTATTTTACAGCATTACCTTATAGAAAGTATAACTGCATGGCAGATAAATATCTTAATTCTGATATCAGAATTACATAAATTAGAGAGCTTTTGAAATATGGTGTAAAATATATCGTAATTTAAAATTTTAAAAAATCATTGTTTATATAAATTTTGAAGTAACTATCAAGTGATTTGTAAAACACAAAAGTTATAATATGATATTCTATATAATTTATTTGATTTAATATTATAATTTATGAATATTTTGCTATGTATGTATGAATGATAAAAAATGTAATAACACGCTAGGAAAATCATTTGAGCCCGACCACAACATGGAAATGTAGGTTTGGTCAACCGGTCCAAATTGGATCGGACCGGATGTTACGGATTTGTTAAGGATCGAAATTTTTAGAGTTTTAGACAAGGATAGGATGTGACGGGTCTGGTACGAACTAAAATTTTTATAACTGTGAATCCGAGACTGAAATTTCTGTCCAATCGGGATCCATCTAAGCTATTTATCTCAGGATTTTGTTTATAATTAATTTCCGGTCTGATCCAAATCACCGTATTTTCGGTCGTGTGCCGGGACCAAAATTATCCTACTGAAATGTGGATTTGACCGTAAAAACCCAGTTGGGTTCAAAAGTACACCATTATATGAGAAAGGAAAAACGCAAATGTCAACATGACTCAAACAAATTCACATTTTTTTATATTTAAACAAATATTTATTTACTTATAAAACTAATAAAAAAATCCAATAAAAAATACTGATTAAGATAATTTTAAAATAAACAAAGAAAATATATCGGAAAATAAATAACTCGAACGAATTTATAAATGTTTTTGATATATGAACGTAAATTCTTAGAAGATACAGCAACTTGAATAAGTTGACAAATATACTGACAGTTTGTGAATCTGTTGTTGAGAGACGAGTTAAAAAGGCATCCAAATATATTACATTGAAGAAGGAGAGTGCAAATATATGAGGGGTTAGGAAATTTTGAGTCTTTCCAATGCATTTGATTATATTTACACCCATATGGCACTTTACTCTTAAGAAGCCGCATTCATTATTAGAATTACATATTCAAAACAGCTTGAACAACAGCCCTCCATGAGCTGCAAAGAAAGGAGCAAAAACCAAAGATTCAACTGCCATGAGCTTGATCAAAATGTTGAGTGATGGTCCAGATGTGTCCTTTAAAGGGTCTCCTATTGTGTCCCCTATCACCGCCGCCTTGTGCGGCTCTGACCCCTTTGGTCCTAGAGACCGTGCATGATCCGTTGCACCCGCCTCTATGTATTTCTTAGCATTATCCCATGCTCCTCCCGTGTTCGAAGCTGATATTGCCACCTACAATCAAAACAAGCTTTGTTAATTGGGGCCTGTTTGGAATCGCTAAGAATCATTCCCGAAAACAAAATAATTCCAAATCAATCAATAAGTGACTAAATGGAATGTTAGAATAAAATAATCATTTCCATTTCATTTTCTTCTCTTGTGGGCTACCTGAACACCAGAGACGAGGGAGCCAGCAAGAACACCGGCTAGAGACTCAACACCAAAGAAGGTTCCGACAATAAGAGGAGTGAGCATAACGAGAGCACCCGGTGGGATCATCTCCTTTAAAGAAGCATCAGTCGAGATCTTCACACAAGTTGCGTAGTCAGGCTTCACCGTTCCTTCCATGAGCCCTGGGATGGTGTTGAATTGTCGACGGACCTCTTCCACCATCTTCAGAGCTGCACTTCCCACACTCTTCATTGTCATAGCCGAGAACCAATATGGAAGCATGGCACCCACCATTAGGCCTATGAACACCTTTGGAGACAACACATCAACTGTCTTGATACCGGCTCTGCTTACATAGGCACCAAAGAGTGCTAAAGATACAAGAGCAGCTGATCCTATTGCGAAACCCTGACATTGTCCAACAAAAACATAATTTAATCATCCAAACAAACCCTTAATCACACCTAAACCTGGGTGTTCGTAGTACAATGGTTTGTGAACACTTGAACCTTTACCTTTTGGTCTCAAGTTCTTTCATACTAGAAGTGAGCAAAACTATCCGATCCGTCTAATCTGATCCGGATCCGAAAATATCCAACAATTGATGATTCGAGTCCGATCTGACCCGAGAATATTTTTCGGATCGTTGGATCGGATTCGAATCGAGGTTTTGAGAAAAAAGTCGGAACGAAAATATCCGACTGGTCTAGTCATAAATACTCAGACCGGATTGAAGTCCGGATCGGATATCCGATCCGGATAAAGTGTCGGATATCTGGGTACTCTAGTTCATTTAATGCAAGATGGCTATTCTACCTTTCCAATGGCAGCAGTTGTGTTCCCTGCAGCATCAAGGGCATCGGTTCTCTGACGGATCTTATGGTTCATTCCGGCCATTTCAGCAATACCGCCAGCATTGTCACTTATGGGACCATAAGCATCAATGGCAAGCCCAGTGGCAATTGTGCTTAGCATTCCCAAAGCAGACATTGCAATCCCATACATTGCAGCTAAAGTGAAGCTCACATAGATTGAGAACGAGATGGCAAAGATGGGTATGATGACTGATTTGTACCCGAGAGCCAATCCGAATATCACATTTGTTGCTGCTCCTGTTCTGCAAGCATCAGCCACATCCTGCACTGGACTGTAAGCATTGCTGGTGTAGTACTCTGTAGTGTAGCCAATAACAAGACCAGCCCACAAGCCGATAGCCACACAGAAGAAAAGGTGCCTATCATATACAACACAGGGTTAGTGCCCGTTTGGTTGTAGTGGTAGAATGGAAACAAAATGAAAGCAGTTAAGAGGAAGGCAAGAAAATGAAAATGAAAATGATAAGATCTCTAAACGAGCCCTTAATCCTTAAGATACCCAAGTAGCGAGAAAGTAATTCTAGAGACCATCTTACCAATTCTTGACAACTCTGTTGGTTCCAAAATCAAAGAGGGTGAATTCTGAAGGCAATGCAATGAAACTGACCAAAGCAATCCCAACTGTCATAAATACAGTTGAAATAAGAAGCTGTCTTTTAAGAGATGGTTCGATTTCCTTGACGTTCTTGATCTCAAACAAGTCCGTTGCAAAGAGGGTCGTCACCAAGCAAACAACTATTCCCATTGAGCTTATGAGCAACGGATACGACATGGCTGTATAGTTATGTGTAGTACCAAAGGATGATATTGAAGCTACAAAGAGTGCAGCACAAGAAGCTTCAGCATAGGATCCGAATAGATCAGAGCCCATACCCGCAATATCCCCTACATTGTCACCAACATTGTCCGCGATAACCTAAGATGATTCACCATAACACCATTATAATCATACATCAATGGTTTTAAGGGCATGTTTGGTATACATATCTACTTATACACAAAACACTAGAAGTGAATATTTTTAAATTGATACGCATATCTCATATATCCAGATATGGATACCAAACATGCCCTTATACACCAAACACTAGATATGAATTTTTTTAAAGTTGATACCCATATCTCATACCCAGATATGGATACCAAACATGCCCTTAATTGGTAAGAAGAAAGCAAAGTCACTTACAGCAGGATTTCTAGGATCATCCTCAGGGATATTTCTTTCAACTTTACCAACAAGATCAGCACCAACATCAGCTGCTTTAGTATAAATTCCGCCACCAACTCTACCAAACAAAGCCATTGAAGATCCACCAAGTCCATAACCAGTTATAGACTCATACAGCCCTTCCCAATCATCACCATAGTACAATTTAAACATGTTGATTGAGATGTAAAGAACCAAAAGTCCATTAGCAGCTAAAAGAAATCCCATGACAGCACCCGAGCGAAATGCAGTTATAAATGCTTTGCCTACACCCTTTCTTGCTTCCAAAGTGGTTCTTGCATTGGCATATGTTGCAATTTTCATTCCCAAGAACCCGGATAGTGTAGAAGTAAGACCACCAAGCAAAAAGGCAATGGTGCTAAAGAACGCGTTGGCTAACGCTGGTTTGCACATACTCCCTGTGTTGTATGTGCAAGGCTCACTTTCCATACTGAACCCCTTGACAGAGCCAAGAAACAGAAAAATAATGACACCAAATACTGCCATGAATATGCCCAAGTACTTGTACTCAGTGTACAGGAACGAGGTCGCTCCTAAGAGATTAATAGATACAAATTAGATGTGAATGAACAACAAAGTCACCATAACCAAATAAGAGTACCAACATCTTGGCGTTGATTCAGCTACAGAAAGTAAGGATTATAATCAAAGAATTTGAAACTGCACAAATTGGGCACAAAATTCATAGTTTGTGTGTCCTGTGATCAGATCCAATCATTATGGAAGCTTTCCCGTTTGATTTCTATAAAATTCAAAAACAAGAATCTTATGTCAACCATTTTCTATGATTTCTGTGAAATTAAGCATAAATAGCCAACAAAATTCGTCTCCTACTCATGATTCTTCAACCAGAACTACACTATGAACTCAAAAGAACTGTGAAAAATAAAAAGTATAAACAAATATGAAAGACGAGGAAGAAAGCAAAAAGTGGAAGATGAAGTATAGTTACCGACAGCAATGGCATTTTGAATCTCGGCACATTTAGCAACAACGTCATCTTCATTAACATTCTCTTCTTCATCGTCAATCAAACTTTCAGTATAGCCATTATGATTACCAGGAGAGACCTTAACCCTAGCGACGAGAATCCACTGAAATAGAGCAAACCCAATTCCTATAATGGCGGATAAAGGTATCAAAAGCCCTGTAGCAGCATCTTCCAAAGAACCCATTTTTGGATTTTTCAAGCAAGTTTGTAGACTTGTAGTATCTAAACACAGTGTACGCTTCCTCTTCTTTAAAGAGCGGTAATGGCTTATGGGTATGAAATGGATAATCCACTCAGTTAAGTAACCACATAAAAAAATGGAAAAAATGTTGAAAAATTCAAGGATTTGTCATATCTACCAAAGATATTTTGGGTTTGTTTAGCTTTGCATGGTGATCTGATTAAGAATTTAATTTGATTGACCAGTAGATAGCATAAACTGGTTGGTTTGATTGACGGATGAAGTGTTTTGTGTTTATCCAAATCCGCGATAATAGTGCAACGATTCGTTAATATCGTATTTAGGGTAGGAAAATCTCAATTTAAAGACAAGTATAGCTTTATCAGTAGACTTATGAAGAATCTAGAGAGAGATAAACTGTTATTTTATATGAAGATGAAATAGTTCAAACTCTTAATGGTGAAGGTAATGAGATTATTATTTTTAATTTGCAGAGAAAGCAAAGTAGACGATGACTTCTGTATACGTTGAATCAAAGATATATAAAATAAAGTTTGCTACTTTGTTGACAGTGTCGTTGCCTCTGTAGTACTTCCATATTCGATTATGAAATTGTATGTTAATTGGATTCAAACAGTATCGTAATTGATTGAAATGGTTAGCATTAAATCCGGGAGGAAGATGCAACTACTTAAACGACGCATTTAGTTGATGATAACTACTCTCGACCCAGTCCCATGCTCGTTCACCTCATGCATCATTCACATTCATTCGTGGCATGACATACCACCCTTCTTAGAATGGGCATATTATCTCGCTTTTTTTTTTTAAGGCAAAAAATAAATAAATTCAATTTATAAAAAAAAATGTTTGATGTAATATAGTACCATTACTCAAGACTGAATGCGACATCATGTCGTATTTTGTGAAGCTAGGTGTCGCAATTTTATAAAGTCGGACCTATTTCTGATATTTAATTATTCGTTTGGATTTGGTTTAACACAATTAGTTTTCCACCTATCTTTTATTTACATTTGATAGATTTTAGATTTGATTAATTTTAAACTAGTGTATTACCCGTGCCTTGCACGAGATTTTGATAAAAATATTATTTGTTATTATATTTCTTTAAGGGATTATATAAACTATTTTTCTGTCATTAAATAGAGTAGATAATAAGCAATAAATATATAATACATTAATTAATAAATATCTAACCGTATAATAATTTATATTTTGATTTTTCTCCCCCTTATTATACTGATTAATATATTAATAGAAATAGTACATTGGTAGCATGTGGTGTTAAATTAATTGTTATATATAAATTAATTGTTAAAAGTGGATTTAATTAATTCTTTTCTTTTTTTTTACTGCTAAAATTTGTTATGGATGTGATTCTAATCTGTTATACATATATCAGGTAACAAAAAAGTAATTGGAAGGGATGAATTTAATTAAGATTTGATTTTAATATTTCGTTAAATAATTTTGTAATAAATAAACTTAATTAATATTGGGGTGAGCTGTGGTTAAATACTAAAATGACACGTGACAGTGAGTATTTTTCTGCGTGACACGTGGCAAGGAGTGCTACTCCTATAATATATATAAGATTTAAGATTAGCAACATTTTTGTATAGGCTATTTTCTTAAGATCTTGATTTTATCTTTTTTTTTCCCTACCAATTTTAATTAGATTTACTTGATTTTAGATTTTGACTAATTTAACTTTTGTTAATTTATACACATTTTTTCTTCTTGATATCAAGCATTCAACATAGAGACCGTAAATGATACGTTGAGTTTTATATTTTTTCTTAATCGGTTACTTATTGACTTATTGTCAATCAATCATCCAAAATTATTGTGATTCGACACTTTTTAGTCTTATGCTACATCTACGAAAACTGTGCTCTTGTGGCAATGTTATAAACTTATTTGGATCGACATTAAGTTTTTAGCACGGTTATCGCTTGTCGGGGACGTTGGTCTTGTTTGGTTGTCACTCGACAACTTGTTCGTATAAGTTTGGTTACTTTTATCTCCTTTTTTCTTTTTGTGTTGTTTGTGTTATGTGGGAGTGTGTTTCTTTCATGTAAAATCGTAAATGTTTTCGAGGTCTTACAGGGGATATGAAACTAATGGGCCATTTGGTTCAAGTCTAGACTTGGGTTCGCACCCCTCTAGGGTTAACCTAAAGCTTCATCTCTAATGACAAAATACAAATTTGTCTTACAAATCCAGATTATATACCCAAAAACCAATTCTTCAAAGCATACAAATGAACAAAGGAGACGAAATTGGCGGTAAACCTGACCCAATACATGCATCAACAATCAGCACTCATCCATTCATCTAAGCTTGGAGTTGCTACACCAATGTTCTTCATATCCAAAATGTTGGCTGGTGCAGTACACAGTATAGGGATTTCATGTCAGTATTGTTATTGGTAAATATTTAGCATGAGAATCACAGGAAAAGACGGCAATGTATGCCTATTATAGAGTATATAGAGAACATTGGTCATTAGATAGAATAAAAGGACCTATTATGTAAATAAGAGAAATATATAGCAGATTCAGTTGTAATTTGTTGTATATATATATATATATATATATCGATGTACATAAGTTCTATCACAATACAATCAATATATACAGTCTTATTCTCTTCCTCTTATGACCTATTACATCTTTAGAAAAGCATCTACAAAAATTATGCAAGAAACAAAGTCATAACATGCCAAACTCAGCTAGAATACAAGTTTATGCCTCTTCACAAATAAAAACAAGGAAGAATTATCGAGTTTCAAGATACCAAAGTTGTAACGCGCCAAACTCAGTTTTAAAATAAAACAAGGAAGAATTATCGAGTGTCAAGAAACCAATGTTCTTCGTATCCAAAATGTTGTTGTCTTTTCTTGTGATCTAATATAAACAATTTATTTTATTTTTATATAAAAGTTTAGGATTAAAGTTTGTTTTTTGATTTTTTAAATACTCGGACATATATAAAATGTAGACGGAAATATCTAATTTAAATAAAAGTTGTAATTACAACGGAATTAATATCTAATTTGATTTTAATAGGAGTTGTGAATTTATAAAATGAAACTAAAATATAATTCAAACAAAATTGCGATCAAAATGAAAGTAAGATCGGTTCTTAAATAAAAGTTGTCGATTTATAAAATTTGTATCTAATTTTTTTAAAAAAAGTTATTTTATTTTATTTTAATAGCAACGGAAGTAAAATATAATCTATATAGAATTATAAAAAAAAAAAAAAAAAATTTGGTGTCTTTAATTATCAGCTCGGCACGTAAGCTTTATTACCTCTGTTTTAGTATAATATATAGTTTAACGAATCAAAACGAGTTATAGTGTTGGATCAATGAGCTCACCAGCATGGATTTCTGGATTTGCAGCTGCTGTGGCATCCACGATAACGCTAACAGAAGGGTAATCCAGTGCAACAGCATCAAAAACCGTCTGTCTGATGCAATTTGGAGTTTGAACACCTACATAAGCTCTGTCATTTTAAAACAAGGGTAATCAACCAAGAACACAAGCACGAGAATTCAAGACATGACTAATCCGGAGGATTCTTACCAACAACAACTAAGCTATCAATACCAGAAGTCCGAAGCAATGAGTGAAGGTGCGTGCAAAAGAACGCACTAAACCGTGTCTTAACCAACTTATAGTCTCCTTCACTTATGACAAGCCCATCAACCAGCTCTGCACCAGCATTCCCCTTTACTGTTGGTCCTGTTTTCTCTGTAGAGTATAAATGCCTGCGAAATATTTCTACATCTCGTCCTAATGGATCATGCTCACGAACAACCTTGATGCATCATTTTATCAAATAAGTGCCATATAAAGAAGATATTGCTCAAAATGATGCAGTTTCATTTCTGCAGCAATGATTATACAAAATTGCTCATCTGTGTTTTGATAAAACAGACCCTAAAGCTTGTCAATTGATCAGTTGTTCCATTTCATCTTTCTCTCTTCATAGCTTCTTTTAATTGTGCAAGTCCATCAAGGTGAAGTAATCAATTGGACAATCATCTAAGCAACAGCCAGAAGCTAATCATATTCTCTGTAAAAGAAAATAAACCCTAATTTGCATGTTGGAGCATCGTTTGATATACAACAAAATATATCCAGTTTTGGGGTTTTGATAAAGAATCAAAACAAGAGAATCTGATATCTGAAGGGTCGAGAAAGATACCCAAATTACGAGGATGCCACGCTGCCGGGCAATTTCAACCGCCTTTACAACGCTGGGAACTATGGCAGCTCCACCAGCCACAAACATAGGACTACCTTCTAGAATGAAATCGTTCTGAAAAAACATCAATTTACAAAGTTAAATCAAATAAAAACAAAGAAATCATCATTATATCTATAAATTAGTGTATACTGGTCGGAAATCATAACGAATTAGAAAAGAAACACTGGAAAATAAAAGTCACCTGCATATCTATAACTAGAAGAGCAGTTTTCTTCCATTTCTCATCCATCAATCGTTCTGCAAGAGTCAACAAAAGAAAAAACTGAAGAATTTCCTTTTTCTCCTTTCTAGAATGGAAAAGAAGTTGCCGTTCTTTAGCAAGGAGAAAGCATGTTAGCATGAATTGTTCCTAATTCCTATAATCCTATCCCACTGATTGCAGCAAACAACCCTACCTTTGGGTCTGTTTGTTGAAAATAGCTTAACTTCTAAAGCTTGCGGAAAATAACCTTAAAGAATTGCTGAGGTCAAAAGATTAAAGTTTTACTCAACTTCAGTAGAACAAAATCCATGGATTTCCTAGCTAGTTGTGTTTGTTCTGTACTGATTATGTATGCAGCATGGGACTTGTACTGTTTAGTCCAAGTACGCAAATCTTACATCGTCCGGGGACGACTCATCTAGCTGGGAAACAACGTCGTTGTCCATAGAAAGTTTAAGTTTGTATTCAAACCAAACTGAAAAGAAAAGATTGAATTTTGATGGAGGCAGAAGAATTTAGTTATTGTGTGGTTGTACATCTACAAAAGGTGAGCATTTTTTCAAATCAAGCTCAAGTAGCTTGACTAGTATAATAACTCTACTAAGATTGACTTATCTAGTCCTTTTTTGGGATAATATACAAGTCAAACAAACAGATTGGACATATTAATGTTCAACACGTTTATAATTTAATCAAACTTAAAAATGTGTTCGTATTCAACTAACTTAGTCAAGTGAAAGAGCTCAAATGCTACTGAACAAGCAAAGATTTAGTATGTTCAAATTCATTTGTTTATAGTCGAGCCGAACTTGAATTGAGCCCAAATCTTACTCGAGCTTACAAATGTTTTCATAATCAACTTGTTTAAGCCGAATTTTTTCAATCCGATTCCGATCCAAGTTTAAGCCAAGTCCAATCCAAGCTCAAATAGATATAACAGCTCTAGTTGCCAACTTGCCGATAGTGATCATATGGACTATACTAAACTGTCAAATTTCAGAATAACTCAAGCAAAGAAGCTACAGTAGCAGAAAACTCCACTCACAACAAAATTCTAGTTAGTCTAACAATCAATAAATTAGGCAAATCTCCGAAGAAAGCCTCTAATCTCGTCAATGAAGGGAGACTGTGTTGGAATGATATGTCCAGAATCATGCTCAATCATCACACGACATCCCTCTTCGAAACGCAAAGCTAAATCCCTACTCGAATCAGACGCTATTTGCCTGTCTTTTCCCACATGTGTCCCAAAAACATGTAACGACGGAAAATTGATCGAGCTTTCCTCACAGCCTGACAAATTAACAGCAAATCCAGAACACATAATTGCAAACCTGAAGTCCATTGCTGGCTCTATCCTTCCTCTTTGAGCACAAACCAGAGCAGTCATAGCAGCCCCTTGAGAAAATCCCAGGATGCCATCAAATGGACCTTGCTCAGAAAACACAGAGTTCAGATACGATAATGATTCTTCAAAGCCCTCGGTTTGTTGCTGATATTGAAGAGGATCAAACGCTATATCCGTCTTGTCCCAATCATCCTGACTTTTAGAGTTGAAACCCGGTGTTACTAACCAAGCGTACTTTTTGTTGCAGGTTTTTAATGGCGGGGGATCTTGTTCAGGCAAACATGGCATGTCGGATTTTTTAGTGGGTTGGTATACGAAGGGTAATTCGTAAGGTGCGTTAACAAAGACAAGTTCAGCTAAGCTCTTGAGTTTCTTTCCCAATGATGCGGTTCTTCCTTTAAAGCTGGATGCATTCTGACGAAACCCGTGTAGGCATAGTATCCGGAGTTTTCTTGAAAGGCTTACACCTGAAAGTTCTCACTGTTATATATAGGGTTTGTTTGGTAAAGCAAGATTACGTAGATGAAGCTGAAGTTGAAGATAATTATATAGATGAAGAATTAAGGAGATGAAATTGTGTAACGAGATGAGAATGAAAATACGTGAAATGAGTGTTTGGTAAAATGAATACGATTGTGGGTAAAATTAGGAAAAAGTATGTGTTAATTTATTATTTGTAGATGAAAGAGAGAAAAAAGGAAGAGGGGTAAAAATGAAATTTCAGCCTCAATAATCCTTGGATTACACACTTCCCATAATCTAATTCCCTATCTCCATAATTTAATGCCCTTTTATTCTACCCTTTTGATCCCCTTAATTTTTTGACTAACCAAACACAGCCATATATATATAAATATGTGTATTGAGAATCACAGAGAAATCAAAGCAAAAACACTTGGTTAAGGCCTAAGGGCATCCATCTTCAATTTCTTTATACGCGATATATGAGACCTAGTTATATTGCCTCTTGACACTGAAAACATATAATTTATATAATAACATGGGCTTTCTCTACCATAAAAAAAGACGTGTTGTTACCAGATACAGACCTTACCAGGACTGCAAGATACGGAAGAGTGGTTTACATCTTGGTCAAAAAGGAGCTGAGCTTTTCGATCATTGGAGTCACATCCAAGATCGCTATGAGTTTTCAAATCGTTCGTTCCACATTCAGCAACATTTTGATGTCTCTGACATATCTCACAGACATATTCAGTGCTTTCTTTCTACATGCAAATTGAAAATTAATTAGATATTTATTTAGAATGCAATTAAAAAAAGGGTCAAGGAAAGTAAAATAAATTAGAAAAACTTGACATACAGATCCCACTATCTTTAAAATTCTAAAATTAATCGATGACATCATTTCATTTCCTTCACATTCTTTATGGATGAAACAGAAATATCCCATCACAAAGTGGTCTTACTAGTATGCAGCAAGAGTAATTTTTATCTCATGTAGAAGGCTATTTTAACAGTAGTAAATCCCTAGTTCTTACCCGGCAATCATTGCATACCAATACAAGCATCCTGCAGAATGCACAACGGCAACGCTGTGCATAATCATCGTATGGAACTCCACAAAGAAGACATTCACCAATAATATTTTCACTGCTGCTTCCAACTGAAATTCTGTCAAAAAAAAGGATTAATCAGACTTAGCATAGAATTCAGTAGAAGAAAGTTAACATTATGACTATATAAAATAAGCAGACTTTGGTTCCCTAAAGCAGGTTTAGAGATGCATGTATAAGAAGCAAGACAAACTATAATTGTAAGACAACTGATAGGACATTGGACATCTATCATCCTCATATCATTTGAAATTAACGTTAGAACATAAATTACATCTTTCTGCAGCCAAATGACTATATAAAGGTTACAGGTTATACCGATGATCAAAAACGAAATTTTTTCCCTTAAAGTAGCCACCATCAGGAAATTGCTCCATATAACGTTGTATTCCACCATACAACTGCAAACATCAAAGAAGCTATTTCATAAGTTTCTCTTATAACAACTTCATAAGTGAACATTGTGGAAAGAGTGATTCACCAAAACTGGTAGGAAAATGTGATGCCTGGTAAATTGATGGTTTAAATATATCCTTTGCATAAAGGTACTAGTCAAATAAGTCATATTCCTGCAACAATTACCGTGTACGCCCACAAGGATTATATTACATTATTAACATCTAAATACTAATATTGCCTAACTTTTTAATCTAAACTTAGACGTTGTGCACCCAAGTTTGCCCATTTTGATTCACTTGACCTAATAATTTCTTGCCAACATTTCCCATTTTTATATAGCTAATTCACTGTACTGTAAATTTGCAGGATGAAAAAAAAAAAAAAAACCATTCGAAGATAAACTGCAAAAACGATAAAATCACTGGATTCATCAGAATCAGAACTTATCGACCGACTCAAAACTAAAACTACCTATCATTCTTTGAGAATAAAAGACTACTTGTTGACTAACAAAGATTCTCAATGCGCAGAGCTGGGATACCAAACAAGTTCTTTAGCATAACTTCATGCTTATCAAAAAGAGACAATCTGGAAGGAAACATGGTTCACATGGAAATACTGTCCAGTGGCATGTTTCCTTCCAGTGGCATTGCATCACAAAATGAATTACATGTTCCCTATTGGTGACGATACCTGAAACACATTTTCGAATCCAGCACCTTTGGACCTAATGTAAGCAGATGCCATTTCACATCTTATTCCTCCAGTGCAATACCTATGATCAGTGAAGACAAATGCATCAGCGCATAGAGAAGTGATTACAAACCTATCATCTAGGCCCAAGGCGACGAGCAAATCAAGAGGAACCCCTCCCAAGCATGAAGAACAAAACCATTATTTCTAAAATATACTTTATTCAAGATGTAATACTATGCAAGTGAAAAACACACAGCCTCATTGAAGAAAAACAAAGTAATGGGAGGCATTTAGAAGATGATTTTAGTTTTGATTAGTATTATTAGAAAGTATGAATAGCTATTTTTTTTAAGAAACAAGTAATCATGTTGCCTTGACTTTACAAGGAGCCTATTTCCCCATTGCCTATATGCATAGGGTACACCTAGGTGATGCTATTATATTCAATGCCTATGGAAGAACCAAACAAAATGAAATTCCATTAACTAATGCTCAGTAAACCTCCATGCAACTTCTGCAAATTCACCAAAAAGAAGTGAAAACGGACATAGTCAAGAATTGAATCAAGTACAGTAAACAGATGGACACAGTCAACATTTTTCAAGCAAAAGATCCAATTGTGAATGATTACATACATCAGGACATGATTGCCTCTCAACTTTTCGGTGTTTTCATCTATCCAGGAGGGTAGATCACTATATTGTCTAATACCAGGATCCAAAGTTTCCACACTTGGTGTTTCAAACTTCCCAATTCTCGTCTCGTATAAGTTTCTTGCATCCAAGAGAACGAGTTTTCTTCCAGCAACAGGACCTTCGTCTTCACAGAGTTTTCCTATTGAAGACAGCAGTATATGTAACAAGTTGTTACTTTTTGGTACAAAAATCAATACAGTAGGTGCCACAAAAAAAAGGCAAAAGACTATATATGATATTACCAACAGCACTGAGAACAGAATGAAACTCAATCGCAGATAGATGTCTCCCAGCATTCGAAATTGTTGGTGGTTTCAAGAGAGGATTAGGTGACAGAGTTACTAACTCCTGGAAATAAGCAGATATAAGCTAATAAAATGGAGTCGAATTAAACAACAGAAAGAACAATCACTGAAATGAGAGGAAGCTCATACTTGCCTTAGTAAAGCAACACAATCCTACAAAAACAATTAAAAGTCCTCTAATCCTACAAAAACAATTAAAAGTCCTCTAATCCTACAAAAACAATTAGAAGTGGTACATGGGGACAGTTAGAATCAATAATAATCGAATCTCCGCTCTTGCATTTGCCCTTATCAATCTGAAACCAAACAGAAACGACCCTAAACTCTAAAATACTGCATCAATCTGAAACTCACTGTCATATTCTAGTATAGGATAGAATGCAAAAGAGAAACGAACCTTGACGATTCGAATAGAGAGGGAAGTGAAGCCACATTCTTCAGCGACCTTATCATTGAGGGGTTCACTGCAAGATGCAAGCTTGAAATCGGTGCCTTCAAACAAACTGTTTTCTTTGACAGCAGAAATGTGTTTTTCCAAGTCCGATAGCTTCCCACCCACCTAACAAATTTAATCAATCAATTTCGAGTTTCGAGTATACGGGTGATGAAGAATAAAATCAGAGGCAGGGAAGAAGTATACAGTGACATTGACGCCATTGGGAGAAAGTCGAACTCGGCCGAGCAAGGAGAGAGAGGAACAATTGGAGTAGTAGAAGTCGTAGAGGGAGTTGAGGTCTTCGATTGGTGGGGTGTACTTGTAGTATAGCAGCACCCCATGCTCGCCTGATGCTTCTTCTTCTTTCCCGTACGCAGACATCTTCGATCCTGAATCGCTGCTGGTAGGGTTTAGCAGAAATGTGAGAAGTTTGCAATGTAGAAACTGAAAATGAATTCTGTATTACTTATTACTTTTTTATTTTTATATATATAGACTAGTTCTTCCATTGACTTTTCAGCACATAGCATATTGAGAGTTCTACCTGTAAGCTTATCACCGAAGATACAATCGACTTACCTGAAGATAAGAATCTTGACCTAACGAAAACTAGCCATAATGTTATAAATATTTGAAATAATAAGGTCAAATTTTTATGGAGTTTATAAATACGTTTAATAGAGTTGATAAGTGTAAGGTTATCCCCTTCAATTTCAATTTTATTGATTTCCAAATCACATGCTCTAATCAAACATTCCCGGAGTGCACCTGCTGTGGAAGACCGAT
Source organism: Fagopyrum tataricum (assembly GCA_002319775.1). Taxonomy (NCBI): domain Eukaryota; kingdom Viridiplantae; phylum Streptophyta; class Magnoliopsida; order Caryophyllales; family Polygonaceae; genus Fagopyrum; species Fagopyrum tataricum. The sequence continues at coordinate 56,523,383 of CM008279.1, forward strand.
ATGTTTCCACATTGTCCATAACCAAGAGTAATGGTTGATGCATGTTGGTGAATTCATTTTCATGTTTAATGCAATGAATATTCACGATTTTCCTGCTGTTCTTAGTTGTGTTTGATTTACTTTGGTTCTTCCATTTGTTCGCTTCTTGTCACTCTTTTATTTGCGCTTGAACAATTAAATCAATGTTTATTGGTTTCTTAATTTAAAAATGCTTTGATTTCTAGTGGTCTAAATGTTCCACCAAGTAACTACTAGTTGTACTATTGTTTTATCATCTAGTTTATCTCTTAGAAGAGTAAACATGTAGGGAATGTTATGGTTAGTGCTACTTAGCAATTGGAGTTCGCTTTTTATTTTTCCATCCGTTATACCGTTCATTAGGAAATGACAATAAAATTATACATGTTTTGATGACTAGTATGGATGGTTGCATAGAGTACATTGCGTGGGTACCAAAACTTTTTGTTTCTCAAGATTTTTCTTATTTGGAAGTCCATTTACTAATAACTTCCAAAGAAAGTTTTTCACTTTAGGATGACATCCATTTCCCAAATCCATGCATTTGGATTCGTTGTTAACCCTTTGTTATTATGGATAAGGTCCATAGTCGATTTTGTGCAGTATGAGCCTTTGTCTGAAGCTGCCCAGTAAAGGCGGTCTCAAATGAAAGACTTCGGGAGTTGGTAAAACTTGATAATTGTCATTATCTTCGGAGGAAGGGAGTTTTCTAGCTTGTAGTCCAGTTTTTGGGGGTCCTATTTCTTCTCAAATATGTAATTGCTAACAGTTTCTTCCTCATCAATAGCAATATTGTTCTTTAGTAGTTTATTGAGTGGTTGATCCGCGACCCACAGATTTTTCCAAAACTTTACCGTTTTGTCATCACCTACACTCCATCGGAATCCTAACTCAAATTCAGGTCTAAGATTCATAAATCTCTTCCATTGCCAGGATGTATTCTTTGTAGTTTTGTAATTCCATAAGAAGGAACCTTTGAGGTATTTATCGTTTATAACCTTAACCCAAATATTATCAGGTTCATGCATAATTTTCTACATGAGTTTTATTTTGGAGTACCTTGTTCATGTCTTCTACTTTCCTTATACCCATTCCACCTCTTTGCTTAGGCTTACAAATTTTATCCCAGCTGATAAGAGGGTGAAAATTGGGCCCTTTGTTCCAAAAGAAAGATCGATTTATTTGATCTAATTCTTTATGAATACTTGTTGGGAGCATAAAGCTTTGCATGACGAAGTTTGGTTTAACATTAAGGTTTGCCTTGATTAGGGTTGTTCTTCCTTCTTGGAAAAGCATGGAAGCCTTCCATTTAGTTAATTATTGTCTAGATTTTGTTATCATATTTTCAAAGACACTCTTATTTACTCTACCGTTAATAATTGGACACCCAAGATATTTATTCATGCAATCGGTAGTGGTTATTCTAGTATATCTTCGATTTGTCTTTTCACACTAGACCCAACATTTTTAGTAGTTTGAAAGGATGATTTGTGGTAGTTAACTTTTTATCATGAGATATGACAATAGTCATTCAAGAGATCTAGTGCCTTAGTACTTGCCGTTGTTGATGCTTTGACAAATATTATAATATTATCTGTAAAGGCAAGAAATGGGATAATAGTCCCATCCGAGTTATTGAAAATCCAATAATTTTTTTTGTTTTGGTTGCTTTGTTTTTGTATATTTCGTGGAAGAACTTCCGCACCTAAATTGAATAGCATAGGTGAAATCGGGTCGCCCTAGCGTAAACTCCTTTTTGGGATTTATCATATCCGTAGGTTTATCGTTGATTAGAATAGAATAGGAAACTGTAGAAATACATTCCCTAATCCAGTTAATGAATTTCTTCTCAAATCAAAAATTTTCCAACACGGCGAGAATAAAAGATCATTCCACTCTATCATAGTCTTTTTCCATGTCGAGTTTGATGGTCATATACCCCTCTTTTCCTTTTTTTGTTTTAAAACCATGAAAAATTTCATGGGCAATGAGGATATTGTCATGGATCGATCTACTTTGTGTAAAAGCACTTTGAAGAGGGTGAATCAATTTTGGTAAGATTATCTTGAGTCTAGATGCTAAAATTTTTGCAATAATTTTATACGTTGTTGAGCATAGACTAATAGGTCTATAATGATTAGTAGAAGTTGGATTATCAGTCTATGGGATTAGGGTGATGAAAGTATGGTTGATTTGTTTTAGCATTTTACCTGTACGATAGAAGCTCTTCACTGCACGAATAACACTAGGGCCTATGGTATTCCAATATTTTTGGAAGAAATCGGCAGGTATTCTCTCAGGACCCGGTGATTTATCGCTACCAATATCAACGACTGCTTTTTTAATGCCATCATTTGAGAATGGCCGGTTTGGTTAGTTCCTTATTTTCCAGATCGGTTATTTCTCTTGTGATTACTTCAAGATATTGCTTTAGGGAGTTCTCATTAATATGACTTGATCGGATCCGATATTTGTAGTCATTGGAGAATTCATTGGTTATTTCATCTTCGGTATTTAGAGTTGGGTTGTTTACTCTTTCAATTGAGATTATTGATTTCCTATTTCTTCTACCCGTAGCTTTCCTATGATGATATTTCTTGTTCTTGTCGCCATACTCTAGCGACTTTGCTTCTGCTCGTTGCATCCACTACTTTTGTTGGAACTCAATTAAACATTCTCTTTTTTTTGCATAGTCTATTGAGTTTCTCGTTTTGTTGGTTAGAGAAATTACGATGATTTAGCTTTTGAAGCTTCTCAATCGATAAGCCAATTTCACGTACTTGCTTATTGATATTTTCAAATTTGAGTTTGCTCCGCACTTTGATTTTGGTTTTAATGAGGCTAAACTTTTTTACTAAGTTAAACATATGTGTCCCGGAGAATTGAGTTCTTTAGGTTTGCTTGATAATATGCTCACAATCTTCCCGATCGGTCCACATTAGTTCAAATCAGAAAGGTTTTTTTTTAAAATTTTGTTTCGTGTTGTGCAGATCAATCGAAGTCAGACAATAATCTGACGAGCTGAAAGCATGATTCCAAACATAAATTTAATTATAAGCGTTAATCAGCTCAAAGTGGGTCATTGCTCTGTCTAATCTTTCAAATGTATTATTACTCACCTCAAAGTTGGACAATGATCCTTCCCTTCTCTTGGCCTAAGTGGCGCCAGCCCGCCTTCTCTTCCTTCCTTCCTGGCCCCGCGCCACCTGGCCTCCACGTGTCATAGCGGACCTTCTCTTTCTTCTCTTATTTCTTTCTTCACTTTTTCTCTCCCCAACGTGTCTACTTGCCTTCTCGGCTTTCTCGCTCTAGCGCTAGGAGCAACCCAGTACCACTCTCTTCCTCTAGCCTGCGACCTACCCCGACCCCTTGATCACTCCCCTAGCCTGCTACCTAGCCCAGCACCACCTCTCTCAATCTAGCCCTCCTCTCTCCCGGTCCATCTTCATCTCCAACTCTCAGTTCTCTCCGTCTCCCTCATCTCCCTCGCCATCTTCACCTCCGGCCATCTTCTTCCACGCTCATCACGTCCCTCTCTCCATCTCAGCCTTCTCTCCCCTCACTCACCGGAGCACTACCACCACCACCTCGCAATCTCCCTCTTCCCCGGTTTTTCTCCTCTTCCACTTCCACCAACAACCCATTCCCTTGTTTCCTCCCTCTCTTCTCTGTCACCGTCGCAAGACACTGACCGCCAGGATGTCACTCCTCCTTCATCTCCTCTAGATCGAGCTGCCGGGAACCGTCACCATCTCCCACTCTCTTTTCTGTTACGCCAGAAACCACAGAGCCCCTCCCTCTCTTCTCTATCGCAACCGGGAGCCACTGTCACCGTCGGGAATCCGGCCGCCTGCCCTTGAACTGCCGGAGGAAGCCGTCGTCACGCTGGAGAGCTTGCGCCTGCCGCCAGTAGCCAACGTCGCTGCCGGAGCCGCTTTCGTTTGAGTCTTTACCCCGCCAAAGAGAACCATCGGGTTTTTAAAAAAATTATGGTATATTCACAAAAAACCCCTCAACTTTCTTTTTGCAGTTTTTAACTCATGTTTTTATTTTTGCAATTATGCCCTCGGATAGTTAATTACATATTTTTCCCAAACTTTTAAATTACAAAAATGGTCCAGACTTTTAAGCTTGCACATTATGCCCCCATAAATGATATTTGTGATTTTAATCCCATTTTTTAACTACGATGTTCAACCTATATTTATATATATTGCGTTTTTTGACCCAAATTTAGCTTATATAGTTAAACTTGTTTAGTTACGTTGATTTAGGTTTGGATTTACGTTCAGGAAGGTTTAGCAAGTCGAAGTTTGATAAATGGTCGATCGACTTTCGTTTTACGCTACATGAGTTTTCTTCAACCTTGGAATGATTACTTGCATGTTAAGTTATAAAAAGTTGGATATGGAATTAATATGCCTAGTTGGATATTTTAGGTAACATACTCGGTTGGATAACGGGTTAAGGACAAACCCTAAGAGAAGTACAACCCAAATACGAGTTGGGGCTACGTAAATCACTCTTACATCTATTAGATGGTGTTGTGATTTATATATATAGTCTATGTGTTGATTGTGTGATTCTTGCTTGTTTAGATTGTTTGACGAGTTTTAGTTGATGTTGTCATTTTGGCTTCAAGCCATTGACTGAGCTTTTATCGAGGCAAATAGTTGTGAGCTTTTGTATATGATCATGATTAAGTTTAAGCCTTCATGATATTGCATGTATGAATGAGATGTTTTAAATTATGATTTAGCATGACAAACATGATTACGTTTAAGTCTTCATAATATTGCATGTTGTTTGGGATGTTTTAAATAATGTTTTGGCATGATGAACATGGTAAGCATATAAATATATATATATATATATATATATATATATATATATATATATATATATATATATATATGTTATGATATCTAGGGACGAATGATCTTGGAGTCCATGAGGAATGCATGATATTACTTTTGAGTTATGAGTATGGTATGATAAGAGGAGTCGGTTTAGGAAGCCTTGTGATTACATGATAATTGATTTAGATTAGTTAAAGAGGTGTTATCAAAATATTTTAGAAAAGGAACCGGTTAGGGTATTGAGGAATTGAGATGACTTGGTCTTTGACCTAATTGGCTTTTGCCATATATATAAATGTGTGTGTGTGTGTGAGATATGATTTAGTCTATTGATAACATGATTTATCGACTTGTTGCACACATGCATTTAGTTAGATTTCCCCTTTCCGCATTCATGTTTTGGCCTTAGTTTGTGCCATTTATGCTTGTTTAGTTCTACTTTGCAAGAATAGATGTCTACACATGCTATTTGTGGCTTTGTAGGTGATTTGACACATTTTGGAGCTAAAACGACGTATTTGAGGATCAAGCCTCGAAGTGGACGCATTGGAGCAAGCGTACGTGCACGGGAAAGGCGAGGAATCGAGCTAAAGACGCGAAGGAACGAAAAAGACCGCACCTCGGACCGAGATGGACCGATCTCGGCCAGACCAGACCGAGATGGTCCATGATCTCGGCCGAGATTTCATGTAGCTCGGCCAAGATGGCCCTAGCTCGGCCGAGATTTCTCGATCTCGGCCGAGATTCCCGATGTGTTGCGACGTTGAACTTTCTGTTGCCAAATCTCGGTCCCGACTGGCCTGATCTCGGACGAGATTTCTGCCCGAGATTTCCTGTTCGGCGATTTTATCTTATTTTTGGATCAGTTTTGGCCCATCCCGTCCTTTGTAAGGTTGTTGCCTATAAAAGGGAAGCTCTAGTTTATTTCTAAGGGTTCCGATTTTAGTCCCTTTTTAGGGTTTGTTTACCCTAGAGGGGGGAGCCGTCTCCTCCCCTCTCTTCCTTTCCCTTCTTCTTCTCCATTGTTCTTCATAGTTTAGTTCAAGATTCATACTTTTGCATTGAGGTTTGTTTGGAAGACCTTGTTGGATTCAAGAATTGTCAAGATTTGCAAGTTTACATTTATTGAAGCTAAGTTCTCTTATTCCCTTTTGTTATTAATTTATTTGCCCTTTTTGATATGATTGTTATTGGCTAGAACCTTGTGGTTCCAAGGTTGACAGGGATTTGTGTATGCATTGGATTATGATGGTTTAGATTGTGCTTTGTTTTGGCTTTGAATTGCTAGAAATCCTAATGGTTGGCTTGGACTTGAATCTAGCTAGAATCCTTCTAGCTAGTAACCTAAGTTGGAATTGAGACTTACTCGGTGATATTCCTTCATAGATACATGAGAGACTGATCATAGGTAATAAAGGTTCATCCTTTATTGGTTGAATGTGCTTAGATTCCTTCCTAAGTAGGGTAATACCTAACACTTACCCGGTAATGGTTTACCTTTCCCTTAGTTTGTAGTCTGGTTTGTTTAGAATTTTCTACCTCTCTACCTTGAGACTTACCCGGTAATAGGTAGTTGGTTTGGAACTAGATAGTCTTGAGACTTATCCGGTGATAGACTGTCAGCCTAGAAACGTTCATCCCTGTGGCTTTTCTACCATATATCTTTATGAGTCTTCTTGAATCTATATGTATGAACAATGATCTTGAACCCTTGGAATCCATTTTTCTTTCCTTTAATTTGATTATCTTTTATTTTATTTCCTTTTATAAAACTGCTCTTGATTGAAGGTGACATTCAATTGAGAGCAGCCCAAAACTCTTTCCAAAACCTTTTTTACTTCTTTCCCTTATCTTTTCCAACCTCCTGTCTTTAATTGAGATCTATTCTATTTATAATCATTATTGCATATTAATCCTCTCAGTCCTTGAGATCGACCCTGGAATACTTACCTTTACTGTGATTGACCCATACATTGTGGGTTCGTTGCTATTTAGGAAATTATTACAGGTTATAAATATAAACTATCCCTTCCTTGTTTTACTAACTTATAGGTCTTTATAATTATTGTTAAAGGTTTATAGGGGTGTAAAATCAGCGAACAAGTTTTTGGCGCCGTTGCCGGGGACTGAGAAAGATTAATTTGTTGTTTTTGATTATTTATAGTTTAGGTCTTTCTGGTTACTTTTGATCTCATTTTCTTTCTGTCTTTGTATACTTAAGGTACAAGATGGCTTGGAATAACGGGTCTGGCTCTTGGAGGTATTGTGAGGGTTACGTTTATAATCCTTTTGGAGAAACACTCAAACCCCCACAACCTCAAATACAACCTCTGCAGTAACCTCCCGAAGATCAGTTAAAGTTGATGTATGAAAATTTATTGAGGATGTATGACAGGTTAGAGAGGCGATTGTCTCGCAGGGATAAACCTCGAACGCTAAACGAATTGCGGAGATCAAAGGAGAAATCTGAAAGCGTTGTAACTCCTAGGGAAGAGGTTCATCCAAAGGAAGAGCGCATCGAGGATGAAGAGCTGATGAAGGAGGAAGACGGATCGGACAACCCTATCCCGATCTCGTCCGAGATCATTCCTATCTCGACCGAGATTTCATGACAGAGTGTAACTTTTCTAAATTTATTTATCACTTAGTCGGACTTCTTCTTCTTTTTTTTGCTAGAATCTATTGTCAACATTCCTTAAGTATGTTATTTGATTTGTTAAGTGATAAACGGTTTATAAACCCATTCCGTTTTATTTAATTTTGGTTGTACTTAATTTGAATACCAAGGGGCTACACATGATTAGTAAAAAAACAATCCCAAGTAATTGGTAAAAAAACCGGTTCACCCCTTATTTTATTTCTCCGTTTCTCCAAACAACATTTGAACGTTATCATATATTATTGTAACACCTATTGCATCCCAAACCCACCCCACTCTATGACCTCTTTTCAAACTAGTTGTATCGAGTAAGGATCAACCTTCTCGACGGTACTCGATGAGCCAAATCATAGCAAGGCTTGAAGAACAAAAGACAAATGTATGACACGATGGAGATATAAAAACCGCTGAAAAAGTGACGGAGAAGAGGCAAAAGAGAATGAGACGATGTAGAAAGTTCAGAGAAATGATTATAATTTGGGATCATTTGAAAAATTATAATGACGATCTAGCAACCCTTTGGTTTTAGAAATATAATAAGTAATCGATGTTCTTTATTTTTGTGATGGGAAAAACTTACATACTTATTTTAGTTAAATTTAATACCTTATTGCAAGATATCCATCTTTTATTTGGTGTCGTTATTTACTACTTTAGGAATATTAGGAATATTATGTATCATCCTTATATAAGAAAATGTATTCAATGTGTCATATATATATATATATATATATATATATATATATATATATATATATATATATATATATATATATATATATATATAGGGTTAGGATCCGGTGAGAACATGTTTTACGGTGAGAAATAAGAACACTTATAGATCGTTGGATTATTTTACCGATGGCTCAGATTCATTCTCCATATAAGGATACAGTAATTAATAAGTCATTACCAGACAACTTCCATATTTTAAGTATATATACGCATTTGATTATGGAAATCAATATTTAGTAATTAAGGGTGCACAATACGTTTCATTATCTTATAATTTACACCAACGGCCGGCGGCGTCAAGCATTGTATTCGTTGTTCGTGCTAAGTTGGTTTTTTCTTGAATTTCTATTGTTTGTTGTATAATCAATATACTCTTTGTAGTAGATGACACGGTTAAGGTTAATATATAAAGATCCATGCACGACTCGTATGACTCGTAGACAAGTTTGTTGTATGTCTATATATACGCGCAAAGAAAATTTTCAACTAGTGCAGGTTGTGTATATATGTTTGTTTATAGTCGTGTATGTTAATTAGCGTTGAAAATTTAAACTCGTGCATATCAAAGTTAGTTTATAGAATTAATTGTGCATGTTGACCAATGTTGAAAATTCTAAATCGTGCATATTAGAGTTAGTTTATAGATTTAGTCGTGCTTCTTGAGCTAACAATTCTTTCAATCACAGTCGTGCTTATGAATTGTTAGTAGTGCACGCCATATACAATATGAGTCGTTCTTGTTGATTTTTACTAGTACATTTCATCAACTAAAATTTCTTCATACATGTGTAACAAATTAAGAGACTTGAATGCATTATAAAAATAGTCCATGATATACAATAGATGACATTCACGACACGTGCTCAAGCATGAAGCACCATTCGTGTATCACAAATGCACGACTAAGATTAATTATGATGTATGTTTAGTGGTAATCAATAGTTGGTGCATACGGGATATGTTGCATGTAGGACACCAACTATATTACTTAATTACATAAACTAAAATCTTATTGAACTGCATTTACACGTATATCAACATGTACTAATAAAAAATCACATGCACTACTCCTGTGCATCCTATTAGTAGAGTGCAACATATTATAGTTAAACTTTAATAAAGAAGAGTCAATTTCGTGCACATATAAACTTGCAAAAGCACGACTACACATAAAGTTTATATACACTAACATGTTTAAACTTGAAAAAGCATGACTACAATGCACGTTCAAATACACAATTACTAAAGACTTATATCCACGTTTAAGAACACGAATAACATATTCAATACGACTTACGGATACTAAAATTTCCCGTTCTCAAATGTTTCTACACGAATACAATATATTCATTCTTTTTTACACGGATACAAAATTAGTCATGACATATTCAAGCACGAGTTGGAATTCATATTAAATTGTGAATATTATTGTGCACGAGTTTATTATTGAAATTTCACGGATAAAAATATTCAACGTATTAATAAGGTAGTACATAATATTTCATTAATTAGTGGCTATATATAGATCTCATCATAGCCGTTTAATTATTTAAATCGTGTGATGCATAAACGTTCTCATTTCTTACCGTAACGCTTGTTCTCACCTGATCCTATCCACATATATATATATATACACACACACATATATATATATATACATATATATATATATATACATACATATATATATATACATACATATATATATACATACATATATATACATACATACATATATATATACATACATACATATATATATATATATATACATATATATATATACATATATATATATATATATATTGTTTCTCCACAAAGAATCACCAAATAAAAATCTTCCATAAGTGGTAGCTTGTAATATCATACCAAACATGGAGATACATGTTCTTACATTGTGTACATAGAGTTTTTGTATACAATGGTCAAAAAGAATAAATGCAATACTTGATTTACAAATTTATTAGCATATCAAATTCCTATATAACCTAGGTTCACTTAAAGTTGTGTCATAAACAAATCCAATATTATCAAACAAAATTTAGCTTCCAAGAAAAAAGAAAATGTCTATCAAGGCAATTTTTGTAATTTCATTGATCATCTCCAATGTTCTTGTTCCTTCAAGTGCTGTTGATGTATTTGGAATCATCAAATGTATCGGTGTGTGTCCTAACATGTGCGGCCAATCTGTTTTGCCTCGTTCCTTGTTATACTAAATGCAAAAAGACATCTCCTCTTGAGTTTGAAGGACTAGATGAACACATATTGTGCAAAACTGGATGTGCGATTTCAAACTGTATTACAAACGTCAAAAGTTCACACCAACAAGGTATAAATGCAAGTTATTTTATTAATCTTTTTGTTTGAAAATTCAAGATGCTAAGTTCTTTTTTGTGTGAATTAGCTCACTTAATGATTCAATACAATCTTAAAAGTTGGATTTACAAAAATGAAGTTTTTATATTTAACTAACATATCCATTTTTGTACTTTAAATAGGGTTGACGGAGGAGGACATAATGAAGACATGTGTACAAGATTGTGACAACACATGCGAGACTAGAAGAAGTAAAAAGCTACACTAACCATGTTGGGAAGAAAAAGCACTTTTATCGTAACTAGAAATAACATATTATGCACAATGTTTAGAATTGTTTAGTTGAGTAAGATTTTAATTAGTATGTGATGATTATTATATTGTTATAGTTTTCCAGTTATATACATTTAGAAATATATAAATAAACATATATTCTATCATTTTGATATTTTTTTATTTTTACGAAAAAAACAACAGCTCATCTCTACACATAAGTCATACACATGCATTTGTGACACAAAAAGTAAATCGACTTACAACTAAAATTAACTTTAACAATTTACCATTTACGTGCTCTTATAATTGAATATCAACGATCACAAAACCTTATGTAATTCTACAATGAACGATGAAGTTATCAACAACTTACACTATACAAAAACCAAAATTTGTTCATAAAAAGGATAAAAATAATAATACACACAACCATTTAGAAAATAAATAATATATAAACATAGAGGTTATCAATTCGTATATAAGTTCTAATCTTACAACTACAATGGAATCCGGAAATTATTTATAGAGTAAAAACTTAACTTATAGAAATCCTAATGGAAAATGTGAATTGAGGGATAAGCTCCAACCTCATAATTTGTAGTCTACAAGAAGCAACTATTGCATCCGTTGATCCACTGGACAACGGTCCTAACTATTGTCCCACGTTACCAACCACCAAAACAACATGTACCCCTTCGTCGACCTTTCACAATACTATTGTCTTAAATAGTAGTGTGAGGTAGAGCTGTCAAAAGTTGGCCCGTCCCGTGAAACCGACCCGACGAACCCGAACTGGCCCCAAAAATTTTAAAAAAGAGAATCCCTGGAACCGACCCCCTTAAAACCGATTTAACCCTAAGGAATTTATGACCCGAAGTAACCCGACCCGAATGACCTGACCCGAACAATCGATAGCCCGAAGTAACCTGACCCGAAATAACCTGACCCGATAGCCCGAAGTAACATGACCCGAAGTAACCCGACCCAAAGTAACCCGACCCGAATAACCCTATAGTCCAAAGTAACCTGACGCGAATGACCCGGTAGCCCAAAGTAACCCGACCTTAAATGACTCGATAACCCCGTAAATTTATACAAATAGGGTATTTTAGATTACATTGATACTTTTAGTTAAATTGATAATTATTTACATGATTTATTAAGAGAATAAATAGATAAAATTTTACCTAAAAATATTGTAATTTAAAAAATAAGTTAATCATACACCGACTATTTTGATGCATACATCGATTATACAAATTTAACCTAAATAACACATCACTACTTATCATCTCATTAGATTGTTAACTCCAAGTCTCCAAGTCTCCAATCATGTTTTAAACACCAACAATTTTTTATCGACAAAATTAAGTATAATTCATAATTTCATTTGGAGATAAAGTCAACACAAAATGATAAGTTTAAGTTACATATTTTTTGCATCTTCAAGTTTGATACAAGGGGGCAAGGGGCTATGTAACTCTAAGTTCAAATTCATAAAAAAAACCCCACATCATCCTTCCTTCATATGATCAAAAGGTTGTAGAATCCATTGTTCCACACATAATCTCCAAATAATGTGTCAGTGTACCTATCACACAAAATAAAATAGTTAACAACTTAACATCATAATAATAGAAATTATCAACTAGGTACCAGATTATCATTTTTTGTCAATCTACAAGAAAGAACATTCGTCTCTTAGAGCTTATATAATGAAAACAAATGAATGCATAAGACATCAAGTTATCAACTTATAAGTACCAAATTATCATATTTCTCCTTTCAAAAAACACATACCTCTTAATACTTTGAGCAAATTCTACCTAAATAAAATTCAACATAAAAAATCATAAAACATTGAAGCTAAGAAATGATATTACCTAATCCATTGTATGCAACTTCACTAAAACTTCTTCACACTCTTCAAGGGTGAAATCTGATGAAAAAAATGTTAAGATAAAGTACAATATATTAAACAAAATAACAAAAATCATTATACAATTTAACTATCATTTACCATCAAATCCTGTCAACCAATTATTAGTAGTGACTAACACTTCGATGTTGTCATCTGTAAGACAACTCCGCCATTTGTTCAAGATCCGTCCTCCAATGCTAAAAGTTGATTCAGATGCAACTGTTGTAATTGGAATAGCCTAGATATCTCGTGCCATACGTGAAGTGTAGGAAAACGAGTAGAATTTTGTTTCCAATAAGCAAATATATCAAAATTATCTGATATCTTACACCGAGCCTCATCAAGATACATATCCAACTCTTTTTTTGAACCTTGGTATAGATCATACAACTCAAACTCCTTCTTCATAATTACAAATAAATACTTATTTATATAAATAATAAAAGATAAATAAATAAACTATTGAAACTACTGTAACACCCCAAATCCGCGGGACTCGGGATGCTACGGGCGAAACCTCACAATGGGTCCCGACCGTTAGCTTGACAACAATTTCACCGGACCTTTCCAAAAAGGCACAAATAAAGGCGAAAACTCAAAATGTTTTAATGCATGCGAAAACGAAATGTAACGAATACAAAGTGGAAACTCAGCCGAGTCCTCAAAACAACACAACCCCGATACGAAAGTCTAAAACGTACAACAACATCCCCCAAACAAACGATATGAAACATAACCCAAAAACGCCCCTGTCCTATAATGTACGGAGACCCCGGCTGTCCACTCCTCCACCTCACTCGGCGGCATCCTTAACCTGCAAGTCATCTACAACCACGGTTTAAAACCGTTAGCTCATATTCGAAGCATTAGAAAAGAGGTGAAGGCACAAACACACGGATAACACATACATCACATACAAACTCCAAAACACACAAGTCCGGTTTATTATCTTTTTATTATTAAGTCGTATCCCGTTCTAATTCAACTTAGGTTTGTGACACGAGACCACCGTGGTCTCGCCTCGGTCCCTACTTACCGGCAAGGAGTGGCACGGATGCACCCACCCGTATACCCGCCGGGCTAGTCGCCGGGATCCTCCTAGCCCCAGGCAAGGCTAGGCCGAATGTCACCGCCCGTTATCATACACTTGGGCCAAGATATACATAATGTCGGTGGTCCTAATTACCGGTTTAATTGTTATACAAGAACATAAACACACACCACCAAACACACATCAATGCTAATACATAAAATACGAGCTAAGTAAGTCCGGAGACTTACCTCGTCACCAAACCCAAGTCACCACACTCTCGCTTCCTTAAGGCGGAAGCCCACAACCTGCTGACAAGAGATATGCATATCAATACATACTCACTCTCAAGAAGTCTTAGACTTCACTCTAGTGATCTATGAAGGATCACCTAACCCTCAAGCTAGGAATGCATCCTAGGTCCAAGTACTCATCACACTCTCATCACATGAAACTTCCCACAACAGTTTATAACATCACAAGATATTAATCCTCAACCCAAGAGGCACAAGCTAGCCTAGAAGATCCATCATGCTCACATGCTCATACCATCAATTATATCGAGCCTTAAGGGCTCCTAGGTCCACAACCACTACATGTCATCTCACACTACTCTAGATCCATCCTAGGCATGCTACTACATGAATCAACAACAAATCTAAGGAAGGAACGAAGAGTGAAGGAGAGGAGAAGCCTACTGTTGTAGAAACCGTAGCCGTGGAGTCAAGCTGGCGCCCCCTGCGGACACAGGAGTCGCCCCTGCGGAACCAGGAGCCGCACCCGCGGTGGACTGCGTCGAGTGCCAAGCGCCGCCCCTGCGGCCGTGCCGGGCAGCACCCGCGGCTGTGCTGAGCCGCCCCTGTGGCTGTGCTGAGCCGTCCCTGCGGTTGGCCGCTCCCGCGGCTGTGCTGAGCCGCCCCCACGGGTTCTGTGCAGAACGTCGTCTTCTTCGTCTTCGATCGTGGATCCTAGGCTCCAAAGTCCTTCTTCTCTTGCTGGATCTTCTCCAAACACCCACCACTAGTCTTAAGCACCTCTCCTTGACCTAATCGAGCTAAGAACCTATGCATGCAAAGAGTTGAGCAAAAACTCCTCAAGATCTTCCTCCATAGCCATGGATGAAGGAGGGAAGAAGAAGAAGGAAAAACAGCAATGAAGAGAGGGAAGGGGGAGGAAGGAGCTTACCAAACCAAATATGTAGTTCTCCTGCTGCAGTCCACACATGCAGCTCCTCAATCAACAATGGAGAAGATAAGAGAAGGGAAGAGAAGAAAGTGAGGAAGAGTGAATGAGAGGAAGTAACGTGAAATGTGAGCAAGGGAGGAGAGAGAGAGAGACAAGGACTGAAAAGGAGGTGTGGGGATCAAGGGGTCAGCTGACCTCTTGTCCCTCACACGGACCGAGGGGTCGGAAATGACCCCTGTCATTTTTAACCCGGAACGAAGGGTCGGAACGCGGAAAAAGGGAAAAACGACGAGTCGGCTCGGGATTTTCTTAGGAATAAATCCCGGCACTCGGCATCTCGGGCCTACGGGATAAACTATAAGGTGCTCTCAGTCCGGAATAAAATTCCGGGGCGTTACAACTAACCCCCCTAAAAACAAGTTTCGTCCCGAAACTTGCTAAACCCAACACTTTCGGACAAACACGTCACGTAACCACGTGGAATTCATAAAATGTCAACTATCAGCTCTAATCCAAGTCTACGTATAGCATCACATCAAGACCTCGCAAGGTACATATATCTCAAACAAAATCACATAATCACACAGAACAAACAAGGAAGATCTCGGGGCTAACTAGACGGTCCTATCGATGTTGCTAAATCTGCGTAAAACTCAGGATAGTTCCTCCGGATACTATCCTCCGTCTCCCATGTAGCCTCATCGGCTCCTCGCCTCGACCACTGTACTCTTAGCATCGATATCTCCTTCGATCGAAGGCGCCTCGTACTCCGCTCTAATTGGTATCGGGTGCTCTGCAAAGGTAGGGTCCGGCTCGACCACTAAGTCCTCGTGGCTAATGATGTGCCTCGTGCAAAATCCGCCTTCTTAACTCCGGATCCGACGGTACACAATTACGACGTCCTTGGCGTCTCAGTAGCCCGTCTGCTCCTGTGATAAACTGTGGTGCCTCTCCTCGGGACACCCCGTCCCGGATCCTCCTTAAAATGGGAGATCCCTTCTTCTTCTGCAGGATCTCTCCGGACAGGTCAGGTACTACTTCTAACTCGGACCAACAACCGTCCGTATCCGGGAACCGGATATCCAACTCCAAACCTATCAAATTCCTCTGCAACTGTGGCTGAATCGTAAGCCGAGCTATAGCCTCCTCTCGAGGTGTCCTCCTACTCATAGCATTGGCGACTTCGTTCGCCTTCCCCGGATGGTACAAAAACTCTAAGTCAAAATCCTTAATCAGCTCCAACCATTTCCTCTGGTGGTTATTCGACTCCCGCTGAGTGAATATAGACTTCAGACTCTTATGGTCTGTGAAGATCTTGTACGTAGCCTCGTACAAGTAATGTCGCCAGATCTTCAGGGCATGAAACACTGCCCCTAGCTCAAGATCATAGGTAGGGTAATTCTCCTCGTACGGCTTCAGATGCCGAAAATCGTACGCAATAACCCTACCCCTCTGCATCAAAGCGCACTCCAATCCTAGCTTGGAGGCGTCACTATACACTACAAAAACCTCCACGCCCTCAGGCTGGGCTAAAACAGGAGCGGAGGTCAACCTCCTCTTCAGCTCCTCGAAACTGTGCTGACAAGGCTTGGACCAAACGAACCTAGTAGACTTCCTCAGCAAGGAAGTGAGCGGTCGTGCAATCACGGAGAAACCCTCAACAAAACGACGGTAGTATTCCGCTAAGCCCAAGAAACTGCGCACCTCCTTAACCGTTCTAGGAGGCGGCCATGCCAGCCGGTAAAACACTTTCCCAACTTGCGCTAAGATCTCAAAAAGGTCCGATGTATCGGAGACTCAACTTCCTTCTCGGGTCTTCCTCACTGCAACACTTCCATTATGTTTCTTCTTTGCTTGTCTCTAACAAAAAAGATCGAACTTCCAATTTACACCGTTGTCTTTGGTTCTTGTCCAACCAACCTTTGATGTTACGTTTCCTCCATTCTTGTTGCAAGTTCTAAGTAATGATGGAAATACTTTGCTTCAGACTGCTTCTACTAACGGGACATGTATGCTATAACTTTTACATCGTCTCTCCATAATCAATCAAGACCATGTCTTGAAGAACCACTTGTACACTTCAAACCGATCGTACCTCGAGGCAATTTCAAAACAGTTGCACCTATGAATCTCCTCTTAACCCTTAACAACTCCATTGTCCATTTTCGTCCCACTCAATACTTCATCGTCATCCGGAGTAGGTTAGCCATAGATGGTGTTACTTGGAGAATCCCTCCACTAATCCGGTAATGATCAGCACATCCAAGAAAACTTGTAACTTCTTTCACGTCCTTCGGGGGTTGTCATCCCGAGACAACTGGTCATACAACTTCACTCTTCTTCGAGAGTAGACCAAAATGTCTTATTCGGGCATTAGTAAGCCCATATGGAACCACTACAACTCGTAGTGACTATGGTTTGTCTAGATTGCCATGTTTGCACTATCCAAGTCCCGACTTCTCAATTGGTGACAGTCAAGCCTTAACTCGATTTTAGAAGAGATCACCGACCCTTGCAACCGGTCGAGTAGATCATCTATACGTGGTAAGGGGGTACTTGTTCTGGATAGTGACTTTGTTCAACTTCCGGTAATCAAAGCATAGCCTCCAAGATCCATCCTTCTTCCTGACGAAGAGGACCGGTGCACCTCAAGGGGAAACGTTCGGGCGTATGAAACCCCTCTAGACTAACTCCTCGAGCTGCTTTTTCAGCTCCAGCATCTCGATCGGCGCCATGCGGTATGGAGCCTTGGAGGTCGGCCTCGTGCCGAGCTCCAACTCAATAGAAAAATCAACGCTCCTCTGCGGCGGTAGCCCGGGTGGCTCCCCGAAAACGTCCTCGAACTTTCCTGCCACATGAATCTCCTCCAACGACGGTGTCGTCTCCTCCTTCATGGCATAACACCAGAAGGCCTCGCATCCCTGCCCGATAAGTCTAGCGGCTCGGACTGCGCTAATGACTGTACCGGCCTTCCCGAGGTCCCAACCTCGGAAAATCACTTCGTGCTCGCCTCCGTGGTAATCGTCACGGTCCTCCTATTGATGTCCAAACGGCTCGATGGCGGTCCACCCATTCCATGCCAAGGATGACTTCTTCATGCACTAAGTGCATGACAAAGAAGTCTACTAACCAATCTCGCTTCCCAAACGAATGGGACAACTGCGTAACTCTCGGGTACCCCTAACCCTACCTCCATCGGGTAACCCTATAATAGAGGGTCTCCCCTCTACCGTAGCTAAGGACAACCTAGCTACACAATCAACGGATAAAAAAGCGCGTATCACCCGTATTAAATAAAACTCTGACCGAAAAGCCGTGAATCTGAATGGTACCTGGGGATGCCGGCGCCGGAGGATCAACGACACTCCTCAGCTCAAATACCCTGGCCTGTGTGTCTCTCGTCTCCTGGGTACCTTCACCACGGCCTCTATCTCGGCCCTGTCCCTAAGCTGATCCATGAGTACGGGCCTGAACCTGGCCCTGGCCCCTCTGCTGAGAGCCCTGTGACTGATACTGTGGCAGCCTCTGACTGCCCCTTGCTACGCCAGCAGGCGAAGAACCCTGCTGTGACTGGGACTTGCCCTGACGGTAAAAAACGGCTCGGTGACCCACCTGACCACAAGTGAAACAAGCCACGAGCGGCTTCTTACATGCATTCTTCACGTGTCCAAAACCTCCACAAGCATAGCACTGACGTCCCCCGTCTGATGTCTGTCTCGACGTCTGAGGACCAGAACATCCCGGAGTCTGGCTACGTCCCTGACCTGCTACTCCGGCCCCTGAACCAGCTGATACTGTCCTCTGTCTCTTGTCCGGTCCCCCGGACTGTGCTGCTCTCCTAAACCCAGGGCGGTCTCTCTCATAGGCCGAAGCCCGGTCCTGGTACTCCGTCAGTGAGTCACAACGAAATCCCGCAAGGTAAGCACGGGTGGACTCCCTCAGTCTCCTGGAAAAGAGATAGACATGCTGGTCCGCTGGAGGTGCGGCGGGTCCCAGCAAGGCTAACTCTGTCTGAAATCGCCTAATTGCCTCAATGACTAGGACGTCCTCGAATCCTGCCTCCACGAAGTCCTGGACTCTGTCTCTCTTCCGTGAATTCGGGCAAAAGGTCTCCCTAACAAGTCTCAGTAGCTGATCCATCCTGGTCACACCTCCTCTAACTGTCCTCCACCAATACTGGGCCTGCTCTCGAAATAGGGTCTGAACTATCTCAACCTGCCTCTTCTCTAGACAACGGATCGCCTCTAAAGCTGACTCTACATGCCCAATCCAATGCTCGACCTCTAACCCTACCCTTCTGTCAAAGTAGGGTACATGCTGCTGGTTGAAAGCCTTCAACCATGAATCAGGTTTCGGAGACCTCAGATCGTCTCTCGCCCTAACAACCTCCATAACCGGATCGGGTGCAACTACTGCTTGTGCAACTATCTCTAGTGTAGCCCGAACCTAAGTCACCCTCCGCGAGACCTCAGCTGACCCCGCAGGTGCACACCGGTGGGACGGGAGGTGGTGCTCCAGTCCTAAACGCCTCCTCAACTCGTCGTACGTAGTCTCAAAATACGATAGCCTCAACGGACGCTTCCCCGGTCCTGACAGGTGGAGAACCCTTCGCCTCAGACCTCAAAACGGTCCTATCCCTAGCCTCGGGAACAATGCTCCCTGCTACTTCCTCTATTGGGGCCTCTGCTGCTGGTGCACCCACCACTGGTGGGTCCGCAATGGGGATACGTCCCCGACCTCTCGCGTCTGGAGGTCTTTCTACACGTCCCTGCCCTCTCGGGACGGTAGGGGAAAGAAGGGGTCTACCCCTGGCGGGTCCTACATAAGCCCTCGTACGTGCCATTTGATAGCGTGTAACGTTTACTTAAGTATAAATACATAGGTGCTATTATGATCTCGTATGATAATACTTCTAAAAGCGTAAGGTAAGCATAATCACAAAATACATCCAAGGCATACAAGCCCAAACATCTTAAGGCCACATACGTAGCTAGGTACATACAAATCCACAAACATCCTAGGGTCATATATATAACTATATATACCTATTTCTAATCCGGATATCTATGTCGCCGAGGTTTGCGGAAGGAGTGGTGGCCCCGTACATTCTAACCCAAACCCGACTCATGCACATGATTTTGAAAACGAAAACTCAGAACCCGTGTGGGTTCTGTTTTATCCCTCATTCGGCCTTTAAAAAGATTGCGAGTGCTATTGTTGTCAACCTAGGGCTCTGATACCACTTCAGTAACACCCCAAATCCGCGGGACTCGGGATGCTACGGGCGAGTCCTCACAATGGGTCCCGACCCTTAGCTTGACAACAATTTCACCGGAACTTTCCAACAAGGCACAAATAAAGGCGAAACTCAAAACGTTTTAATGCATGCGAAAACGAAATGTAACGAATACAAAGTGGAAACTCAGCCGAGTCCTCAAAACAACACAACCCCGATACGAAAGTCTAAAACGTACAACAACATCCCCCAAACAAACGATATGAAACATAACTAAAAAACGCCCCCTTCCTATAATGTACGGAGACCCCGACTGTCCACTCCTCCACCTCACTCGGCGGCATCCCTAACCTGCAAGTCATCTACAACCACGGTTTAAAACCGTTAGCTCATATTCGAAGCATTAGAAAAGAGGTGAAGGCACAAACACACGGATAACACATACATCACATACAAACTCCAAAACACACAAGTCCGGTTTATTATCTTTTATTATTAAGTCGTATCCCGTTCTAATTCAACTTAGGTTTGTGACACGAGACCACCGTGGTCTCGCCTCGGTCCCTACTTACCGGTAAGGAGTGGCACGGATGCACCCGCCCGTATACCCGCTGGGATCCTCCTAGCCCCAGGCAAGGCTAGGCTGAATGTCACCGCCCGTTATCATACACTTGGGCCAAATAATATAAAGTCGGTGGTCCTACTACCGGTTTAGTTGTTTATAACATAAACAATAACACACACACACACCACCAACACACATCGATGTTAATACGTAAAATACGAGCTATGTAAGTCTGGAGACTTACCTCGTCACCACACTCAGCTCACAACACTCTCGCTTCCTTAGGGAGGAAGCCCACAACCCGCTCACACGGAGATATACATATCAACACATGCTCACGCTCAAGAAGTCTTAGACTTCACTCTAGTGATCTAAGCAAGATCACCTAACCCTCGAGCTAGGAATGCATCCTAGGGTCCAAGGTACTCGCCACTCTCAGCACATGAAAGCAACTCAGAACAGTTTATAACCTCACATGATCTTAAACCTCAACCAAGAAGGAACAAGCTAGCCTAGAAGGTCCATCATGCTCAACACACTCGTAACCATCAACTACATCGAGCCTTAAGGGCTCCTAGGTTCACAACCACTAAGTGGCATCTCAAGCTACTCTAGATCCATCCTAGGCATGCTACTAACATGATACAACTACATAACTAAGGAAGGAACGAAGAGGAAGGGAGAGGAGAAGCCTATTGTTGAAGAAAACGTAGCCGCGGAGTCAAGCTGGCGCCCCTGCGGAACCCTGCCGCCGCCCCTGCGGTGGCTGGAGCCGCCCCTGCGGTGGCTGGAGCCGCCCCTGCGGTGGCCTTGATCCGCACCCGCGGCTCTGATGATCCACCCCCGCGGTTTGAGCAACACAACGTCGTCTTCTTCGTCTTCGACTGTGGATCCTTGGCTCCAATTTCCTCCTCTTCTTCCCGGGTCTTCTCCAAACACCAACCACTGATCTTAGACTCCTCTCTACGACCTAAACGTGCTAAGAACACATGCATGCAAGGATTCAAGGGAAAAGCTTCCTCAAGAGCTTCATCCATGGCAATGGATGAAGGAGAGGGAAAGAAAGAGGTAATCAGCAATGAAGAGAAGGAAGGAAGAGGAAGAAGCTTACCAAACCGGATTTGATTCTCCTCCACTGCAATCCACAAATCCAAGAGCTCCCAAGGTTGAAGAAGAGAAAAGAGAGAGAAGAGAGGAAGAGGGAAACAAAGAGCGTGAATGACAAGCCAAGAGAGAGAGAGGGGATGTCACAAGGCTGCAAAAAGGGAGAGGGGATCAAGGGGTCAGCTGACCTCTTGTCACCTCAGCTAGGAACGAGGGGTCGGAAAGCAAAAAGGGAAAAACGAAGGGTTGGCGTGGGATTTTGGGAATAAATCCCGGCACTCAGCATCTCGTGCCTGAGGGAAAACTGAGCCGCTAACGCGGAAAGGTCGATAGAACGCTCTAAGTCCGGAATAGAAATTCCGGATGTTACATTTTGTAATTTCATTGATCATCTCCAATGTTCTTGTTCCTTCAAGTGTTGTTGATGTATTTGGAATCATCAAATGTATTGGGGTGTGTGTCCTAATATGTGCAGCCAATCTGTTTTGCCTCGTCCTTGTTATACTAAATGCAAAAAGGCATATCCTCTTGAGTTTGAAGGACTAGATGAGCACATATTGTGCAAAACTGGATGTGCGATTTCAAACTGTATTACAAACGTCAAAAGTTCACACTAACAAGGTATAAATGCAAGTTATTTCATTAATCTTTTTGTTTGAACATTCAAGATAGTGTGAATTAGCTCACTTAATGATTCAATACAATCTTAAAAGTTGGATTTACAATAATGAAGTTTTAATATTTAACTAACATATCCAATTTTGTACTTTAAATAGGGTTGACGGAGGAGGACATAATGAAGACATGTGTACAAGATTGTGACAACACATGCGAGACTAGAAGAAGTAAAAAGCTATACTAACCATGTGGAAAAAAATGCACTTTTATCGTAACTAGAAATAACATATTATGCACAATGTCTAGAATTGTTTAGTCGAGTAAGATTTTATTTAGTATGTGATGATTATTATATTGTTATAGTTTTCTAGTTATATACATTTAGAAATATATAAATAAGCATATATTCTATCATTTTGATATTTTTATTTTACCAAAAAAAACAGTAGCTCGTCTCTACACATAAGTCATACACATGCACTTGTGACAAAAAAAGTAAATCAACTTACAAATATAATTAACTTTAACAATTTACCATATACGTGCTCTTACAATTGAATATCAATGATCACAAAACCTTATGTAATTCTACAATGAACGATTAAGTTATCAACAACTTACACTATATAAAAACTAAATTTTGTTCATAAAAAGGATAAAAAAAAACATAATACACACAACCTCTTAGAAAACAAATATTGTATAGACATAGAGGTTATCAAGTCGTATAGAAGTTCTAATCTTACAACTACAATGGAATTCGGAAATTCTTTATAGAGTAAAAACTTTACTTATGGAAACCCTAATGGAAAATGTGAAATGAGGGATAACCTCTAACCCCACAATTTGTAGTCTACAAGAAACAACTATTGCATGCGACGATCCACGTACTGGACAACGGTTGTAACTATTGTCCCGCATTATCAACCACCAAAACATGTACCCCTTCGTCGACCTTTCACATTACGCTTGTCTTTAAAAAGTAACGTGAGGTTTTGAAGTAAACTAACTAAAAATAAAATTTTGTAACTTTTCTAAATTTATTTATCAGTTAGTCGGATTTCTTCTTCAGTTTTTGCTAGAATCTATTGCCAACATTCCTTAAGTATGTTTTTTGATTCGTTAAGTGATAAACGGTTTATAAATCCATTCCGGTGTTTGTTTTATTTAATTTTGGGTGTACTTAATTTGAATACCAAGGGGCTACACATGATTAGTAGAAAAACAATCCCAAGTAATTGGTAAAAAACCGGTTCACCCCTTATTTTATTTCTATGTTTCTCCAAACAACATTTGAGCATTATCATATATTATCGTAACACCTATTGCATCCCAAACCCCACCCCACTCTATAACCTCTTTCCAAACTAGTTGTATCGAATAAGGTTCAACCTTTTCGAAGGTACTCGATAAGGCCAATCATATCAAGGGCTTGAAGAACGAAAGGCAAAGGTATGACACGATGGAGATGTAAAAAACGCAAAAAAAGTCACGGAGAAGAGACAAAAGAGAATGAGATGATATAGAAAGTTCAGAGAAATTATTATAATTTGGGATCATTTGAAAAATTATAATGACGATCTAGCAAACCCTTGGTTTTAGAAATATAATATGTAATCGATGTTCTTTATTTTTGTGTTAGGAAAATTTTACATACTTATTTTAGTTAAATTTAATACCTTATTACAAGATATCCGTCTTTTATTAGGTGTCGTTATTTACTACTTTGGGAATATGATGTAACATATTTATATAAGAAAATGAATTCAATGTGTTATATATATTTGGTTTCTCCACAAGGAATCAACAAATAAAAATCTTCCATAAGTGGTAGCTTGTAAATATCATACCGAACATGAAATACATGATCTTACATTGTGTTCATAGGTTCTATATATGAAATGGTCAAAAAAAATAAAATTGAATACCTAATTTATAAATTTATTAGCACATCAAATTCCTATATAACCTAGTGTCACCGATACTGTGACATAAACAGATCAAATATTATCAAACAAAATTTAGCTTCCAAGAAGAAAGAAGATGTCTATTAAAGCAACATTTGTAATTTCATTGTTATTTTTGGAGTTAAATTTCATGGTTTTTACAATTCATTATTGTAAGAGCCGTAGTCTTTCGGGCCGGGACCGGACCTTGGCCGAGATTAACTTTGGCCGAGGTTGGTCTTGCCGCCCCCGCGGTGAGTGGCGCCGCCCTGCGGCTGGTCGCCCCTGCGGCTGCTTGGACCGCCCCTGCGGCTTCCGGTGGCTGCAGCCGTCTTCTTTGACCTTGTTGACTCGTGCTTTACCCTTTACTTTGCTCCTTCTTACCTTTGGCTGATCAAGGGTTCTTCATCTTCTTCTCCAGCTTCTCTCCACGTTCCTTGCTTCCCTTGCTTCCTTGGATCTTGTTCTTGAGTCGTGGAAGAGTTTTGTGAGAGTGTTGTGTGTGTGTTACCTTGTGTGAGTGTTCACTGAGGTTATGCTGGGCTTGAAAGCCAGCCTTGGTATATGTTGAGCTCTCCTGCAGCCTTAGACCACAAGTGTGGTAAGGGTTCTTCTCCTCTCTTCTTTCTTTCTTGCTTTCCTTCATAGCTTAGGAGTAAATGATTGCCTAGGCATGTTCTAATGTTGTATGTGTATACATGTGTATGGTCTTGGCTTTGGATGAGAGTATAGACGTGATTTGATCACGTGTAGAACCGAAGAGAAGCCGCGAAGTTGCCTTCTGCACTGTCGCCGCCCCCGCGGCCAAGAGCCACCACCCCCGCGGCTACCATGCCACAGTGCCTGCGTTGTGCCAGCGGCGTGCCAGCGGCCGCCCACGTTCCGTTTCGCCGCCCCCGCGGCCACATTCCGCCGCGCCCGCGGCCACCTGCTTTCGCCCTTGCGTCCCTTGTGACCCGCAGGTGCGTTTTGTCATGGATCTACCTAATTCTAGGTAGATCCATTTCCTTCCTATTATGAGTGTTAGTAGCTTGCTAGGTGCGAGTTGAGGTTAGAATTAGTTGAGTACGAAACTGTTATGCCGGTTACGGCCTTGAGGATTACAAGTTGGAATATGATCCGTATGGATCCCTTAGGTCTAGGTGTGACCCCTTGTATGGATATGTATATGATGTATGCGTTATACCTTGTTTAGGTTGAGTTGATCTCCAAAGCGGAGCCGAGTATTCTGAGTCTGTGACTCCCGAGGTTGAGGTAAGTCCATAGGACTTACTTAGCTGCCCTCCATATATTGGATGTGTGTCTGAGTGGTGAATGTTATGCTTTATAGCCCGTATGATATATTGTATTACCGACCTATGGTTAATTGACTGCCCATTGTAGGGCCGTGACAACTTGTCCTTTCATCCCGCTGGGAGTCTGGAGGTTCTCTACGGGCAGGCTAGTATGGCTCAGTGGGCCGGACACCTGTCCACTCCCATAGGGTACACGGGAGGTGGTACCGGATCCCCACTCCAGCTGACACTATTCCCGAGAGGCGAGGGTTATATTCCTCGTGTCACATACGTTCATATTGAGTTATTATTTATACGCTGTATGCGCCGGACTATTATTATAAGATAATAAAATGGGTAAATGTGTGACAACATGTTTATATGTTTAAGTTCTGACGTGTTCATGTGCTCTAGCATCTTCCTTTGTATGTGTTTGGTTAGCTAACGGTGTAATGCCGTGTTGTAGACTTTGCAGGTTAGGACACTGTAGAGTGATCCAGACGGGGCGATCTGCTGAGGGCTCCGTACACTGGGGTTATACTCGTGGATGGGTATTTTGGATATGTATATATATATGATATGTTTTGTTGTACTCAGCAGTTGTATAAACCTTTTGACATGTTTATATATCAGTTTTATGTTTTGGTTTTAATCTGTTGGTGCCTTGTTGTAAGATCGGTGAAATTGTTGTCAGGCTAGGGTCAGGATCCATTGTGAGATCCTAGCCCGGTAGCACCTCGAGTCCCGCGGATTCGGGGTGTTACAATTATTTCATGTGATAATCTTTAAATTTAGCTACATGTGTTTATACATGTGATTGATATCTCTAAACTTATGATAAAACTAATTTAAACAAATGGATTCCATTAATACTATGAAGTTTTGATAAAAATTCAAAAGTATATATAGAAAAGAGCCCCCAAATTAGTGAAAGAAAAAAAATTCGTCATTTTTTTTCTGACATTATGGTACAAGACTTTTGCTTAAGTTTATGGTGAGTTATTAAGGTTCTTGGCTTCCTTTTAAATCTTAATTATCTCCTTGATATTCTTTTTCATAATCGTGTCATTAATTCTCTTTCAAACGTTCATGATTTTGGCGTTTTTACTATTTTGTCAAGTATCACGCACAATGTAGACATTGATTTATGAAATGGAGTTTAACTTCTTAAAAGCTAGCAAATCCTAAGATTTGCAGTAGGGCTATGTTGTACTTGCTAGAAGAAAATGAATTATTGGTGCTATATTTTATCCTTGACCTTCACGTTGGCTAGTACAATATTTGACAATGTTCTTCTTCCCAAATAAATGATTCTCAAGTTCATTTTCTGGGTAAAAATAATTTTTTTTTGTTAAATTTTGACAAGAATGAAGATCAATCTCCGGTTGTTTTGTGTTTGGTCCAAACGTCAATACCTTCGATGTAACGCCCGGAATTTTATTCCGGACTTAGAGCGCCTTGTAGATCTTCCCGTAGGCCCGGGATGCTGAGTGCCGGGATTTATTCCAAAAAAAAATCCCAAACCGACTCGTCGTTTTCTCCTTTTTTTCGCGTTCCGACCCTTCGTTCCGGGTTAAAATGACAAGGGGTCATTTCCGACCCCTCGGTCCGTGGGGAGGGACAAGAGGTCAGCTGACCCCTTAGTCCCCTCACCCCTTTTCAGCCAATGGCCCCCTCTCTCTTCCCTTGCTCTCTCTCTCACGTCATTTCCTTCCTTCACTTTCTTCTCTTCTCTTCTCTTCTCCTCTCTTCTTCCATTGTTGATTGAGGAGCTTGCATGTGTGGACTGCAGAAGAGAAGTGTAGATCTGGTGTGGTAAGTCTCCTTCCTTCCTTCCTCTCTGATAGGTGATGGAATTACTATCAATTTAGGTAGTTTTTAGAGTCGTTTTTATGTTTTTGAGTCATATAATGTTACTAATGCCTTGATCCAGATAAAAGAGTCAAAATGAAGCAAAAGAAGGTATTAGCAACACTTGGGAGTTGAAGTGAAGAGACGAAGACAAGTTTCTGGTGCCTCACCGCCCCCGCGGAGAAGTGTCACCGCGCCTGCGGTCACACCCTTGCCGAGCGCCGCAACCAGCGGCCTCACCTGCGCCGAACGAAGCATGTCACCGCCCCCGCGGCCGCCCCTGCGGTGACAACCTTGAAGACCCATGACAAGCGCCGTGGCCAACACCTTCGCCCGCGGCCAAAAAAGAGCCTGTCACCGCCCCCACGGCCGCCTTTGGCCGCCCCTGCGGTGACCCATCCTGAAGAAACAAAGACGGCGCCTCAACGCCCTTGCCTGCGGCCTTGCCAGCGGCCTTGTGAAGACGAAGAATCCAGTGTCACCGCCCCCGCGGTGACTCTGGGCCGCGCCTGCGGATCTTGACTAGAAACGCCCGAAGTTAAAGAGTCAGACGTTTCAAAGAGCATTGAAGAACCCGCCCCCACGGGTGTGACGAGCCGCCCCTGTGGCCAAGAAGAAGATGGAACATTTTTGCCTAAACCGCGCCTGCGGCGCCCTTGGCCGCGGGTGCGGGTTTGCGTCAGAGGACTTTACTCGGCTGTTTTCGTCGGCTTTAAGGCCTTAAGTGTGGCTGTTTGCACGGACTTTAATCCATTCTTAATGGTGGCTGTTTGCACAACCTATTTACTCCTTTTTAATGCATTTTGTAGTATAAATAGAGCCCTTGACTATAGCTATTTTCATCTCATTTTCCACCCAAAAACCTCTATTTTCTAGTGTCTTTTGTAATGAGTTTCTAAGCTCCCTTGGCTACATTAGGTTGATTGAAGCTACATTACTATTTGGTTGTAAGTTCTTCTAATATAAGTTCAAGTTCATTATCCTTTGTGTTATTTTCCTTGTTCTTTAACTTATGTTTGCATGTTTTTATCCACTTAGATTGATCACCTTAAGTGTACTAATTCATGTAAAATGCTAGGATTAATTGATTCCGGGTTCGGGTCCTTAATCTAGTAGCAAACCCATAGGTAAAAACTGGTTGCGATTATCTAAGGGAAAGGAAATAACTATAAAGAAAGATTTAACGGGTTGTTTTATTCTTCTTTATATCTCTTTATCTTTATTAGAATGCTAACTTGTGGTTTAATCTTGTAGGTTTACGGATTAATAAACTAGTTAAGTTGTGTTAATGCCGGTTGGCTTAACACATATCTACGATCGAGATGAGAACATCGGTGAACAACTTATAAAAAGAATCAACCAAGTAGTGTGTATGCTAAGATCCAACCTAGTGTAGTTCTTTAAATCAACTTTTCACCAACTTTATAAGTGTCTTGTGTTGTTTTATTTCAATCCAAATCCCCCCATTTGTTACCAAATCAACATTTAAAATAATAAAAACTCGATAAACTCCCTTGGGTTCGACCCTTACTTAATCACTATATATTGGTTAGTATTAAGTTCGGATTTAACTTGATAATTTTATAATAACGACCTTAGGAAATACGCTTGTCAAATTTGGCGCCGTTGCCGGGGAGTTTAATTTCAGTTTTTATTTTTGATTATTGATTTTTGGTTTGGGCCATTTTCATGGTTCAAACCCTTGCTACTAACTCAGTGATGTAGGTCTTACGTCGAGCCAACGACGTAAAACAAAGGCGCTGCTCGGGAGGCAACCCGAGAAAATAAGAAGAGGAGGTTCTGACGTTCTGTCAAGAAAACCGCACCTGCGGCCCCGTGTCACCGCCCCCGCGGTGACACTGCGCTCCCAGTCCGCCCCCAGCGCTGAGCCAGCGCAAGCACAAGGCTGCCACCGCCCCCGCGGTGACAAACCACCGCACCCGCGGCTTTTCCTTTGACGAACGTTTCCGGCGCCGCACCCGGCGCTGGACCGGCGTCTCCGCTTCCCTTATCACTGCCCCGGCGGTGACAAGCCCCCGCCCCTTCCGATTCACCAAAAAAAAATAAAAAATAAAAAAAAGAAGCTCGGATCAAGATCTATCACCACCACTCACCACCCTCCTAATCCACCGTCAACCACCGTCGGAAACACCAACGGACGCCGGAGCACGGTCTGGATGGTCCAGCCGGACCATCCCATTAGTGAGCTTCTTCTTTTTCCCTTCTCCACATATTATCTTTGCTTTCAGTTCCACACTTTGAGGGCAAAGTGTCTTCAAGTATGGGGGAGGGTACTTATCATGCATTTCTAGTTATCATGCATTTCTAGTCATTTGAGTTTGTTTTAAAAATCCTAATTGTAATTCATATCAGTCAAAAAAAAAAAAAAAAAGCCAAAGAATTGAGAAAAAAACAAGAAATCCTTGGATAAACCGAAAACCCGAGAGGGCGGTTTAGGCAAAAAGAAGGTAGTCCGACCAACTCTAGGTTGGTGCAAAATTGGACTTGAGGGATGTGAGATTTTTGTGAGATCATCATGAAAAGAAGAAGAGTGGCAAGGTGAAAACCCAAAAGGGCTCCTTGGCAAAATGAGCGATACCGAGTGTAGGTTCTCCTTCCGGCGTTGGCGACATAAGAAGGGGAGTCATAAGGAGGATGTCCGGGTAGGTCACTCTTGGAGCAATAAGGACGGTAGTTTCTCACATTTTCTATTTTCTCACATTTTCTTACTTTCTTTGGTCATTTTTTCTCTTTTGTTCCTCATCTTTCCACTACACCATATTTTCTGAGACTTGTGCTGATTTGTTTGATGTTTTGTTTACTCGGGACGAGTAAAGAGTCTAAGTATGGGGGAATTTGATAAATGATGGAATCACTATCAATTTAGGTAGTTTTTAGAGTCGTTTTTATGTTTTTGAGTCATATTATGTTACTAATGCCTTGATCCAGATAAAAGAGTCAAAATGAAGCAAAAGAAGGTATTAGCAACACTTGGGAGTTGAAGTGAAGAGCCGAAGACAAGTTTCTGGTGCCTCACCGCCCCCGCGGAGAAGTGTCACCGCGCCTGCGGTGACACCCTTGCCGAGCGCCGCAGCCAGCGGCCTCACCTGCGCCGAACGAAGCATGTCACCGCCCCCACGGCCGCCTCTAGCCGCCCCTGCGGTGACAACCCTGAAGACCCATGACAAGCGCCGTGGCCAACACCTTCGCCCGCGGCCAAGAAGAGCCTGTCACCGCCCCTGCAGCCACCTTTGGCCGCCCCTGCGGTGACCCATCCTGAAGAAGCGAAGAGGGCGCCTCAGCGCCCTTGCCTGCGGCCTTGCCAGCGGCCTTGTGAAGACGAAGAATCCAGTGTCACCGCCCCTGCGGTGACTCTAGGCCGCGCCTGCGTATCTTCACCAGAAACGCCCGAAGTTAAAGAGTCAGACGTTTCAAAGAGCATTGAAGAACCCGCCCCCACGGGTGTGACGAGCCGCCCCTGCGGCCAAGAAAAAGATGGAACGTTTTTGCCTAAACCGCGCATGCGGCGCCCTTGGCCGCGGGTGCGGGTTAGCGTCAGAGGACTTTACTCGGCTGTTTTCGTCGGCTTTAAGGCCTTAAGTGTGGCTGTTTGCACAGACTTTAATCCATTCTTAATGGTGGCTGTTTGCACAACCTATTTACTCTTTTTTAATGCATTTTGTAGTATAAATAGAGCCCTTGGCTATAGCTATTTTCATCTCATTTTCCACCCAAAAACCTCTATTTTCTAGTGTCTTTTGTAATGAGTTTCTAAGCTCCCTTGGCTACATTAGGTTGATTGAAGCTACATTACTATTTGGTTGTAAGTTCTTCTAATATAAGTTCAAGTTCATTATCCTTTGTGTTATTTTCCTTGTTCTTTAACTTATGCTTGCATGTTTTTATCCACTTAGATTGATCACCTTAAGTGTACTAATTCATGTAAAATGCTAGGATTAATTGATTTCGGGTTCGGGTCCTTAATCTAGTAGCAAACCCATAGGTAAAAACTGGTTGCGACTATCTAAGGGAAAGGAAATAACTATAAAGAAAGATTTAACGGGTTGTTTTATTCTTCTTTATATCTCTTTATCTTTATTAGAATGCTAACTTGTGGTTTAATCTTGTAGGTTTACGGATTAATAAACTAGTTAAGTTGTGTTAATGCCGGTTGGCTTAACACATATCTACGATCGAGATGAGAACATCGGTGAACAACTTATAAAAAGAATCAACCAAGTAGTGTGTATGCTAAGATCCAACCTAGTGTAGTTCTTTAAATCAACTTTTCACCAACATTATAAGTGTCTTTGTCTTTAAATCAACTTTTCGGTGAACAACTTAGGAAATACGCTTGTCACTCTCCATGGCTGCTCACCCTTTTCTTCTTCCTTCCTTCATCCATGGCCATGGATGAAGCTTTGAGAGGTTTTCACTCAAGTTCTTTGCATGCATAGGTTCTTAGCACGATTAGGTCGAGGAGAGGTGCCTAAGACCAGTGGTGGGTGTTTGGAGAAGATCCAGCAAGAAAAGAAGGACTTTGGAGCCAAGGATTCACGATCGAAAACGAAGAAGACGATGTTCTGCACAGAACCCGCGGGGGCAGATCTTTACCACCACGGGAGCGGCCAGCCGAAGGGGCGGCTCAGCACGGCCGCGGGTGCGGCTTAGCACGCCGCGGGTGCGGCTCGGCACAGCCGTAGGGGCGGCGCCAGACACGCGACACAAGTCCACCGCGGGTGCGGCTCCTGGTTCCGCAGGGTGGCTTCTGTGTCCGCAGGGGGCGCTAGCTTGACTCCGCGGCTGTGGTTTCTGCAACAATAGGCTTCTCCTCTCCCTTCCTCCTCGTTCCTTCCTTAGTATTGTTGTTAAATCATGTTAGTAGCATGCCTAGGATGGATCTAGAGTAGTGTGAGATGGCACTTAGTGGTTGTGAACCTAGGAGCCCCTAAGGCTCGATGTAATTGATGGATATGAGCATGTGAGCATGATGGACCTTCTAGGCTAGCTTGTGCCTCTTTGGTTGAGGATTAATATCTTGTGATGTTATAAACTGTTGTGGGTTGTTTCATGTGTGGAGAGTGTGGTGAGTACTTGGTACTTAGGATGCATTCCTAGCTTGAGGGTTAGGTGATCTTGCATAGATCACTAGAGTGAAGTCTAAGACTTCTTGAGAGTGAGTATCTATTGATATGCATATCTCTTGTGAGCAGGTTGTGGGCTTCCCCCTTAAGGAAGCAAGAGTGTGGTGATTTGAGTGTGGTGACGAGGTAAGCCTCCGGACTTACTTAGCTCGTATTTTACGTATTAACATTGATGGGTGTTTGGTGGTGTGTGTTTATGTTCTTGTTATAACAACTAAACCAGTAATTAGGACCACCGACCTTATACATTTTCGCCCAAGTGTATGATAACGGGCGGTGACATCATCTTCCTAGCCCTGCGGGAAGTCTAGGAGGTTCTCGGCGACTAGCCCGGCGGGTTAGATGGTCGGGTGCATCCGTACCATTCTTTGCCGGTAAGTAGGGACCGAGGCGAGACCACG
This sequence comes from Fagopyrum tataricum, assembly GCA_002319775.1. Classification (NCBI taxonomy): domain Eukaryota; kingdom Viridiplantae; phylum Streptophyta; class Magnoliopsida; order Caryophyllales; family Polygonaceae; genus Fagopyrum; species Fagopyrum tataricum. The sequence goes on from CM008279.1 coordinate 56,556,521, forward strand.
GTGGTCTCGTGTCACAAACCGAAGTTGAATTAGAACGGGATATGACTTAATAATAAAAAGATAATAAACTGGACTTGTGTGTTTTATGTTATGTGATATGTATGTGTTTGTGCCTTCGCCGATTTTCTAATGCCTCGAATATGAGCTAACGGTTTTAAACCGTGGTTGTAGATGCCTTGCAGGTTAGGGACGCCGCCGAGTGAGGTGGAGGAGTGGACAACCGGGGTCTCCGTACATTATAGGACGGGGACGTTTTTGGGTTGTGTTACGTTTTGGGTTGTGTGTTCGTATCTTTGGTTGTGGATGTTGTTGCACGAATTTTAGACTTTCGTATCGGGGTTATGTTGTTTTGAGGACTCGGCTGAGTTTCCACTTTGTAGTCTTTACATTCCGGTTTTCGCATACATTAAAAACGTTTTGAGTTTTGCCTTTATTTGTGCCTTGTTGGAAAGGTCCGGTGAAATTGTTGTCAAGCTAAGGGTCGGGACCCATTATGAGGTATCGCCCGTAGCATCCCGAGTCCCGCGGATTTGGGGTGTTACATTCGACCACTACACAATACCGCAGTGGGTTCGAAAGATATTATTTTCGACCACTACACAATACCATAGTTGTTTGAAGGTAAATACTTTCGACCACTACACAATACCGTAGTCGATGGAAGTGACGATTTTCAATCACTATACGATCGCAAACATGTGGCTTACGCCGGATGAGTTTTGTCAACGTTACTTTGTTTACTAGCGGAAACGGTGCAGTTGATAAACAAGAAAATCATTGGGTCGATGACTTCCACAATTTAAATCACATGGTCAATTCGTAAAATTTAAAAGTTTGGATACTGTTGTGTAATTATCCTTATTGTACACAAGCAAAACTTCAAAAAAAACATTATGGGCTACTTACATAAACATAGAGTTATGCATTTTTGTAATTTCATGATTATAGGTAATATTGAAACTTAAATAACTCGGGGTAAATATTGTAAATAAAAGACTGGTTTTTTTTTGGTTGGTAAAAATACCTAAAGTTCACCATTCTCAATTTTTGGTATTCCGGAGAGCAAGTATGCGGCCACTCTCCTCCGTTTCCGGCAGGGTTGTTGCTCTGTGCCGTCCGGATTCTAAGGGAGAGGATGCTCAGTGAAGGCTCATTGTTGTTTCTCACCTCTAAGGAGGGAGACAAGGTCACCTAGGCTGTTGCATTCGAATGGAGGAGGTTCGGTTGGTTCTGTCACTGCTTAGATTTGCCGGAGGAGTATACGAGCTCCCTGGTGTTGTCACGTTCAAACGGAAGAGGCTTTGGTTGCTATCGATGCTCAAATTTAGACAAGAGAGAGCTGAGAAGGTTGATGCGAGAAAGAGACATACCTGATGTGGGTCGCTATTAATGTGTAATAACCGGGAAAATTATATAAAAAATTTTAGACCAACTCGAGTCATCGGTGTAGTCAAATGTAGCGAAAACCGAACCCTTTACCTTGGACCCTTTCCTCCCTTGTCAATAAATGTTACCGGACATTCAAGGCGGCGGTTATGATAGAGACTACAATGAAGATGGAGAGCATTCAAGGCGGCGGTTACGGTACAGACTGCAATGAAGACGGAGAGCATTGAAGGCGGCAATTATAGCTAGGATGAATTTGGAGTCTAACCCTTCATTTCTGCTTGCTGACACATCCTACCAAGACGCTAAAGCCATTCGATTTTTCCTTCTCATTGGGTTGTAAATTGCTAGGTCGTCTCTCCTCCAAGTTTCCACGACAGACGGGGCCACACTCCTTCGCCTTTTCCTTTCCACTTTCTTTCTCTAGCCGGCAAGCCTCACTTGGAGTCTTGTCGTCATCTGCCATGAGAGCCGGAGTAGGTAGACCTTACTTCTCCTTCGCGCTTTTGGACGTACATTAGGTGAATATAACTTTTGTACTTGTAATCTATTGCGTCTGAACCCAACATCACCACACCTTTGCATATTTTTCGCCTTGTCACCCTTTTCGCTCACCGGGAGCATCGAACACATGACCTCCAGACGCCTAGAGAATCTACTTTGCAAATCTTACTTTGGTGCCTGGCGAGATTCGAACCCCCGCCTCCACATCCTCTGCCTTATGATTTATAATTTTATAGAATTGAGGATTGTAGAATGTGATTAAAGTGATAAATAGATATAAGTGCGGAATGATGAGATTATGCGGAGTTGTGGGATGGATATCCAGGTCTATGGAACTATAGGACCTAGAGATTGAAAAGGGTAGATATGCAATATATCTTACTCTAGAAATGACGAAATAGTAGAATGAGGTTACTTAGATATTATTACATCTTAACCAGGATTGTAAGATTGTCGACTGACGGATTGGGTTTGTTAATGTTAGGACATCGGATTGGATAAGGTGAGTTCATCGGACTCACTTAGCTTTCAGTAATAATATTAAGTGTATGCTGAGGTAGTGTGTGTATCGAGTGTTTAATAATTGAAACTTGACTAGATCACTGCACCTTTATTATTGGAGAGGCCCAAGTGTATGATAACAGGTTGTGGCATCGCTGTCTAGCGCTGAATGTGACTGGAAGGCTCTCTGCGACCAGTCCAACAGAGTATACGGGGAAATGCAATGAAACCAATCCTTTTGGTTTACGGGGATGGGGGCAAAGGTTTGAGGATCTTCGTGCTACTCTAAAAAGTTGAAGTAATTAGATTGGAATCACCAAATGAAAAGATAATAATCGAGACATTGATTGCGCGTGATGATATGATTACCGCTTTCCTATATGTATTTGGGCCTTTATTTCATTTTATTATTAGAATTGTTTGTTAGCTAATGGTTCATACCGTGTTGATAGACTTTGCAGGTTATGTGTTCACCAAGTAATCGGGAGTGGAGTGATCAGCCGGGTCATGAGTTTGAGGTGATGCCATTCGTGCTCACAAATGCACCGGCCGTGTTCTTGGAGTTGATGAATGGAATATTCATCGACTACTTGGATCAATTTGTAGTAGTCTTTATTGATGATATCTTGGTGTATTCCCGGAACCGAGATGAGCATGCATGACACTTGAGGACGGTGTTGCAGGTATTACTGCACAACTAGTTCTATGCTAAGTTGTCCAAGTGTGAGTTCTGGATGTCGGAGGTAGCATTTCTAGGTCACGTGATTACGGCTGAGGGGATCAAGGTTGACCCGGCCAAGATTGAGTCTGTTTCATCATGACAAACTCGTAGGAACGTTAAGGAGGTGCACAATTTTCTATGGCTAGTTGGATATTATAAACGGTTTGTGAAAGGGTTCTCAGTCATTGCCCGACCACTCACCGGTCTACTGAGGAAGACCACCCGCTTTGTGTGGTTTGAGCCCTACCAGAGGAGTTTTGAGGAGCTGAAGAGGAGGTTGACTTCCGCTCTGATCTTAGCCCAGCCAGAGGACACAGAGGACTTTGTAGTGTACAACGATGCATCCAAGTTGGGCTTGGGGTGCGTATTGATGCAGAGGGGTAAAGTTATAGCATATGCGTCTCGCCTGTTGAAGACGTACGAGGAGAACTACCCCACTCATGACCTGGAGTTAGCAGCAGTAGTGCACGCCCTTAAGATCTGGCGTCACCACTTGTACGGGACTACTTGTTAGATCTTCACATACCATAAGACTTTGAAGTATATATTCACTCAACGGGAGTTGAATAACTAGCAGGAGATGGCTTGAGCGGATAAAGCCCTTCGACCTAGAAGGTAGTCGCCGACACCTTGAACAGGAAGACGCCTTAGGAAAAGGCTATAACTCGTTTGACGGCTCAACCCGAGTTACAAAGGGATCTCGCCTGGCTAGAGGTAGAGATTCAGTTCCCATACGCCGACCGACACCTAGGTGCATTAGAGCTAGTGCCGACCTGTTGGATGAGAGCTGACAGAAGCAGGATATCTGCCCTACCATCTCTAGGATCCGGGAGAGGATGTCCTGGGATGAGGCGCCACAATTTGTGGTAGGAGGAGATGGAGTGATGAGACGCCAAGGGCGTGTTTGTGTTCCTTTTGATGAGGAGTTGAGACAGCGGATACTACAGGAGACTCAGTCTACACCTTACTTGGTACACCCAGGTGCCAGTAAGATATATCAGACATTGCTACTGGTGGAGCAGTTTGAAACCGGACGTGATTAAGTTTGTGGCCTAGTGTGCGACCTGTCAGCGGGTCAAGATTGAGCATCACCGACCAGGAGTAGAGCTCCACCCACTTCCGGTTCCGCAGTGGAAATGGGAGGACATATCGATGGACTTCGTCACACAATTGAGGCCGAGCCGGAGTTTTGACGCTATTTGGGTTGTGNCTCAAGCCCACCTACGCTGGCGGTTATTCAATTCCCGCTGCGTGAAAATGTACTTCACACTCTTATGGTCTGTGAAGATCTGACATGTAGCACTATACAGGTAATGTCTCCAGATCTTCAAGGCATGAACTACCGTTGCCAACTCCAGATCATGAGTTGGGTAGTTCTCCTCATACGTCTTCAGCTGTTTAGACGCATATGCAATCACTCGGCCTCTCTGCATCAACACACATCCCAAGCCTAGCTTGGATGCATCACTATATACCACAAAATCCTCTGTACCCTCTGGCTGTGCCAAAATAGGAGCAAAAGTCAGACGTCTCTTCAGCTCCTCAAAAATCTACATACACTGCTCATACCAAACAAATCTGGTAGTCTTCCTCAGTAAACTCGTCAGTGGACGGGCAATCACAGAAAATCCCTCCACAAAGCGTCTGTAATAACCGGCTAGGCCAAGAAAGCTACGTACTTCCTTGACATTCGTCGGTGTCGTCCAAGCTGCTACTGCCTCGATCTTCACCGGATCAACCTTGATCCCTTCGGCGGAAACAATATGACCCAGGAATGCTACCTCTGGCATCCAGAACTCGCACTTAGAAAACTTAGCATAAAGTTCTCTATCCCGTAAAACCTGCAATACAGTCCTCAACTGTCCTGCATGCTCCTCTCTACTGCGAGAGTACACCAAAATTTCATCTATGAAGACCACCACAAACTGATCTAAGAAGTCGATGAATATGTTGTTCATCAACATATCTGGTAGTCTCTGGGGCATTCGTAAGTCCAAATGGCATCACTACAAACTCGTAGTGTCCATATCTGGTCCGAAATGCTGTCCTGTGCACATCCTGCTCTCTCACCCTTAGCTGGTGATACCCTAAACGCAGGTCAATCCGGGAGAATATAGTCGCTCCTTGAAGCTGATCTAACAAGTCATCAATACGCGGCAATAGATACTTGTTCTTGATGGTTACCTTGTTCAGCTCTCTCTAATCAATACACAGTCTTAACGATCTGCCCTTCTTCCGTACGAAGAGGACAGGTGCTCCCCATGGAGATACGCTAGGGCGGATAAAACCCTTCCCAGCCAACTCCTCGAGTTGCTTCTTCAGCTCTAACATCTCAACAGGAGCCATCCGGTATGGGGCCTTCGAGATCGGTCTCGTACCAGGCTCTAAATCAATACCAAAATCCACACTCCTTTGTGGCGGCAAACTGGACGGCTCAACAAATACATCTGCAAACTCACAGACAACTGGGATGTCCTCTAGTGCTGGACTCTCTCCCTACTTCATGGCATAGAACCAGAAGGCCTCACAACCCTGTGCAATCAGTCTAGTTGCTCGTATCGCACTCATAAACATGCCTGTCTTTCCAAGGTCCCAACCTCGGAAAACCTCTATCTGGCCTAACTCGGTAGAGAGGGTAACAGTCCTCCTACCTACATCTAAGATTGCATAATGTCTATCCATCCAATCCATACCTAGAATGACTTCTTCATGCTCTAATGGCATGACAAAGAAGTCAACTAGTAACACACGAGTCCCTACAGAAAGGGGACAACCATGAATCTCACGGGCACCTCTGACCCTACCACCATCGGGTAACCCTATAATAAAGGGCATCCCCTCAATCGTATCTAAACTCAAACGCTCTACACAGGTATCAAATATAAAAGAGTTCGTAGCACCCGTATCAAACAAGACTCTAACAGGTAAACCATGAATTAGAATGGTACCTGTAGCAGTCGGTGCAGCTGGCTCCTCTGCACTCCTCAACTAAAAAACTCGACCCTGTGCTCCCCTAGTGTCCGTGGTACTCCCACCACGACCTCTGCTTCTACCCAACCCAGGAGCTAATCCCTGAGTGGTAGGACGATCTGGGACTCTTTGTTGTCCGTGTATCTTCTGTTGCTGCTGAGGTGGCCTCTGCCCACCTCCCGCTACACTGGCAGGGGAAGAACCCTACTGAGATGAAGACCCACCCTGTCTACAAAAGACAGCCCTATGACCTCGTCCACCACTAGTGAAACAAGTCACTATCTGCCTCGTACACTCTGGTCGGATATGTCCATACCCACCACAGTTGAAACATTGTCGTACTCTATCGGTAGCTGATGTAGATGAGGAATGACTCTGGCGACTCTGACCTCGCCCTGAACCAACAGCTCCCCCAGTACCACTGGTCTGCCCAGTACGTTGTCTCTTCTCAGACCGGAGGGTCTGAGAAGCTCTCCTCTGACCAGCCCGCTCTCTCTCATAGTCGGAAGCTCTATTCTGATAGTCCAATAAGGACTCACAGTGGAAACCCGCCATATAAGTCCGGGTAGTATCCCTCAGTCGTCGGGAAAAGAGATAAACATGCTGATCTACAGAAGGTGCAACTGGTCCCAATAATGCCAGCTCCTCCTGAAATCTCCTAATAGCCTCGGAAACTGGTACATCCTCAAACCCAACCTCAACAAAATCTCGCAGTTTCTCCCTCCTCAACGAGGCAGGGCAGAAACGCTCTCTGATCATGGTCCTCATATGCTCATAACTGGTAACCTGTAATCGTACAAACTTCCATCAGTGCTGTGCCAAATCTCTTAACAGAGTCTGCACCAACTCGATCTCTCTGTCAGCAAGACACCTAATAGACTCCAAAGCCGAGTCTACATGTCCTATCCACAGCTTTACCTCCAGCCCCACCTTTCCAGAGAAAGGGGTACACCCATCTAGTGAAATGCCTTCAACCAAGTGTCTGGTCTAGGCCCTCTATGCTCCTCTGTAACTGTAGCAATCTCAGCAGCAGGTGCCGGTGCAGCTGGCACCTGAGTAACCCCGTGGGATCTCTCAAACGATCCCTCGTGTGCTGGAAGATCCGGGATAGGTCTACCCGCTCTAGCAGCCACCTCGACTCGTTTGATATACTCGCGGAAGGCTGGTCCTTCCATGGAGACACGATCTGAGTCATCTGACTGGACTATTTGGGATCCCTGTCTCTCAGCTGCCCCGTTCCCAGTCTCGGGAACGACACTCTCAACAACGTCCTCAAGAATCTCCTCTGCTGCACGTGAATCAACAGTAGGAATCCTACCCCGTCCTCTACCTAGAGGAGGTATACCCCTACCCTGTCCAGCTGCAGGTAAGGCTCTAGTCTAAACCATCTGCAGAGGACACAAACCTAACTTAGAAGGCTATATATATATATATGCCATATGTATAGATATATATCACATCAATCACAACTGAATATATATATATATATATATATATATCTATACTGTCGAGATCTTTAGAGAGGTGATGACTCACGTACACGATATCCCAAAACATTTGTACTCATTTCAAAACAAAAACCTTTTGAAAAGTCAGACCCCTTTCGGGTTCTGTTTATTTATCTATTCGACCTTTATTGCAGATTGCAAGTGCCATTGTTGTCAACCTAAGGCTCTGATACCAACTTTGTAACAACCCTAATCCGTAGGACTCGAGGTGCTACTGGGCTAGGATCTCACAATGGATCCTGACCCTAGCCTGACAACAAGTTCACTGGATCTTACAACAAGGCACAAATAGATTAAATTCAAAACATGAAAAAAAAATAATATATATATATATATATATATATATATATATATATATATATATATATATATATATATATATATATATATCAAAAGGTAATACAAAAGTACCGCTGAGTACAAATAAAACAAAACTGTACAACAAAAGATCTCATAAACCCCGATAACGACCCAGTGTACGGAGCCCTTAGTGGATCACCCACTCTGGATCACTCTGCAGCTCTCCTAACCTGCAAAGGATCTACAATACGGTATAAAACCGTTAGTTAACCATACGCATATATAAGAAGATGCATAAGCACAATCACACACCAATAAATAGTAAACACATCACCATGCTATCACACATTTACCCGGTTTATTGTCTTAATAACGTCCAGTCACTCAAGCGTATATATATCAATATGAATATATGTGACACGAGGAATATAACCCTCGCCTCTCAGGGATGGTGCTAGCTGGAGTGGTGATCCGGTCCCACCTCCCGTATACCCTATGGGAGTGGTGCAGGTGGCCGGCCCATTAAACCAGACTGGCCTGCCCGTAGAGAACCTCCAGACTCCCAACGGGATGAAAGGACAAGTTTTCACGGCCCAACAATGGGCAGTCACTAAACCATAGGTAGGTTTTTTCACAACTCATGCTATTAATCGTATAACACACACACCACTCATGCACACATCCAATATATGGATGGTAGCTAAGTAAGTCCTATGGACTTACCTCAAACTCAAAAGTAGTCTCACTACGATCAACTCTCAACCTGGTCCACTCCAATTTGGAGGACAACACTGCCTAGTAACAAGGCATAACAATATATCAAACTCATATCCATCACAGGGATCAAACCTAGACCCAAGGGATCCATAAGGATCGTATCCTAACTCATAAACCTCAAAGCCATAACCGGCATAAACGATATCATGATCATCCTCATTCTATCCTCATACACATACCAAGCATGCTACTAACCCGCTCATACTTGGAAAGGAAAGGATCTACCTTACTCTAGGTAGAACCGGGACAAGACGCACCTACCTGATAAGAGAGATGCAGAGGCGGAGCAAGGCAACCCGCAGGCGCGGTGACAACGGTCGCACCCAAGCGCATGCACGGGCGCAGGCGCTGTGACACGGCTCCCGCAGGGGCAGCGGCGTCCAGGCGCGGGGGCGGCGACAGTGTAGAATGTGATCCCGCGGTTCCTCTTCGGCTCTTCACGTGATCAAATCACGTCTTCTCTCATCCAAAATCAAGCACATACATATACATACATAAACCAACATCAACATGCGTCTTCATACATCTAATCCTAAGCTAGAGAGGAAGAACAAGAAAGAAAGAAAGGAAGGAGAAACAAGGAGCTCACCTCTACTGCTGGACTAGGCAAGGAAAAGCTCCACAACCACAACTCAGCTGGCTTCCAAGCTCAGTAACCACATCTACCATCATCAACATTAACAACAAAACACAACTCTCTTCCAAACTCAAGGAAAACCAACTCAAGATCAAGGAGAAGAAGGAAGAAGCAAGAACGTGAGAAGTTGGAAAGGAAATGAAGATGAAATCCCTGCTCAGCAACGTTAGAAGAAGATAGGGAAAAGAAGGTGAAGCACAAGTCAAAGAGGTCAAAAAAACCGGCTGCAACCGTCGGAAACCGCAGGGGCGGGCTTCCTGGCCGCAGGGGCAGAACAACAGAGGAGCCGCAAGGGTGGCCTCACAGACCTGCGGGGGCGGCTAAGGCCAAAACGGGCTCCCAAAAACTAATCCTCTTACAAGCATTATGATGGGAGGATGCTAGTGAGGCCGGAGGAGTCGCTCCGAAGTAGATATAGGATGACATGGCTCGGGTGGCCTTGATCCGAGAGTGCATGCTAGAAGCTCAGAGTCGCCAAAAGTCTTATTCTGATAAGAGGCGCAGACCGTTAGAGTTCCGATTCGGTTCACACGTGTGGCTGAGAGTATCACCGACTCGAGGTGTTAGACGTTTCGGTATTAAGGGGAAGTTAAGCCTCCAATATGTCGGACCCTTTTAGATAGTGAAGCGGGTCGGGGAGGTCGCCTACCGGTTAGCCCTCTCACCTGCCTTGGAGAGCGTTCATCCACGTATCCCAGATCAAGGAATACATACTGGATCCACGACATGTGGTCAACCATGAGGATTTTAATGTTGAACCCGACCGCACTTTTGCGGAGTACCTGGTAGCTATTTAGAAAGGAGCATTAGACGACAGGGTTACTATCCCATACTTAAATGAAAGTTTCTTTTGATGAGGGAGAATCTTCATTCTAACCTTGGGAGGTTCCCTTGGAACTTCGCTCTAGCTTTTAGGCGCAACTCGAGTAAGATGAAAGCCACAAGGACGAACATTTCTAGGCTGACAGTCTATTACCGGGTAAGTCTCAAGACTATCTAGTTTCAAACCAACTACCTATTACCGGGTAAGTTTCAAGGTAGAGAGGTAGGAAATTCTAAACAAACCAGACTACAAACTAAGGTAAAGGTAAACCATTACCGGGTAAGTCTCACGTATTACCCTGCTTATGAAGGAATCTAAGCACATTCAACCAATAAAGGATAAATCTTTATTACCTATGATCAGTCTCATGTATCTATGAAGGAATATCACCGGGTAAGTCTCATTCCAACTTAGGTTACTAGCTAGAAGGATTCTAACTAGGTTCAAGTCCAAGCCAACCATTAGGATTGCTAGCAAGTCAAAGCGAAAACATAAAGCACAACATTTCATCATAATCCAAGGTATAAACAAATCCCTGTCAACCTTGGAACCACAAGTTTCTAGCCAATAACAATCATATCAAAGAAAGACAAATAAATAAATAAATAATAAAAAGGGAGAGAAAGAACTACTCAACTTCAATAACTGGAAACCTTCAATTGTATTAAATCTTGAGTCAAACAATGTCTTCTCAACAAAACTGAATATGAAAGGATGAATCTTTAGGCTAAATTATAAAGAACAATGGTGGAGAAGAAGGGAAAGGAAGGGAGGCGGCTCCCCCCTATGGGGTAACCTAACCCTAAAAGAAACGGACTAATTCGGACCCGTAGCAATAACCTAGAGCTTCCCTTTTATAGGCAACAACTTTACAAAGGACGGGTTCGGCCAAAACCGATCCAAAAATAATATAAAATCGCCGAACAGGAAATCTCGGGCAGATATCTCGGCCGAGATTGGGCTAGTCGGGACCGAGATTTGGCAACAGAAAGTTCAGCGCGTCAGCACATCGTTAATCTCGGCCGAGATCGAGAAATCTCGGCCGAGCTCGGACCATATCGGCCGAGCCAAGACAATCTCGGCCGAGCCAAGATAAATCTCGGCCGAGCCAAGATAAATCTCGGCCGAGCCAAGACAATCACGGCCGAGCCATGATAATCTCGACCGAGCCAAGTGAAATCTCAGCCGAGATTTGGACCATCTCGGTCTGGTCTGACCGAGATCGGTCCATCTCGGTCCGAGACGCGGTCTTCTTCGTTCCTTCGCTCCATTAGCTCGATTCCTCGCCTTTCCTGTGCACGTACGCTTGCTCCAATGCGTCCACTTCGAGGCTTGATCGTCAAATACGTCGTTTTAGCTCCAAAATGAGCCAAATCACCTACAAAGCCACAAATAGTGTGTGTAGACATCTATTCTTGCAAAGTAGAACCAAACAAGCATAAATGACACAAACTAAAGCTAAAACATGAATGCGGAAAGGGGAAATCTAACTAAATGCATGAGTAGAACAGGTCGATAAATCATGTTATCAAACGATTACGGTCGAAGGATATCCCTATGCTTAAGATCCAATGGTCCCGAGCTAGTGTCGACTTTCGTTTCGACGAGTTAGGTTGAGGCCATTTATGTGTTATTTGTTTATTATATTTACCACATTTAGACATTGAGTGATTATTTATATATTGGTGTTTGCCCTCGGGATGCTTGTGATACCGATTCGACCGGCTATAAAGAAAAGGAACGACTTCGTAGAATAATAATTCTTATGAGTCGAGAGTCCGGAACTCGGACTAACCGTATGTTACCCTAAGTTTCGAGACGAAACTTATTTTAAGGGGGATTGATGTAATAATCGGAAAAATTCGAGAATTCATCTAATGATATCAATTATAATTTTATTAAATTAATTTAAGACCCGAAGTGGAAGTCCAAAATATCAACGGACCTATCCTAACCGAAACCGAGTTAACCGATTCTTCAAACGGATTCTTTAAACCACTTAACTTCACAGTGGCAGCCCAATTAATGGCCTTGTGCTTGAATCCCAACCAACCTTTCCTCCTTACAATTTTGCGCCTAATTTCCACATGAGAAAGTTGAGCCCACATCCTCTCTCCTTTGGCCCAGCCTCCTCTTCACGCTATCCAGGGCCGTTCGAGAGATCTGGGCAAAGAGCGTCTCCTTCGTCTTCTCCTGTACGTCCTTCCAACGCTTCGTCAATGACTGTTACATGGAATTGATGGCGGTGTTGAATGCGAGCGTTGAAGGAGCTTTGAAGACCGACGATAGCCTCGACTACCTAGGCTCGCTCTACGACCATCTTGCGCCTCGACTTTGACCTGCAACAACTGCTACGTCTCCTACGCACTCACGCTCACTCCGTCCCCTTCGTTTTTCAACCTCTCGATCGCGCGCTGCTACCGACGGCCATCTCTGCACCGTACTCACACCCTCACCGGGACCGCGGAACCTTTCCCCGACGTCAAAACAGATCTCCATACACCTTGGACCTCACCTCGCCTCTCCACTCGTCCCCAATCTAACAAGTACCGTTGTTCCCCCTCCTCGCTTTTCCGGGACGTGATAGGTAAGCTTCTCCTCAGCCTCCCCATTTTCCGCCTCTGTTAATCTCTGCACCTTTCTTCAACGTGTTCTTCCTCGCCGATTGTAGGAGTATAGCAAATCACGGTTGCCACGCTCGACAAGACCTCGCACCAAGCTGCACCACTTTCCTTCTCGGTTACAACCGACAAGTATTGAATCAGACACCAACTTGTACATGCTGCGTTACGCTAGTTTAGTGTATATCGTGATCCTTGAGTTTGGAGAGAGAGTTTTAAAACGTGCCCTGCTTATCCCAGGTCTCGAACCAAGACGAGAGGATACCAAAGTTATAGTGACTGTGTTTTGGTTGCCCACCAATCTCGAACCGCTACCCGCTCAACTTAGTTAGACCCGAATCCAAACCTTGCGATTAAATTAAATCAATCGAATTTAATAATAATTTATCATACAATTAATGTTATAAATGATTATTTATTTTTTGCATGATAAAGTAGTTATAATTAGTTGAGGGAAATTTGGGTAATTGATGATTTGTATAGGAGTAGAAATCAGAACCTTAAATGAGCGGAATTGAGAAAATGTACTTACCGGAACGAGAATGGACATGTATGAACTAATAGGATGGCGAAGCAAAGAATAAGAAAACGCGAATGGACGTGTAGGTCCACGAACCGAAAGATTAGAGAATGTCAAAGTATTGACGCTAGATGTCATACCGGATTGTGAGAATGATAAGTCGAGTAATACTAAAGGTTGAAATGGTTCTAAGAGTGGATAAACTATTGATCAGGATAACCGGATCTTTGACTGACAAGATTGCGAGACGTGGAGACCAATACCGATAAGGTGAGTTCGTAGGACTCACTTAGTTACTTTTTAATACGAAGTGTGCACTAGGGTAGTGTGTGTTATTCTTGTGAAATCAAATGAACGAAGTAGATCACTGTATTTTATTTCAAAGAGAGGCACAAGTGTATGATAATGTGCCGTCACTGTCGGTCCGGCCCGATGGTGCCGGAGGATTGCCCTGCGACCATCCAGTAGTTTATAAAGGAAGAGGTACATACACCATTCCTACTGGTTAATGGGACGGGGCCAAGAGTTGGGAGACTCTTGTGTTACAAGAAAAAGCTGGAAAATAGACTGATTAAATCCACCTAATGGAAGATAATAAATCGGGACCTTGAGTGTGCATGCTGATTGATTTACCGTACTTTTCTTTCTATGTGATTGTGCGTTGGTGACCTTAGTATTGGAATCGTAGCTAACAGTTTTTACCGTGTTGTTAGATATTGCAGGTTAGTTCTCTGCCGAGAAATCGGGGTGAAGTGGCCAGCCGGGTTTCCATATTAGGATCGGGTTCTTTGGTTATTTAATTTATTTCTGTAGTTTAAGTATTATCGTTAGACTTATTCCGTTCTAGAGATTGGTTGCTCTACGTTAGTTGCATGTGTCATTATTACTTTGAGTACTTCTATTAAAGATTTGACATTTTAATATTTGTGCCTTGTTGCAAGGTCTGTAGTTGTAACATCCCAAATCCGTGGGACTCGAGGCGCTACTGGGCTAGGATCTCACAATAGATCCTGACCCTAGCCTGACAACAAGTTCACTGGATCTTACAACAAGGCACAGACAAATTAAAACCAAAACACGAAACTGATATATATATAAACATCAAAAGTGATACAAAGTAACCGCTGAGTACAAAATCCAGGTACAAATCCGTACAACATAAAAACCCCATAGCCCTCGATATCGTCCTAGTGTACGGAGCCCTCAACGGATCACCCCATCTGGATCACTCTGCAGTGCTCCTAACCTGCAAATGATCTACAACACGGTATAAAACCGTTAGCTAACCATACATATATATAGAGATGCAACAGCACAAACACACGTAAGAATTATTAACACATCATCATGCTATCACACCTTTACCCGGTTAATTATCTTTATAAAGTTCAGTCACTCAAGCGTGTATATATATATATATATATATATATATATATATATATATATATGAATATATGTGACACGAGGAATATAACCCTCACCTCTCGGGAATGGTGCCAGCTGGAGTGGTGATCCGGTCCCACCTCCCGTGTACCCTATGGGAGTGGACAGGTGGCCGGCCCACTGAGCCATACTGGCCTGCCCGAAGAGAACCTCCAGACTCCCAGCACACATCCAATATAACACCCTATGGGAGTGGACAAGTTGTCACGACCCTACACTGGGCAGTTACTAAACCATAGGTAGGTAATCATCATAACGCATGCTATAACTCATATAACACACACCACTCATGCACACATCCAATATAAGGATGACAGCTAAGTAAGTCCTATGGACTTACCTCAACCTCAGGAGTAACTCAACCACGATCAACTCTCAAACTGGTCCACTCCAAATTGGAGGACAACACGGCCTATACAAGGCATACATATATATATCAAACTTCTATCACATAAAGGGGTCACACCTAGACCCAAGGGATCCATAGGGATCATATCCAACTCGTAAACCTCAAAGCCCTAATCGGCATATCTATATCATACTCATCATCCGATACCTAACATGGTACTAATTCCCTCATACTAGGAAATGAAAGGATCTACCCAACTCTAGGTAGACCCGAGACAAGACGCACCTGCGTGATAGAGATACGCAGGGGCGGACTGCAGGCAACCGCAGGCGAGGTGACACTTGGCCGCGGGCGCGGTGACCGTTGCCGCGGGGGCGGTGGCTTCTGGCCGCG